>CM070661.1:23013970-23421208 GCA_036346575.1 Dendrocalamus sinicus
AAAGGCATAACACAACCCTTATTTACATTTTTTCATATACTCGGGCTCATGGACTTTAAACAAATGGACATTCTAATTTTTCAATATACATAATTAGAGCCATTAAATATATGTGCCTTTTCTATAACAATACACTCACTAGCCATCATTTTCTCTCTTAGACATTTAAATCTAAATAAATGAGAGACCAAGCTCTGATACCACTTATAAAACCAGTGATAACCGACTAGAGGGGGTGAATAAGAGGTTCTAAAGATTCACTCCTTAAGTACAATAATTTTAATCACTATAAACAATATATGAACCTAGCATAAGCAAAAATTAATCTTCCAAATATTCTATGGTACCACAAAGATATGTCTTTACCAAGAACTACTCTTAGCTACACAATATAACAATTCAATATAATAAATAGCTAAGAAAGTAAACGCGGAAGAGTAAAAATAAATGATAACCAATATGGAGACAAGCGATGTTTTTGCCGTGATATCGAAGACTTACCGGTCCTCACTAGTCCACGTTGAGGAAAGTCTAAATGGATTGGACTAGCTTTACGAATTAAGCCTCCCGACAACAGATTTCTGAAACAGGTTTTGATGCATGCTTGAATATTTGTTGATTAAGATGGTACAAAATCAATTCTCAAGTTACTAGCCATGATCCCTCTTTATAGTATGGTATCTAGCCTATTAATCAAGTGTTTTCTCCAAACACTGTTTGGAGAAAATAAAAAGGGATCCTATATGCTAAATTTCACCTTTGTCTTGTGCCAAGTCGATTATTTATAACTTGCATACCTTTGTTGATGTTGTCATCCATCATCCGGGACTAATACCCTATAAGACATCTGAGCGCACATGTTAGTCCCATGTTCAACCTTTGCCATTAATTACCAAAACATAATTTAGGGCCTAGATGCTTACAACCTCATAGGTGCGTGCTAGAGAGCAGCGCGGTGCCGACAAAGGTGTCTATGGTGGCACGATAGTGCGTCATGCGATAGTGGTGGCGACAGAAAGCTAGGTCGAGGTTGAGGAGGTGAGATGCAACACAACCAAGAGGAAGAGTGTCCCGTGCCGGTCACGACCACTGCATCGTGTCTATCCCCAAGTTGCTCACCGAGGTCATCGCTCAGTCCCGACAATGACATTGAGGCTGAAGACCAAAGGACCCATTGCAATGAGTGTCTCTTAGTTTAAAATTTGTTGGTGATGGACAGACATTTTTGTCTTGTAGCAGATGTGCTTCAAAGAAAGAAAAATTAAGGTGCCACTCATTAGAGCTTTAGCTTATGTCTTCTAACTTCTTAATTTAATCTTTTTCTAGCCTTTTGGGGGCTTTTTACATTTTACTTTCCCCTTATTCCTTTTGTATTGTCCGTCATGATATAATCCCTTTTTTTATTTTTTAAATTTAGTTACACTTAAAAAGTTAACAGCAGCTATTCTGCAAAAAAAAAAAAAAACCATTACAGTGTAAATAAGTCCAAAGCTTGAGCCTAAATGAGTGGTGCCTTCTCCACATCCTTTTTTTAGGCCCCGCTCATTAGAGCTTTAGTTTTTGGTTTCTAACTTTTTAATTTCGTTTTTTATGGATTTTTGATTTTTTGGGTTTTTGTATTTTCTTTTTTTTTCTTATTCATTTGCATTGTCTGTGATGATATAATTTTTTTATTTTCTAAAATTTGATTACGCTGAAAGTTAATAGTAGCTATAGTGTAAAAAAGCTACTATGATAAAAAAATCCAAAAGTTTGGGCTTAAAAAGTCTATACTCATCTTATCTTCTTTTGTTTCAAAAATAATAAAAATACCACTTTAACCACGAAAATTTTGTTATCCCGACGGCCCCACCCTTGCCTTTTGACGAACGGCCCTGCCGTCAGACACCTGGAGCCAAAACTATCGCGCTCTCTCGACTTGGAGATCCCGAATCCTCTGCGGGTGGGCCTTCCCACTTTCCAAGGGCAAGCATCCACGGAGCGGCTCTAGAAGAGATGCTCACTATTACGTGCACCCACAGGGCCGCACCACCACCCGCCCCCTCCCTCTTCCACCAGCGCGAGTTGCGAGGCAGAGGCAGAGCACGACCCCTTCGTCTGCTTCCTCTCAGGTGCGACTCGCCATCGATCGATCCCTATACCTAGCTAGCTATCCCCAATCGATTCGATCCGCGAGCCGGGGTTGATCGATCGGCTCGCTACTCATCGCGCACGCGGCGGTCGTTGCTTGCCTTGCAGGTGCTGCGGCGGGAGCCCTCCGCCTGCGGCCGCGGCGGGGGTGGCGGTGGCGGAGGAGGCAGGGAGGATGGCGCCGGCGGTGGGGGAGATGGTGTGGGTGCCGATACTGGAGGAAGGGGTGTTCCGGTTCGACGCGTCAGCGGCGTCGCGCGCCGCGGTCGGGCCCAGCCTCTCGTTCGTCGAGCCACGGCGGCGGGAGGTGCCGCGGAAGGGAGGGGACAGCCCGGCGGTCGTGCCTGTCTGCGAGGTGGTGGGGGACGTCCAGAAGGTTCTGATTAAGGTACGGTACTGGGGGACGTCCAGAAGGTTTTGCGTGGGACGGCTTGTGGTGGACGAAACTGTGTGTTTAGCCATTAGTTTGTAGACTTTCGTTGCTCAATGGTTGATAACTATAACTATCTGGAAACCACGTATTAATGCATTGCAATGTAATAAGTCAAATTTCAATCACAAGATCATTTAAGCCGGGATATCTGAACGTGTGGGACTTTTGAGGTAAAAAGCTAGATGTGCTTCCCAGAAAGGGAAAATAGAAGCCCAGATTTTGATGATGTTTCCATTGTATCGTCAGATGCTCACCATCACGTTGCAAGCATGTCAATATTGCTAACTTGACATCCTAATAGTCTATCAAAGGTGATAAAGTACTATAATGATAAACCATGACTAGTGTTTACTTTACGCATAATGTATATGCCCTTTGATACTGTCTCCTTGAAAACTGTAATATTTCTCAAAAACCGGATGCTTGTACTATGTAGGCTTATATTCTTTTTAATCAAACAGCTTCCTTCTGGGACGTCTTTCTATGGCACTGGAGAAGCAAGTGGCCCACTTGAACGAACTGGAAAACGAGTATGGCATCTGCCAGAAGAAATTATTTATTATGTTTTCTTATTGCCGCTCTTTAACAAACATTTGACCTCTCGAGGTCTATTTTCCATTAGGTTTTTACTTGGAACACAGATGCATGGGGTTTTGGGCCAGGAACCACTTCATTATATCAGTCACACCCGTGGGTGTTGGCTGTCCTCCCTGATGGAAAGGCATTGGGTGTCCTTGCTGACATCACACAGCGTTGTGAGGTATGGTCCCTGCATTTCTCTATAGCCTATGCTTGTTGATAAATGATCTGATCTGTGTCTCTTAACGTAATAATCATGTACTATGACAGATTGACCTAAGACAAGAATCGACTATAAAGTTTTCTGCCTCATCTGCTTACCCTGTCATTACTTTTGGACCATTTAATACGCCAGCTGAAGTTATGACATCATTGTCTCATGCAGTTGGTATTTCTCATAGCCAATCTCTTCCAGTACAAATGTTCATACACTTGAAATGCTATTGTCCATAAATGTTTGTCACATGTACCTTACATGACAAGTGCTTTGACGAGTCAAATTTTCGTACTGTACTTAAACTGTGAAGCTGTATATCTTGGCTCTAGTATAAAAGCAGATTTTCTAATATGAAGTGTTTAATTGATAAAAATTTTAAATTATGTTAATGCTATGGTATTGGTGAGCAAAATATTTACCTTTAGTCAAGTGATCTGACACTATTAGTTGGCACCGTTCAAGACATTGAAAGAGAGTTATTCTGTAGTGCACTTGAACTAGTGGAAGATTTTAATGTTGCAGTAGGTATCTGTGCTACCTGTATAGGCCATGTGTCTGTGGTCCCCCCAAAACCACAAAAGACAGCTATTCTAAGACAGCATCCTTTCTTCTTTTTGCTACTTACATCCATATCTAGTTGTCCATAACAGGATACAGAATTGCAATTTAGATGTTTATATGTTATTTAACATGTAGTCCACTTAAAGTTTTGATGAAAAAGCTCCATTGTAGGAACTGTGTCCATGCCTCCAAAATGGTCGCTTGGCTATCATCAATGTCGTTGGAGCTACGATTCTTCTGAGAAAGTACTCAAGGTATTTTCTTGTCAGAGTGGATTTTGATCTTCTATGTATATTGTTTTCCTGAAGGAAATATCGGCGGAAGCAATTCGTACTGTTTAGTTACGGTGAATAAAGTGTAAATAGTTAGTCCTGTTTAAGCAATGTTCAGCTTAGTTCTTGCATGTACTCTAATTCCGAGATGCAATGTTAGAACCTTATTTTTGAAGCGCAAACATGTGAACTAAGAAGAGGGGCTGACTGCGGACCAATCAAGAGATCCCATTGTCAGCCTATACTCTCATTGTTAATGTTTACGTATGTTAGGATAGGATTTGTCCCGCATGCTGTTTACCCTCAATGTTCCATTTCCATCTCTTGTACATGTATAGTATATATAAACCCCATGGTCTATGATAACGACATCATTGCTTCTCCCAAAAGGCCAAAACATGACATGTATCAAAGCATGGTTATCCAAAACTCTTACCATAATACTTATCCAGTTATCCGACTACCTTGTCCCTGCTCCAGCTACCTATGCTTCTGCTTGCCATCACTTGCTGGTGACCTCCTCCTGCAACCTGCTGCTGCTCTGCTTAGCTGTTGCACTGCAGTCACCAGAAAGGTTCCAACAACCCCAGGCCTGTCCTAATAATATACATGTATACACTAACACTCACAAGAGATGTTAGAACTGTAAAAAAAAGCGCGGTAGTGGTAATGCATGCTGGGTATCATTGGTAAAACCTGAGACCCTTCAATCCATTACTGCTGCACTCTAAACCTATACTATCATGTGATGTTGCAGATGTGGTTCGGGACATGCCCCTTACTATGTCACATCCATCCACCCTGACCAATTATGCAATTTATGCCACCTAAACAAGCATATCGAGTGAAGCGATTGTTGTTTTATTCCTGATCTATTTGTTTTATCATAGCATGATGTAATTTTAAAACACTAATAATCCTCCTAAGCAAACTGAAATGGAAAGCCTTCGTACCATTAAATCTTTTCTGATCAGTGTTTGTATTGTTGGAGAGTATATCATAATGTTGAAAAAAATTGTCTTTCCGATTGTTGGGCCTAGGGGTGCTAATGGATCGGGTTCAAACGGATTAAACAGGTGGGTTCTTAATTGGGTTGGTTTTAGATGGGTGGAAACGAGTTGAAAGAGTGAATGGGTTGGGTTACCTCATAAAAAGGGTTGGGTTGGGGTGGGGTGGGTTTAGAAATTTTGGGTTGAAATCAGGTTGTGAACGGGTTCAATCTATGGCGTGGTCTAATGGGGTAGCACTTGGATTGTCCATAGTCTTGTATTACCATATTCAGATCTAACTTTCTATAAAAACATGTGAGAGCCGCATGTGCATATGTGCATGCTAATTTGCACAGAGTAGTTTCATACACACAGAATCATTTGCAATAAACTTCAATCGATTTCGTAAAACTTTTGTAGCGTGAATGCGATGTTGAAATTCCAAATAACAAAGTTTTACAAAAACTTCCTATAAAAGCATGTGGGGGTTCACATGTATTGTACACGTAGAATTATCTCCAATAAATTTTAATTGATTTCGAAAAACTTTTGTGGTGTGAATGCGAAGTTGAAATTCTAAATACTGAAATTTTACGAAAACTTCCTAGGAAAAAGTATGTAGAACTCACGTGTGTCTAGTCCTGCCAATTTGCATAGAGTAGTTTTCCTTCATGCAGAATCATTTGTAACAAATTTCAATTGATTTTGTAAAACTTTTGTAGTGCGAACGCGATGTTGAAATTTTAAATACCGAAGTTTTACGAAAGCTTCTTATAAAAGCATATGGGGCCCACACGTGCACTTAGGCCTATCAATTTACATAAAGTAGCTGCCCTACATGCAGAATTATCGCCAATAAAATTTAATTGATTTCAAGAAATTTTTATGTTGTGAATGCGAGGTAGAAATTCGAAATGCCAAAGTTTTACAAAAACATACTATAAAAGCATGTGGGGCCACGTGTACGTCTAGCCCTGCCAATTTGCACAGAGTAACTCCCCTACACGCAGAATCATTTGCAATAAATTTCAATCAATTTCGTAAAAATTTTATAATGTGAACGTGAGGTTAAAATTCCAAATACCAAGTTTTATGAATAAGTGGGTTGAATCCATAGGTTCGGGTTGGATTTAAGTGGAGGTGGGTTGGATTGGGTTTAAGTAGAAAGTGGTTTGGGTTGGATGGGGTTGTGAAAAATCCTTTGTGGGTTGGGGTGGGGTGGGAAGTTGACTTCGTCTCATATGGGTTGGGTTTAAACCCATTAGCAGGCCTACTTGGGCCTATTGGTGTTATGTAACACATTTGTTTCCAGAGGTTCATTTGTAGAGCATACTGCTCGGACAGTTGATATATTTGCCACTAGCTTTACATAAATGTCTCTTGATTCCTCAGTGTTTTCTCTGAATGCATTTTGAGGCTTAATCGCTTAAGAATATATCAGTGATGATATTTTCATGCTGATACCTAGTTATTCATTGCTTCTACAGGTTGTTAGAACATTTCGAGAAAAAGGCATTCCTTGCGATGTGGTTTGGATGGATATTGACTATATGGATGGTTTTAAATGCTTCACATTTGATAGTGTAAGTACCTCCTATTCTATCATAGTTGCAATGTGAAAGTAGTATTGTAAGTACATCCTATTCTAACATTTTCTGCACGTTTAGAATGTATATTGCTTCAAAATGCCAAATAAATCCTGCAATTTTATTCTGCCTGTTAGTCTACAAGAATTTATTTATTTTAGATGAACCAGATAGTGTCTGCTCGCTTTTTACAAGTTTATTTTATGGCCATTGATTTTGTTTGGCATCTGATATGTTACAGAACCGTTTCCCTGATCCAAAATCTATGGTTAATGAACTCCATTCCATCGGTTGCAAAGCAATCTGGATGCTTGATCCAGGAATCAAGAAAGAGAAGGGCTACTTTGTGTATGAAAGTGGTTCAGAAAATGATGTTTGGACTAAAAAGGCAGATGGTAGCCCATTCGTTGGTACGTTTTACTGACTTAAATCAGCCCCTTTGTTATCTTCATGAAATAATCAGTAGGATATGCCTCATGTACTCTAATTCCAGGGGAGGTATGGCCTGGTGATTGTGTTTTCCCTGATTTTACCTGTGCAAGAACACGAACCTGGTGGGCTAGTTTGGTAAGGGATTTCATCTCCAATGGTGTTGACGGAATATGGAATGATATGAACGAGCCTGCTGTTTTCAAAGTACATGAGCTACCATGAATTATTTATTGTATATCATCTTATTTCATTTGTCCCTATGTAACTGAAAGTGATGGTGTCAACCTGCAGACTACTACCAAAACAATGCCTGAAAGCAATATACATAGAGGAGATGCAGATATTGGTGGTGTCCAGAATCATTCTTACTATCATAATGTAACATTTTTATCTCTTTGCCAATAAAAGGATACTGGCCATGCAATGCAGTCACATAGTTTTGCTACTTTATATGTGTTTTATGCTTTAATGTTTATAATTTTCAGGTCTATGGAATGCTAATGGCAAGATCTACTTATGAAGGGATGGCGATGGCCAATACAGATAAACGACCATTTGTTCTTACCCGGGCTGGTTTTATAGGAAGCCAGCGCTATGCTGCAACATGGACTGGTGATAATCTGTCAAATTGGGAGCATTTGCACATGAGTCTTCCAATGGTTCTTCAGTTGGTAAGTGAAATATTTATCCAAGTGTTCACAATAGTTCCCTCTCAAAACTATATCAAGCGCCTAGTCATTTTCAAAATTTGACAATATCTTCCCTATTCATGTCAAAATAAACATGTTTGCAATTATTTTAATGATCAAATGAACAGTGCATGCGGTCTGATAAGGGAAAATGCATATAGTTACATATAACTATGTGGTGGAAAGTTATTTTAGTATTTAAAGTGGGATTTAATTGTACTGTGAGTACAATCTTGTAACCTTAAAGAAACATACAATTTGTCGATTGTATTACTGTTGAAGAATGTGGACCATTGCCTACTGTATTAGTTACAAAATTTGGTAGCTTCTTTAGCTGTACTTTCGTTGCAATTCTATTATTCTTGTTTATGTATTACTTTTAAGCAAGTCATTCTTCATATGTTGATATAATAAAAACAAAACTATCACTATGGCCAAATTACTATTACTGGGTTTGATCTGAAAAGACTTGGGCATACTTTTTTGGGAATCTAATGATGTGGTTATCCAATCAGGGTCTCAGTGGTCAGCCATTGTCAGGTCCTGACATTGGTGGGTTTGCTGGAAATGCTACTCCAAAACTTTTCGCAAGATGGATGGGTGTTGGTGCGTTGTTTCCATTTTCGCGTGGCCATTCTGAAACTGGAAGCATTGACCATGAACCATGGTCCTTCGGTGAAGAGGTACCGCTTCATGCCCTGCACCCATGCATGCGTGTGCACACACAAACAAAATGTTGCTGCACTCCAAGAAGCTTGGATCTCTTTGCATGTTTCTGCTTTGCTACATTTTACCTTTGCCATATGATACAAATGTTGCTAGTAAAGTTCTTTTTTCCATTGATATTTTTTGTTTAATATACACGTCACATCTATAGGTGAGCTTGCTTGTTCTTGATATTAGCATACATTTCCTCCATTTCATTATGTCAGTCATTTAGCCACACATGATAATTTATGGTTCATTTGATGTGGACTATTAATTCAATCTTTTCTTTTTCTTAAAGGGGTCATTACTGTGCTAGGAACTTCTGTCTCATGGTATACAGTAGTGTTGTGAACCTTGGTTGGGTAAGGGTCTGAGGACCGAGGGTAGGGCGTTGCCCTTGATCAGCCAGCCGGGAGCTCTTCTCCCATGCTGGCCACCAACGCTCGGAGGCCTGCTTGAAGAACAGAGGGAGACTAGGAATAACTTTGTTTATTCTTTACGTAGTGTACTCAACAGATGAAGTCTCTTTTAAATAGAAGAGTACCTAACAATCTAGATTAATGGAATGATATGCACCTGACTAGATAAGATACGCAACTAACTAGATAAGATATGAGCCTACTCTGCTAACAGTGAGATAGATACGCAACTAACAGGTAGAATTGGCATTGTACTAATTGGCCAACTCCCTGATTGAGTTAGCCTTTGCACATATGGTCTGCCCTCTGCCGTACTTAATATGCAGAAACTTGATTAGGCTTGCATCTGACTTTTGAGCCACAGAAGTTTTGGGCCCAGCCTAACTGCCATGGGAATAAATACTCCCTCCAGCGCAAATGAGTGATGTTTTGGGACACGTGCAGTCAAAACTTTATAAACTTGGGCTAATTATCTCTATGAATATTTAGATTGGACATGTGAAAATGATATGTGTAGATTTGCCTCAAAAAACACTTTCATAATATTATAATATTATTAGGTTTTATAAAATACAATACCCTAGAAATCAATGGTCAAAATTGCGTTTTGGAGACCGTATTCATGTCCAAAACGTAAAAAAAAACTCTTGTGTGACTGGAGGGAGTAATATTTTAGACATTTTATTTTTTTCACCAAAAAGCAAGGTTATCGCTAGGCGCCAGTCAGACGGTAGGGGGCTGACTAGCGCCTAGGCTCTCTAGGCGCCACCTAAGCGACCGACTAGGAACAGTGCAGGCAGCAGGCAGCAGCAAGGCAAAGTGTATGCAACATGTAAACTGCAAGAGTAACTAGTAGTAAGTAGCAGCGGTACCAGTTGATAGATAAGTCTTTGTGTTGTCTGCACATGGTGTACATGGTGTTTTTTGTTTTTGCTTTTGCATCTAGGACTTGCTTTTGCTTTAGCATCTAGGACTTGCTTTTGCTTTAGCATCTAGGACTTGCTTTTTGCTTTAGCATCTTAGACTAGCTTTAGGACAGCATCTTGGACTAGTCTAGGATAGCACCTTGGCATATGCTTGGCTGACTAGCAGCCTATAAATATGTATCTCCAACCCCTCAGGTTGGTATGGCATTGTGTGAGCAATAAACAAGAAAACTTGCCTCATCTCTTAGTGTCATCCTCTCCATGAGAGTAATGATCTTGCTATCACCAAGAGCAAGAGTCCAGCGACTAACAAGTGGTAACAGAGCCTTAGTATCCTGTGAGCCCGAGCATCTCCCTGCTCATCTCCTTCTCCGGCCTCACAGAGCCTCCCGGTAGTGCAGTGAGCTCATTGTCCCCGCTCACTCCTCTTGGAGGCGGCGGCTCGTCGGCAGCCCTCTCTCCACGCGCGGCCCCGAGAGCGCGCCATGTCCGCAGGCGATCTCGGCCTTCGGTCGCCTCGAGCACGAGGCGCCGACAGACGGCCGAAGCTCGCGCAGCAGAGCAGCAGCGGCAGCGGCGGCAGACGCGGCGGCGGAAAGAAGCGGCAAAGTGGCGGCAAGGCGAGCTGGCGATCTGGCAGATGCGCGGCGCGCAGCAGAGGTCAAAGCTCTGCGGCGGAACGGCAGGCTCGGCTCTGTTGATAGCAGCGCGGCGTGGACCTCACCTGCTGGAGAGGAGGCGCGCAAGCGAAGCGAAGGCGCAATGGGCGCCGCGACGCCACGAGCGGCGGCGGCGACAGCGCGGACGCGCGCGGCGGCGCTCTGAAGAGCGCGACACGGCGGTGGCGCTCGGAGGAGGCACGACGGCGGCGGCAGACGGGTCGGCGGAGCGCGGCCTCACAGTAACGCGACTCTCTCCCGGTTGATGCCGTGGTCACCACGAGTACCGGTGTCGTCGAGGGCGTCGGCCCGGCGGCGGTGGCCTACCTCACCAAGACCAACTACGCCGAGTGGGCTGCGGTGATGAGGTAAAGCTCAGTGCGGCATATGTGGGATGCGATCCGTGACGGCGGCGTCGACTACGACCGGGATCGACGGCGCTGGATGCCCTCATCATTGCAGCCCCGCCGAGATGCGATTCGCTACCAACAAGCGGATCGCCAAAGAGGCTTGGGACGCCATCATTGCAAAGACGACGGCGGCGCCGCGCGCAAGTCTACATTGCGAGCACTACTCACGGAGTGGGAGAACACGCCTCAAGCGGTGAAGGCGTTGATGACTTTGCTCTCCGTCTCAACACTCTGTTTGCGGTTGGTGCGGTTCGGTGGCGACACCTACGGCGAGGAGAGAGCGTGGAGAAGCTCTTCCGCTGCGTCCCGAGAAGTACAAGCGGATGGCTCGCTCGATCGGGTCTCTGCTGGACCTTTCCACGATGACCATCGAGGAGGCGTTGGGTCGCCTCAAGGTCGTCGACATCGATGAGCCACGAGCCTCTCGGGACCCGTTACCATTGGCGGAAGCTCCTCCTCGCTCGGGAGCGGTGGGTGCGGCTAAGGTGACAGGAAGAAGGGAGGCTTCTTCCACGACGAGCGCACGCAAGCATGGCAGCGCGGCAAGCGCGCAAAGACGCCAGCGGCGTGAGGAGGCGCCAGGCGGCGTCTTTGGCAAGCAAAGCGCGACGAGGCGACTCTTGCCACAAGCTGCGGCAAGCTTGGTCATTGGGCCAGGATTGTCGGCGACCACGACGCGGCGAGCTCACGTTGCGCAGCGAGGAGGAGCGGCCGTCTGTTCATTGCTCATGCGAGCATCGAACTACCCCGTGCACCGGTGCGGTGGCTCTCCACCTTGACGAGCCAAAGCACACGCCTCCTCGGCGGCGATTCGGCAATGACAAGACCGACGGGTGGTGCTCGACACCGGCGCCACCCACCACATGACCGGCGGCGGAGTTCTTCTCGAGCTCGACTTCAGCGTTCGAGGCACCGTCAAGTTCGGCGATGCCTCGCCGTGGAGATCAAGGCGTCGGCTCTGTCGTCTTCGTCGCCAAGATCGGCGAGCACCGGCCGCTCACCGGCGTCTACTACATCCCCGATCTGCGGAACTCCATCATCGGCTTGGGACGGTGGATGAGAACGGCTCGCGTGTCGAGATCGAGCACGGTGCTCGCGGATTTGGGATCTTCGACGCCGCCTTCTTGCCAAGGTAACGAGGCGCAAATCGACTCTACACTCTTCACGCGCGGTGGCACAACCCCTGTCTCGCCGCTCGTCGGACGACGAGGCGTGGCGATGGCATGGCGCTTTGGGCACCTTAACCGAGGCCCAGGCGGCTCGGTGCCACGAAATGGTGCGAGGCTGCCGTGTTTTGACCATGTGGAGCGATTCTGCGGCGTCTGCGTGTTGACGGGCAGGCGACTCCTTTCCCAGCGGCGAGTTCCGAGCCAAGGAGAGGCTCGAGCTCGTGCACGGGACTTGTGTGGCTCGGTGACACCGACCACACCGGGAGGGCGACGCTACTTCCTGCCGCTCGTCGGCGACCTCTCCGCTACATGTGGGTGATGGTCCTCGGCGGCAAGGAGAGGCTGCGGACGCCATCAGCGCACGCAGCCGCTGCGGAGGCGAGCGCGCCGCAGCTGCGCGTCTTCGCGCGCACGACAACGGCGGCGAATTCACGGCACCGAATTCGCGTCGTCTCGCTGCGATGAGGCATTTAGCGCCACTACTCCGCGCCGCATGGCCGCAGCAGAAGCGGCGTCGTCGGCGCGCAACGGGCGGTTGTGGGATGGCTCGGGCCCTCAGCGAGAGGATGCCGGTGTCTTACGGGGAGGCGGTGGTGACGGCCGTCTACATCCTCAACCGCTCGCCTACCAAGGCGCTCGGCGGCGGGACGCCGCACGAGGCTTGGCATGGCGCAAGCCGGCGGTCTCCCACTTGCGGGTCTTGGCCCTCGCGTTCGCCAAGGAGCTTGGCCACATCGGCAAGCTCGGCGGCGAGCACTCGGGAGTGTTCATCGGCTACGCGGAGGGCTCGAGGCCTACCGCATCCTCGACCTGTCACACATCGCGCCCGCATCTCGCGTGACGCCGTGTTCGACGGCGGCGAGGTGGGCGTGGGACAAGGCGGTGGGCGGCGGTTCGGCCTCGACTCGGGGACTTTGTTGTCGACTACGCCCGCCGAGAGAGCGGGAGCTAGCGGCTCATCTTCACCGAGCTCGTCCACCTCGACACCTTGCTCGCCACCGGCTCGGCGAGTGCTCCACCACCGCACCGCCACGCCCGCCCACCACCGGCCGCCACCACGCTCGCACCGCGCCACACCACCGGAATCGGCCCCAACGGCCGGCCCACGATGAGCAAAGACGGTGGAGTTCGCTACTCCGCTGTCTCACGGCGAGATCGCGTCGGCGCCTACCACGACGGCGAGCCTCTGCGCTATCGTACCATGGACAACATCCTCGGCGAGCTGCCGTCCATCGGGCGCAGCGCGACGCATCGGCTGCGGCGAGCGCACTTAGCGTCGCGGCGGCGAGCCGCTCCTTCGCCGAGGCGGAGGAGACGCGGCGTGGCGTGTCGCGATGAAGCGAGAGATGGACGCCGTCGGCGGAACCGGACGTGGAGGCTGGCGGATCTTCCCGCCGGCCACCGCGCGATCACCCTTAAGTGGGTGTTCAAGGCGAAGCGGGATGGCCGGCGCCATCGTCAAGCACAAGGCTCGCTTGGTGGCACGAGGCTTCGTGCGGCGGGAGGGTCGACCGATGGCGCTTGCACCGTCGCGACGGATGGAGTCCGTCGCGACTCCTCCTGCGCTAGCTGCCGGGAAGGTGGCGTGTTCATCACATGGATGTCAAGTCGGCATTTCTTAACGGCGACTTGAAGGAGGAGGTCTCGTGCATCACCGCCGAGATTTGCGATCCCGGCAAGGAGGGCAGGTGCTCGCTCGCGCAAGGCCCTCATGGCTTGCGGCGCACCGAGGGCGTGGAACGCCAAGTTGGACTCCACGCCGAAAGGGATGGGCTTGAGCAAAGTCCGCACGAGGCGGCCATCTACGCGCGGGCGGTGGAGAAAATGCCTGGCGGTGGGTGTCGTCGGCGACTTGGTGATCACCGGCACCAAGGATGCGGAGGTGGCGGCATTCAAGGAAGAGATGAAGGCCACCTTCCGGATGAGTGACACCGGGGTCTCTCCTTCTACTTAGGGATCGAGGTGCACCGGGATGATTAGGGATCACGCTTCAACAGACCGCCACGCCAAGCGCGTCGTTGAGCTAGCTGGGCTCACGGCGCAACCCAGCTCTCACTCCGATGGAGGAGAGGTGAAGGCGAGCCGAGCCGCGACAAAGACGACAGAGAGGTGGACGCCACGCAGATCTGGCGTCTTGTGGGAGCCTTCGCTACCTCGCCCACACGGCCGGACTTGGCATTCTCCGTCGGCACGTTAGTCGGTTCATGCAACGGCCGACGACGAGCATCGCGGTCGTGAAGAGGATCATCCGCTACGTTGCGGGGACCCTTGACCACGACCTCCATTACGAGGTGTCTGGCGCGCACGCCGTCGAATGCGATGGCGATGACCACGCAGCGACATCGACACCGGCAAGAGCACAAGCGGGATTCTCTTCTTCCTCGGCAAGTGCCTCGTTCATCGGCGATCGATCAAGCGGCGGTGGTGGCCTGTCGGTGTGAGGCCGAGTACATAGCGGCTTCCACCGCCGACTCGAGCACTCGGCTCGCTCGGCGCTTGGTGATCTCTCGGCGGGGACAGGCGGTGGAGCTCAAGGTGGGCGACAAGTCCGCTCTAGCCACGGCAAAGAACCCGTTTTCCATGAGCGAGCAAGCACATCCGGGTGAAGTACCATTTCATCCGAGGTCGCTGGATGAAGGAAGCATCAAGGCAAGCTACATCAACACCACGGATCGACTTGCGGATGCGCTCACCAAGCCTCTTGGAAGGATCAAGTTCCTTGAGCTCTGCTCCAAGATCAGGATGGTTCAACTCTCCCACAAGACGACGCACAAGACTTAGGGGGAGAATGATAGATAAATCTTTGTGTTGTCTGCACATGGTGTACATGGTGCTTTTTGTTTTTGCTTTAGCATCTAGGACTTGCTTTTGCTTTAGCATCTAGGACTTGCTTTTGCTTTAGAATCTAGGACTTGCTTTTGCTTTAGCATCTAGGACTTGCCTTTTGCTTTAGCAGCTTTTTGCTTTAGCATCTTAGACTAGCTTTAGGACAGCATTTTGGACTAGTCTAGGATAGCATCTTGGACTAGTCTAGGATAGCATCTTGGCATATACTTGGCTGACTAGCAGCCTATAAATATATATCTCCAACCCCTCAGGTTGGTATGGCATTATGTGAGCAATAAACAAGAAAACTTGCCCCATCTCCTAGTGTCATCCTCTCCATGAGAGTAAGGATCTTGCTATCACCAAGAGCAAGAGTCCAACGACTAACACCAGTAACTCGTATTACTATATTAGTAAGTAGTAACTAACTACTAGTAATTACTAACTAGTAACTAGTTACTACTAAAGTACTAATGTCATGTGGGGGCTCATGTGTACCAGGCGTAAACGGCAAGCGCTGGATCAGTTGGCATTGGCTCCGAATGGGGATGACTCGGTGGCAACGGCGACACTAGCTTGACCCGCTACAGTGCGCAGAGGCTGGTCTGTTTCAGCGGGGTGGTTATGAGCGTTAGGAAAGAGTTCTGCATTAGGAAGGTTTTGGTTTATCTACGCATTAGGAATCTTGAGTCGGAGTCCAGACGGAATTAGCCAGTCCGGTTAGATATGTTAAGAGTTCGTTTGTAATTGCTCCTTTTGTAATACTTTTAAATAGAAGTCTCTCGGCTTTTAAGAGGGGTAAAAAAGAATTAATCTCTTATCTCCCCTTTGTGCTTCTCTTCCTATCCCCTCTTCGGTGCCCTTTTCCCTGTGCCAACTCTGCTACTCCGGCAACTATCACGGCCCCCCTAGGTCGTTGGAAGGGACCTGGCAGCCGACCTCCGGTCTTCCACAATCATCGTCTCTGCTCTTTGATCCGTGTCCGTGACAACTTGGTATTAGAGCCAATGTCGGGGAATCCGAAGTTGACGGGTTTAACAATCAATTTGCATTAGTGTTAGTTTTTTTGACATCTTGATCTATAGCCCGTCTTGGTCCGCCCACCTCCGTCATGCGCGGACAATTCTGTGCGTCCTGAGAGACCACAAATTTTTCTCAAACGCTCAAAAGTGCTTGTTTGGAGTATCTTCAGTTGCTTATTTGGGACACATCATTAGCGGCAAAGGAGTGGCTATGGATGATCAAATGGTCCAGGCCGTGAGGGCATGGCCATGTCCGAAGTCTGTGCGTGCTCTTCGCGGATTTCTCGGACTCGCGGGCTATTATCGGCAATTTATTAAAGACTATGGATAGTTGGCAGCCCCTCTCACGAAATTGTTGAAACAAGATAGTTTTTCTTGGTCCACAGAGGTTGCCACGGTTTTCCAAACTCTCAAGACCGCGTTGTTGTCAGCCTCGGTGTTGCAACTCCTAGATTTTTCCAAAGATTTCATTGTTGAATGTGACTTGTCGGGTTCTGGCTTTGGTGCAGTTCTCTTGCAAGCAGACGGACCCCTGGCTTTCTTTATGCTGGGCAAGCGGCATACGAACGGGAGTTGATTGGATTGGTGTAGGCGGTTCGGCATTGGCGTCCATATTTGTGGGGCCGTACTTTTCTTGTTCGCACCGATCGGTATAGTCTGAAGTTCTTGTTGGATCAACGTCTTACGACCATTCCCCAACACCATTGGGTCAGCAAATTGTTGAGATTTGACTTCTCGGTTGAGTATAAACCTAGCCGGCAGAATGTAGTAGCCGATGCGCTCTCCCGCTAGGATGTTGAGACCCTGACTGACTGCGCTCTGACCGGACCTCAGATTGCTCTATTTGATGACTTGCGACGGGAGGTGGATACCCTTCCGGAGTTAACAGCCCTTAAGAGACGAGATTACTGCTGGCTCGGCTCAATCCAAGTGGCATTTTGTGGACGGGTTGATCACTTTCAAGTTTCAGCGGACAGGTGTTTGTGTTGCCTAGCTCCTCATCTTTACCGGCTATCTTGTCCGCAGCGCACATGGCTGGCCATGAAGGCATCCATAAAACTCTTCATTGCTTGCGACCTGATTTCTATGTGCCTCATGCTCGGAAGGTGGTACAGGAGTTTGTGCAGACTTGCCTCACGTGCCAGCGTAATAAAACAAGCCACTTGCACCCGGTGGGTTTTCTTCAACCTTTGGAGGTACCCTTGCAGATCTGGTCGGATATTGCAATGGATTTTATTGAGGGGATGCCTAAGGTGCATAGCAAGTCGGTTATTTTCGCTGTGGTTGATCGGTTCTCCAAGTACGCCCATTTTATTCCGCTAGCTCATCCTTATTCGGCTAGTTCCGTGGCTCACGTGTTCTTTAATGACATTGTGCATCTCCATGGCTTGCCTTCTTCCATTGTTAGTGACAGAGACTGGGTCTTCACTAGCAACTTTTGGGAAGAACTATTTCGCTTATCGGGGGTTCAATTGAAGCGGAGCAAGGCGTTTCATCCTCAGTCTGATGGACAATCGGAGATTGTTAACAAGGTTATCGCCATGTATTTGCGTTGCATTACGAGCGACAAACCCTGTCAGTGGCTGCAATGGCTTTTGTGGGCTGAGTATTGCTACGTCTTATCATTCGTCCTTTAAAGAGACGCCGTTTAAGGTTGTTTATGGCCGGAACCCCCCTCCTCCGTGCTCCTATGATTCGGGTAGTGCTCGGGTGGCTGCTGTTGATCGTCTCTTGCTTGACCAGGACGAGCTGCTTGCTGAAATTTGTGGTTGTCTACTGCATGCGCAACAGAAATACAAATCAGCATATGACTCCAACCATCGAGTGTTGCACTTTCATGTGGGGCAATGGGTTTGGCTGTGCCTTCATCGCTGACCGGCTGCTTCTTTAGCCGTCCACACTTACCACAAGTTGACACCACGTTTTTATGGGCCATATCAAATTCGGGAAAAAATTGGTTCAGTTGCGTACTGCTTTTAGTTGCCAAGCAACGCTAAAATACATGATGTGTTTCTTGTTAATCTCCTCAAGAAGTTTCAGGGTGATCCTCCGGTAGCGGCTCCTCCATTGCCACCGTTACCTAATGGTCACATTTGTCTTTTGCCGGCGAAGGCCCTTGCGATCCGGCGTGCTCGAGATCAGCGGCAAGTTCTCATCCAGTGGATTGGCTTGCCGGCGTCTAAAAATTCTTGGGAAGATTTGGAGCACTTCAAGCACAAATATCCATCATTCCAGCTTGAGGACGAGTTGTTTGCGAAGGAGGGGAGAGATGTCACGTGGGGGGTTCATGTATACCAGGCGTAAATGGCAAGCACTGGATCAGTTGGCACCGGCTCCGAATGGGGATAACTCGGTGGCAACAGCGACAATAGCTTGACCCGCTACAGCGCACAGAGGCTGGTCTGTTTCAGTGGGCGGTTATGAGCATTAGGAAAGAGTTCTGCATTAAGAAGGTTTTGGTTTATCTATGCATTAGGAATCTTGAGTCTGAGTTTGGACGGAATTAGCCTGTTCGGTTAGATATGTTAAGTTGAGTCCGTTTGTAATTGCTCCGTTTGTAGTACTTTTAAATAGAAGTCTCGGCTGTTACGAGGGGTAGAAAAGAACCATTCTATTATCTCCCCTTTGTGCTTCTCTTCCTATCCCCTCTTCGGTGCCCTTTTCCCTGAGCCAACTCTGCTACTTCGACAACAATCACAGCTCCCCTAGGTCGCCGGAAGGGCCCTGGCAGCCGACCTCCGGTCTTCCATGATTATCATCTCCGCTCTTTGATCCGTGTCCGTGACAACTAAGTACTAACTAACTAGCATAAGCAACAGCATAAGCAATAGCAGAGGCGCAGAGCACTGAGGGAGTGAGAGGCAATAGCATAAGCACTAAGCAAAGGAGCAGAGCAACAACATAAGCAGAGGCATGCATAAGCAGAGCATAAGTGAGGGGAGGGGGATGCAGAGCAGGGCGCTGAGCGGCGGTACTTTCTGCTGCAGGGGTGGCTGGCACTAGCAGAGGCTGAATCAATGGCTAGAGAGGCAAGCGACGCCGGCAGAGGTCGAATCGACAGCGGGGAAGGCGAAATCTGGACGCTGGGGCAGTTGTTTCGAGTAGGAGGATTCGGCGGCGGGAAGGTGGATTCAGTGGAGGGGAGGCCGATTCAACCGGCGGCGGTGGGAGACTCCACATCCCAGGCTCCTACTCTACAGGTGCTCACCTCAAATATATCTCGAGCACCTTTTATACCCTCCTCTTGACTTTGCACTGCCTTGAACCACGCCGACTACCTCTGCCTAGGCCGCCTAGGACTGACTTTGACCACCTAGGTGGCCTCCCTGCCTAGGTCACTGATTTCCTTGAAACCGTGGCGACCACCTGCCGACTAGCACCTACACACCGATTAATTGCCACCTAAATCCGATTTTTTGAACATTGCCAAAAAATAATATATAAATCAATACTTGGTTGCTTATAAAATCAGAAAAAATTATATATAAGCGCACAGAAATTTCTATTTTTATCTTGTTATTCCTAAAACACCCCTCTGATAGCTCCGTGGTCAATTGCCAGCAGTGAACTGATGGCTTCCTCCAATTGTCCGTGGAGTAAATTCTGTCCAACTATGAACGATTCCTGACTTTTGACAACTGGTTGTATATTTTGATGTTGGGGCAAAACTCTATCCACCTGTCCCATTGTTTGAACAGGTCTTGTTTACAGTAACTGACAACCAGAACCGAAGTTGGCCATATTGTAATAGTAGAGCTTTTTGTTTGGTATTCGTGTTGGTATTTTACGTATTTGACTGTGATGATGAATCGAGGCCCTTAAAGGCATTTTAGCATTGTTAATTTCCTAATTGAGATAGCACTGGCTGTTTCTAACAGTGAATTCATATTTCAGTGCGAGGAAGTTTGTCGTCTTGCATTACTAAGACGGTATCGGCTACTGTCACACATCTACACTCTGTTTTACCTTTCGCATACTAAGGGCACTCCAGTTGCTGCTCCAGTTTTCTTTGCTGGTAATAATGATTGCCTTACCATTCACTAATGTATCAAAGTGGAGGAGTCCCATAGTCTAAGTTGACTCAGACACTCATAGCTTTTAGGAATAGCAAATCCTTTTTTTTGTCCTTGATGTGTATCTATAGAATAAGGATAAATTATTGCGCTTCTATGATATGGACTTGTTTGGAACGCAGGACTTTCAAAGGAATTTGGCAAGAAATAGTGCGATTCCTGTAGGAAACCTATAATTACCTCCTTTTCAACAGATGACAGTTATTGAAATATATGATTTAAAACTAGTTATTGAAAATATTTGTATTCTTCCTTACTTGGACTATCCCATAGGTGGGGAGATAGCAGAATAGGATACATTTTATTATTTTATAGAAAATCTCATTCCTTGCTTTCTGTATAGATCCGCAAGATCCAGAATTGAGGAAACTTGAGACTTCCTTTCTCCTGGGACCACTTTTAGTCTGTGCAAGGTAATGGTTTCACATCAATGGCCTTACAACATTCTTTTTTGCTTTGGTCTCTTGGAAACCATGATATCTAATCCTGGTTTGCTTGTGTGTATGTGCTTGCATGTTGTTTGTGCAAGCGTGTGTGAGAGCTGATTTTGCATTTTCGACTGAACAATGCTCAATTTTCTGCCATCTATTATATATAGCTAATTAAGTAGCCAAATAATGAAGTTTTTTTTTTCCATTTTTGTGTATGCTTTGGTGTGACTTACAATCGTTCTGGTCTTTTCGCAGCACTTTACCTAATAAAGGAACTCATGAATGCGCACATAAGTTGCCAAAGGGCATTTGGTTGCCTCTTGATTTTGGAGATTCACATCCTGTAAGTTGGTTGATAAACTTTTATTATGCTGTCTTGAATGTTATTCTGGAACTAATTTTTATTTATGAATGAATAATTATATAGGATTTGCCAGTGCTGTATTTACGGGGTGGAGCAATACTTCCTGTAGGACCTCCCATTAAACATGTTTGTGAAGCAAGTTTGGAGGATGATTTGTCACTAATTATTGCACTGGATGAAAATGGTACGCACCCTTCTCTTTAAGTTCCTTTAACTTCTGCTTTGAATAACTTGGCTTTGTGATTTGTGGTGTGTCGGGAGATTGGTTATGTTGAGATGCAATTCACAGCCAAACCTCCTTTTCACCTTTGTGAAGCTCAGATCTAGTTACTTTCACTAATCTGTAAGTGCTCATATGTGTTTGAACGGATAAGATAAGAATCTTCACTCCCAACAAAATAATCTGTATTTCCAGTTTATCTCATGTTTTGCTGCATTAGTTAGCCTTATTTTCTCTGTTCAAGTTACTGATTTAAAACGTTATGTCATACTGTGTGCATATGTTCTGTTCTGCACCATGACTGACTGGTTTTACAGGTAAAGCGGAAGGTGTCCTCTTTGAAGATGCTGGGGATGGATATGGGTTCATACAGGGAAACTTTCTTTTGACATATTATGTTGCTGAACACTACTCATCAGTGGTTTCTGTGAAAGTTCTGAAAACTGAAGGATCCTGGAAGAGACCAAAGCGTAACTTAAACATAAGTATATTACTTGGCGGAGGTGCTATGGTACGTATAGTGTTTCCTATGTTTGTCGCATCAAGACATAAACAGGTCTTGAATGTACGGGTTTTAATTATTATTTTGGTGAACTCAGATAAGTTCACATGGTGTTGATGGCGAAGAAGTACATCTTACAATGCCTTCCGAGTCTGAAATGTCCAGCTTAGTTGCAACAAGTGAACTTGAGCACCAGAAACGTTTGGGTATCTATCCAACCGCTTTGCTATGGTTCTAATATTTTAGATCTGGAAGTGCTTTCTGTTACTGTAGTTTTAATTGTCTCAGCTTACGTTGGTATCTTGTGATGGTTGTACAGAGATGATTCAGCCTGTACCTGATATAGACGAGCCATCAGGACAGGAAGGTGCTGAGCTCTCGAAAACACCTGTTGATTTGAAGAGTGGGGACTGGTTGCTTAAGGTTGTACCATGGATTGGCGGTCGTATTATCTCGATGACACATCTTCCTTCTGGTATGCTTCATTTGTGTACTAATAGGATATGCTATTTGAGAAATAGAGATTGCCTTGAATTGTTGTTGATCAGCTGGTCCGTGTGAGTGAAAAAAGGGGTAATATTAAAGTTGTCCTGTGATACTTTAAAATTTCAGTAATGTGGATGCATTGCTTGTATCTCCTTGATGATTGTGAATGAATTTTTTGAACCATAAATACAGCAGGAGAGGCCCCCACTGTGATTGTGAATGAATTGTAAATAGATCCATAAACTATTTTCTTATTAGCTTAAGTATCATTTATACTTGATCTCTGCAGATTCCCAGTGGCTTCACAGCAGGATTGAAATCAATGGTTATGAAGAATACAGTGGGACTGAATATAGGTCTGCTGGTTGCACAGAAGGGTACAAAGTCATTAGGTAAAATAAACCATCATTGCGGACTGATTTTTCATTTTTGCTTGATGTTCTTTGGCCTGTCGGTGAATAGTTTTGTCATCTAGTTCCAATTTTGGCCAAAAAATGACTGTTACTAGAAAAGTACAGGAGGTATCTTGAGCAATCAGGAGAGGAAGAATCTATTTGTTTGGAAGGAGATATTGGGGGTGGTCTGGTTCTTCAGCGCCATATATTCATTTTGAAAGACAACCCAAAGATTCTCCAGATTGACTCTAGCATTCAAGCAAGAAGTGTCGGAGCTGGTTCTGGTGGATTTTCGAGGTGAGTCCCTACTTTTTATTCAGAAATTTAGTTTGGTAAATCCTTAATCAGGAATTGTGCAACTCCGCAACTCATGTAATTTGAACACAACACGCTTGAATGCTTCCACGTATTGTACTCATTCCAGGAAAGTAAATTGTTAAGATTCTATTATATCGCCGTAGGTTTTCCGTTTTATATTTTTCTCCTGCCTGGTTCTACTATTCAGCAATTTAAGCTACAGGAGTTGATATTGTTTTCAAGCTAATTTCCAATTATTGATCATAACTGATTATTTGAAGCGCAAGAATAACTTGACACGTTGAAGTATGTTTTTCCACTGAAGGTTGGTCTGTTTGCGAGTTCATCCAACTTTCACGCTTCTAAACCCGACCGAGGTGGTGGTTGCTTTTACGGCCATCAATGGTTCAAAGCAAGAGATCTCCCCAGAGTCTGGAGAAGTAACATTAGAAGGAGACCTCCGGCCCAATGGTAAATTTATCTTTGCGACGTTTTGAGATTTGTTGCCTTTCGTAGACATTTCTATTAGTTCTTATACTTTATTTTTCATCTTCTGGCAAACTCAGGGGAATGGATGCTAGTGGACAAGTGTGCAGGGCTGAGTTTGGTAAATCGTTTTGATCCCACCCATGTTAGCAAATGTTTGGTGCACTGGGGAACCGGTAATTTGAACATGGAGCTTTGGTCGGAGGAAAGGCCAGTTTCTAAGGACACCCCGTTGAGAATTTGCCACCAGTACGAGGTGAGAGAAACAAGCTAAATCCTGCCTGGAGCAGAAATAGCTGTGCTACTTTGGAGAATGTTTCGGGGTGCATCTTGTTTCGCGGACCAAAACAAATTTCTTGGTGTCTTGTCGTTATCCCTACCATCAATACCTATAAAACTTGCAAACATACTTGTTAATAGTGGATCTTTCAGATGAAGCTGGCCCTGCTGAAACCTCGCTGCTTAGTGACATGCTATGTATTGACTGCAACTGTTCGCGACTTACATCACTAATAAAGTAGCTGCGAGGTGAGTTGCATCTTAATCTTTCACTCGTACGTAGGACGAATTACCACCTGAATCGAAGGCGACCACACAGCAGGACGCCGATTTTTTTGGCAGCGAAAGGCCAAATGTTACGAGAAAGGAAGATATTAGGAGCTTGACACTTGAACTTGCAGGTGGCCGCGAAGACTGAAGCACTCAAAAGGTCGTCGTAACCTTAGCTCTTACACGCTTGCTACTAGATATATTGTTTTTCTCTTGTGAAAACGAAAGAAGAGAGTTAACCGAACAGTTTCATGTGAGATGAGAGCTTGCGTTTACACATCCCCCAGTGCAATCATCGGTGTCCGCGTTGACACCCTACTACGAAAAGTAAAATCGACGAAGCAACAGCAAATGCGAGCATATCTGTGGTTGATTGGTTGTTGCTGTGCTGCCAGCAAGTGATAGCGTTTCCTGAAGCTTTTGTTTTCTTGATGTCTTGAAGTTAATTCTCTTTGGCAGAGGTAGATGTACGTATACTACTGCCTGCAAGTGATGGAATTCACTCAGCACAGCAGTCATAATCATCCTATGCGAATAGTAGTCACCCCCGTTGGTCTGGAGAAAAAAGAAGAATCACCCCCATTAATTGCGGTGCTACTTGCTAGCCCAGTAGAGGTTCTGGACGCTCCCCTCTTGCTAGCCCAAAACATGGGCCGAAGCCCTTTGCCAGGCCGCCATATAAAACACTGGGGGCCTGCTTGTGAGTTACTGCATTTTTTCACTTGTAAAGGGAAAACACCTGAAGCTTTTCATTACACAAAAAATACCAGTGTGATCAAAATCCCCTGTACTGTAGGCACTGTTTGGGAGACGATAAACAAGTGCTAATTCTATTATTTGAGCAACTGGGATTACTTATCAATTTATATAAATAAAAATAATCGGTGATATTTAAGGCACCTCTTTCATTTTGAGAAAATCCCACAATAATCCTAAATAGAAAAAACTTATCAAGATTATAGGAATCTTCAGCAGATTTCAACAAATGAGCGCAAAACTGAGACTGAGAAGAGGAGAGAATAATCCGACCATGCAAGTGGGAATAGAAGGGCCACGAAGGCTTCGAGTATGATTTCCCAACACCAGGCAAGTCAGATTATCAACAGAACGAACGAAAACAAAGTCTCAGATCACGACAGGGAAAGAACAAACCAAAGACCAGAAGGCAAAAATACAAACGAACAACACCAACTCAACTCCGTACATATGAGCATACACAGATAGATCAACATGATGATATATAGCTTCTGGAGAAGAGTTTACAGCCACTCCATCAGGAGGACCAGGAGCACAAACGCTCCAACGCAGAACACATGAACTCACGCAAGAACAAAAAAACCCTCAAGCTCACACAGGATGGGTACCCACCCATCCCTATTTATAGTCTCTCGATATCGAGGATGACCTGTTAACCCCTGCGTATCACCGGGTTTTTCATGCATGCTTCACCCGCTAACACAACCAGACAGGTATGCTTTGATAGAGATAGCTTTAACATAAAAGCCTTCTTTTGCAGGTTTGAGCACTTCTCCAAAATGCCCCTCTACACCTTCCTAGGAGTTTCTCGTTTCCTTGCTGTCCACTCCTTGCAGCAACCTTGCAAGCCTAGTCATCTTTGGCATCTTCCCAACCGTTCTGACCTCAATACCTCTCTGTGCCTAGTCTCGGTTCTTCCATGCCTCACTATGACCTAGCTCCAAGTCCTGCAACCATCACAATAAGCAAAACATCATATAGCACCGCACTGTAAACAAGATTCAACAATCAGCATATATCAGAAAGTATTTCAGTGAGCAAACACAGCAAAACAACTGGTTGTAAACCACTTACGACCACTCGTATGCACTGGACATGAGGTAATCGTAGCCCTAGAAGACTTCCCAGCTGCCTACGACCACACAGTAAGTTGTTACGACCACAACGTAGGACACTACGACCATGAAGGCAGATGATACGACCATCGCTAGCAGCTACGAATTTAACGCACATGGTCGCTACAACTTACGACCACACTAACCGAGTGCTACGACCACCGCTCAAGCTAGCCAAAGCTACGACTTACAACCACGGCAGTCAGAATTATGACTATCGATCACGACCAGTCAGATCTATGACCATCGACCATGTAGTCGTAAAATTGGCTGCCGACTGCAAAGACACACACCATGGTCATACAGAGCAAGTCGTAAAGACATTTACGACTACCAAGTCGTAAACTCGACTGCCGACCACAGAGGCACACAACGTGGTCATAAAGAGCAAGTCGTAAAAACACTTACGACCACCAAGTCGTAAACTCGACTGCCGACCACAGAGGTACACAACGTGGTTGTAAAATTGACTGCGACAACGTAGTCGTAAAATCGACTGCGACAACGTGGTCGTAAAATCGACTGCGACCAACGTGGCTGTCGACAATGTGGTCATAAAAGCTACTGCCGATCACGTGAATGTAAGAGCACCTGTTGACCAAGTCGTAAAGGCTTAAGACTAGGCAGATATGGCACAAACCTTAAAAACCAAACTCAATCTCTCTAAACCAAGAGTCAATTACTCATTACAAATATAAGGTCACCTCCACATGGTCTCTCAAAATGGCAATGTGCTTTGCAGAGTATATTTCGCAAATACGTGTCACTTGGCAAATATAACCTCTGAAAGAATTAGTCAACAGGGGTGAAAATCTGTAGAGGCAAAAACTGTCAGTAAGTCCCTAATTAAACAACATAAAGGTAAATTGATAAGTATGACTATCCTGTGACCAATCGCTCCATCTTACAGAAAAAGAAAGCTCAGAACTTAAAGGATAATACTCTCCTCAAAAGAGTACTTATATGCCATATTTCTTATTCATGTTCTGCCATATTTCCTAAGCCATGAATCATGATGATTAGCAGAATAACACATTTAATTAGATGTTTATAGTTTATACATCTTGCACATCCATGCATCACTTAATAACAATAGACATAAATCATATTTATCCCTAAGCCAATTACAAATTGATCTTGAACTAACTACAGAGACAAACCTATCCTAAGCCTAGGTGCGTGCAGCAGTATGCCATAACAAGAACAATGCAAAAAATGCACGAGGCTGTTGGGCATTCACGTATATACATATATAAAAGAATCTTCAAATGCATAGATTTGTAATCAACGATAACACTAATGAGATATGACAAGGTGGCAGTCCACGCAGAAAATATCCATTGTAAAACCAATAATGTGAACCAATCTACTATGGCAAATAAAGATAAGAGGAAGATTTTAGTTCAGACATAGATCAATACCTAAAATGGGTATTCCATGATTCAGGTAGGTAACGAAAAGAATTGAGATCTAATCCCAACCGGAGATGGAACAAAGAAGGCCTAGTCAAAGCGATGAACTGTGCTCAGCAATTTCATCTCATTACTGAGTATTACCTTAGGTCTAAATTAGCACAAAGATGTGTAGTTCTCGTTGATGAGAGGCCACTGGTAAGTTGGCTTCGCATTCATAAGACACAATAGTAACATTTTTGTTAATATGATCATGGTTGTTGTAGCGTCACCATGTCGTCGTTATATTGGTATGGCGGCTGGGCACCGCTCGGCATGCAGACGACATGGTCACTAGGCGTATGGCGTCCGTCGAGCCTCCTCCACCGGTCCTGCTCCTCCACCGAGCCTCCTCCCTCGTGGCTCTATCTCCTCTGCCTCGGGCCTACGGCTTCATCGAGCTCCTTCTTTGCCGAGCCTCCTCCTCCGTCGAGCTCCTCCTCGCCGAGCCTCTCTCTTTCGCCGAGCCTCCTCTGCGTGCCGCCTTCGGTTCTTCGTTGTCGGTGGTGCTATGGGTGCAGGTGAGCTACAACAACCTTGGTGGTTGAGGTGGTGTAGGTGGTGTCGGTGGAGTAGCAGAAGGGAGACGTAGATGGCGGGCGGAGGGAGTTGGGGTGGCGTGCCATGGTAGAAGAAGATGGCGGCCGGTGGCAGTGGAAAAGGGAGGTGCTGGGAGGCGTGGATCAGCAGCACGGTGTGGAGAGTGGCAACAGGAAGAGGGAGCGGCCACCGGTGAGCTTGCTCGGCCTTGTTGGCGCCGAAGGTGGAGGAGATGGGGGAAGGAGAGAGGGAGAGAAGCAATAGGGGGCTAAGGAAGAACCAATATGCCAAGCTCTAGAAAATGGTAGACGAATCCGCGGTCGAGACACCGTGGTCAGAGAGCCATGGTCGGAGACCGTGGTCGAAGACATCGTGATCGAAGGCTGTGGTCGGAGACACCATGGTCGAAGACACCGTGGTCGGAGGTCATGATCAAGACACTATGGTTGGATGTCGTGGTCGAACGCTGTGGTCGAAGACACCGTGGTCGGAGGCCGTGTACTCATAAAAGTACGGTAGTAGCTGAAACGCCTAAATGAAGTAGTAGTCTTGCTGATGTCGACCTCGGTTGGTATGACCTTGCCTGAGATGGTTGTGGGCTTGAAGTAGTGCGGGGACCCTCCCCCAACAAACTAATAGACACGAGAGGAGTGAGTATTGAAATATATTGCCCGCCCTTCCTCAATACCTCAAGCTTTAATTGAATTAGTTGGTATGTGAAACTCAATACATACTTCCTCTATTTTGTGGTGTAGGTTGGAATTATTGCTTCGCAATATATGTCTGTTAAGCAAATAAAAAGTGGAGTTATTACAGCACTTTCATTCTTTAAGGGAATAAGTCTAATTTACCCCTTAAACTTTGGAGATGCATCTAATTTACCCCCTAAACTACAAAACCATCTAATACTCCTTAAACTATGCAAAACCGTCTAAACAATCCCCTTAGGTGGTTTTGAATGGTAGTTTTGCCATTGTGGCGACGGTTTCACCACCATAGCCACATTGTCAGTCACGTCATCTACTATGGTAGCAAAAACTCTGTATCTTGTCATATTGTCAGCCATGTCATTTGCCACAGTGGTAAAATCACCATAAACCACCTTCAAAACTGTCTTAGGGGGTCATTTAGATGGTTTTACATAGTTCAAGGGGTTGTTAGACAATTTTATAGTTAGAAAGGATATTAGACATACTCTAAAGTTTAGAGGGTAAAATAGACTTATTTCTTCAAAGAATGAAAGTATTGTAGTGCTGCAATTGAATGTATACTTGGTACAATCTTATTATTTCATACATGTGCTGCTCTATGGGTGTGATAAACTTTAGTAGGGTTACAAGTGGTGTTTTGAAATATATGTAATCAAATTTCCAAACTTTGGATCTCAATATCTCTATGAATATTTAGATCGGACACATTAAAATGATAAGAATTGATTTATCTCGAAAAGTGTTTTCATAATATCATAATTTTATTAGTAAATCTATTACATTAGAAAATGAGGACCAAAATTATGTTTTGAAAACAACGTTAACGTCCAAAACACACTCTCTTATGAGCAAAGGGCGTATATGGCTTTTCTAGCTCGTTGACCATTCTTTATTTTCTGGGTACTACTACTCCTACTGATTAATTAATTAATTAATTAAAAGAGTATTGATTAATTAATTCAGTCAAAGAATAAGGAGGCGAGGTCGGCGCATTTGATCTGAAGCGAATCAAATCGAGCAGCTCTTGTGCTCTGCCTCGTTCATGTTGTCCCATTTATTACTTCTTTGATTCAATTCACAAATCACATGGTCGGTTGCCCATACTTAGATAATTTTTCATGCGACTGCTTTACGAATTGCACGCCTTTCTGTAAAATTTCTATATCTGAATCAACAAGATGTATGCTATTTTTATACGTATTCTCATGACAATGCACGCCCTCGCTCAAGTAAGATATCTAATTCCCCAAAATTTGATGCTAAAGGGAAGTGTACCACTACTTTTCATCTTTCTATTAGGCGGTAGCTATGAACCTTGTCGATCACCCGAAGAAAACAGTCAGCTAATTGTCACTACCATCAATACTTTCATCCGGAGGAAATCGAAGCCGTGAGTGAGTAGCTTCCCCTCTTATCTACTTGAAGCGCAGACTAAGGTCCCATTTGGAACCCGCGAATTTCTTCCGATTCCTTGAGAATTGAATGGTTGCTTACTTTTCTGTAAAATTCAGGTTCCAAACGGGCCTTAGGGGTGCGAAAAAAAAACCTAGAGTATTAACCTTTGGAGTGAGAGTGAAGGTAGTTTTTTTTTGTTTTATTTTTGAAGAGTGCATAGAAGATACACACCACACGCACACATGCATTGTATGTTCATACACACTAGGAATTTTATGGAGACACAAGAGTTTCACGGAACGTAGACACACTCGTTCTCACTAAACGCATATGTACGTGTGTAGTCTGATTAAATAAGGTACGTCATGTCAATTCTAAGATTGAACCTGAGTGTGTGGGAGCGAACACCATCACTCTCACCACCAGGTCACTACCACTCCTTGAGAGTGTAGGAGTTGAAAAGGAACAACACTTAAGTTTTAGAAAAGATCAGCTAGGGAGAAACGGGTGGACTGATTCGAAATAAATGGAGCAGTATAAACTACATGGCCCCTTTTTGAATTCAGGGATTTTAGAATACTTGTTTATGGATTAATAAGTTATCCGAGAAATTGTTATGTTCCAAATATGTCTGTACGTAGGAAAATGCTACCAGCATGTTTAATACTCTCTGTATTCTTTTTACTTGCCGTTGTGGACATTGACATAATCTTCAATACACACATTTGACAACTATTTTTTAATTGTGTGTTAATAAAAATTACTAAAAATATAATGATATAACAATACCTTTTTAGATAAATCTACTAATATCCTTTTCATGTAACAAATTTAAATTATGTTGTGTATATTAATAGTCAAAGTTTTAAAAGTTTAATGGCACATGTTCTAAAACAACATCTGTTTGAGAACAGGAGTGTGGTTTTCCCACACGTGCATGCACACATATGCACCATCCCCACCATCCAATACACTCCGAGATTCGTGCTCCCTTCTGTGTCTCCCCCTTTGAAGTGGGGATTGGAGAGTAGGGTTGAAAAGTGGATACGAATTATCCGTATTATTTGATTACTATATTTGATAGGATACGCATATAGTATATATTTTCCATCCGATTAACAATTTCTATCCTATTCATATTCGTATTCGTATAAAAAATATGGATACAAATATGATATGGACTTTTACCATCTGAAATAGTATTTTCCCTATTTTATTACAATACGACTAATTAGTTGGACAAAATTTTTAATTGAACGTGAATTCGTGTTTCTTTAAGTGAAACAATGAATTAGAATGATTAAATATGATTGTATGATGATAAAATATTATTAATGTCTTCATACTATATAAGTTATGAGGATATCCGGATCCGTCCGAATTGTGTATATATTCGATTCAAATTTGTATTTATATTTGTTTATAAATATGAATATGAATATGATTTAAATACCATCCGATCCGTTTTCATCTCTATTGAAGAGAGGGGTGAATAAATCACACGAATCTCAGAGCAAAATGAACGTCTACCGTAGTGCATACGGCCACATGTACCAGCGATCTTGATTTTCGTGAGAACACAGGAGAAGCTGTGCATGATTGCCTACCCCACCAGGTGACTATCGTGTCAACACAACATAAGCTAGGTTCGTTTGTGCATTTGATTTATGGCTTATGTACGAATAAATAGTAACGCGCTGTTAAATTGTATGTTTTTTAAGACGAGGTTTATAGATAAATTATAGTACAAATTATATTAAGTTTAGGTGTATTGACCAAAATCACATGCAACTATTTCTCTTTGCGTACTGCCTCTCACAAATATATTAGAATTCAAAAATTATAGCTATAAGTCATAAGAGCAACTCCAAGAGGTTAGCTAAAAATAAATGCTAAATCCCTTAATTTAGCCATCATGTAAAATAGAAAACTCCCCAAAAAAGAAGAGTGCTACAACAGCCTAGCTAAAAAAATTTTCTTGTCTATATTTAAATGGGCCACATCATCAAAACGGGAACATAGTGCTACGTTTTATTTCTGAAAGAGTTGACAGTTTGTTCATGTTCCCGTATTCGGCATATACTTTTACACGGAGAAAACTACTGAACGATCAACGTTTTGTTTCCGAAAGCATTATCAGCTGAGGCTACCAGATGCAACGCGGTTAAGTTTATGATTTATACATTATCAGGCCAAAATTCCCTGAAGAAAGCCATTTCGAATTCCCTCTCTTGTAATCGCTTCTCCTCTTCTTGCATATTCCGTATCCTCTTCGCAGCCAACTTTGCTCTCTTCTTTGTGGCACGTTGTGCTGACAATGGCAACATATTTGAAACACTTAAAGTTAGAATCCCTTCAGTGAAATTGATGACTAAAAGTAGCTGGTTGAAGATGCAGAAATGCGCAAGAACATAGCAGTACTATCTACTAAGTCAAACTAACATTCTGCAGACAGAATAATAGTCGGAATTATGTTTTTGTGTCTGTACACAGAGGTACCTTTTTTAACTACACTACACAAATAATCGGCATTCAATAATCCATAGTACAATAATTTTGCGAAACTTGCGATACTTGTGACTGAACAATTACAATTCTCAGTACCAAGATTACAAGAATGCTACAGTAAGCAATTTAATGTTGTATGAGAGAATCATGAAGGCATTAAAAAAAATCATCCAATGCTCACTTGGGCTTTTTCAGGACCTTTTTCAACGTCATCCTCGACCTTTGGCTTTGGCTTTAGCTTTCGTTCTTTGGAACCTATACCACGCTTGTTGTTCTTCACATGAGTCTCTATCGGCTCCAACCTCTCCTGTTTCATGAGAAATTGTGACCAGTGAGTACGCAAGCAAAAACAGTACAAAGAGAAACTAGGTAAATATAAGCCATATGCCGGCTTCATCCAAGTACCGTGTAATCACACTTTCCTACATATCGACTGCCAAACAGCAACTCTTAATTACAACTCATGAATATGAAACATAATCATTCCAGTTAAAACCATACAAACTGTTTCGCTAACTTAAGATCCTTCTGAACTTTGGAGTTACTTAAGATCCTTCTGAACTTTAAAGTTAACATCTAACTGAGGTAAGGTAATTGGTTATAAAATCCAAGTATGTAGCTTTACCTATACTGTCTACAGTGATCATGACCCAGAAACCAAACTTATTCTTGCATGCCCTTTTTTCCCTTTGTGACGATCTGTAAAAACCTAGAATTTGGTACCTTTCGACTCGCAATCCCATAATTTATCCTATGTACTAACAACACTAAAACAACATAATTAAGCCTCAAGTCGCCAATCCCATGCTATAACTAATACAATTACCCCTAAAATCTACAGAAGAGTTTGGGGGAAATGGAAATGTGAAATCTTGACTTGGGAGAATGCGAGAACAGAAGCACATACCTGCTCCTGCGCCCCGAGGCCGGAGCCTTCCTTCCACCCGAACTTCTTCAGCAGCTGCGGCAATCCAAGAACCACGCACACCGTCAGGCAACGCGACGAGACACATCCAGAGGCAAAGACGAAATCAAAGCATAAAACCCTGAGCCCCCACCATGGGAGGGAGGGATGGGTGGGAGACGAAGCGATGGATGGACCTGGAAACCGATGTTGGAGGAGCCGATGGCCGCCATCGCCAGCCACTTTCCCGCCGGCGCCGATGCAGCCCCCTGCCTCAGTACCTCGAAGGGATCGGTGTGGTGGGGAGAGGAAGAGCCAGGTGTCGACGGGGAACTGCCGGTGGCAGGGCGGCGCGAGCGCAGGAAGCGGCCGCCCGTGGAGCACCGGAAGGGGGCCGCGAGAAGAAGCTTCGCCGGATGGGAAGGAAAAGGGGAGCACGGGAAGGGGGCGCACGCGGGAGAGTCTGGCGCGCGGAGAAGAAAATCGAGTGCGGGAGAGGCAAAGCCCGCGCGCGGGAGGCGATTGGCGCCGCGGATAGCACGAGGTGCTCGCTCGGGAAAGATGGGCAGCGAGAAGAACGGGATGCCTAGCGGGGAAAAATAGAAAATGACATAGCGAGACTGTTGGACTGTTTTTTTGGGCATAATAGCTATAATGAATTTCACGGATGTATTTAGCCAGGCTCTTGGAGTTGCTCTAAGCCTCATCCCAAAACAACCCACCCATATCCTCATTCCTCTCTCTCATGCACAAATAATGATATAGTATTAATCAGATAAATCAATTTAAATCGAAATTCGGTTTTCTTAGCCTATTTCAAAAAAAAATCCAATGTAGCCAAAATTCTTAGCTCGTTTTGAATTTTCCAGCCCATCCACCTAATCGGCCTATGAAGACTTCAACTACCCTTCCTTCCGTCGGTCCGTCTAGCATCTGTGTGGCGTCGGCGTCTCCAACTCTCTCGAATGTCTTTCTTGAATTTGAATTATATGTTTAAATGTTTTAACCAAAATTTTTGAAAAATATTTCAAAATTTTCCATTTTCGTGTTTCTCAGAGGGTTCCAATATTTTTTCGCCGAAATTTTTTCCCTGGTATTAATCACCCCTCTGATAATCATTCAACCAATCACGCATTCAGGGATTATATAAGCCAAGAGATAGCAGGTGCTAAGCCTAGTAGCGAGCAGTAAAGCCCCGTTTAGCACAGCTCTAGCTCCGAGATCTATGCTGGATCTGTAGTTTGTTGACTAAATTAAAGTGATTTAAATATTTTTATTTAATATATAATATAAATGAAATGAGTCATGTAAATGCACTTAACATGCCTACAACTTTAGATCCAGAATTTCTTAAAGCTACAGATGACCAGCTCTGCCAAACAGGATCTTAAATAATAACCACCGGGCCACCACCAACCAGGCTTCCATACATGCACGGATACACCACCATCATATTCATCATCATCAAGCAGCACGCAACCAAGCAGGCAGATTAAGCGCTAGACTGGTAGCAGTCAGACTCCATTGCATCTGCATATTACATACTTCCATGGGCTTCCCTGCAGTGTACTGCTGCGTCATCCTCCCGCCGCCGCTGAGCTCGCTCCTCCACCTCCTCAAGTGCTTCTCCCGCAGCTGCGCCCTCCCAGCAGCCGCACTGCTCTTCTTCTCCGGCGCCGGCGCCGATGACTACCTCGCCCTCGCCCCGCCGCCCCCGTCGCTCCTGCAGCTCTCCGGCGCGGCCCGCGCTCGAGTTGACAGGATCAAGAACCGCCTCCCCGTCGTCAGGTTCGCTGGATCCGGCGAGGACGCCGCCAGCTGCTGCGCCGTGTGCCTGGGCGGGGTGGAGGAGGGGGAGGAGGTGAGGCAGCTGGGCAACTGCTCCCACGCCTTCCACCGTCCCTGCATCGATCGGTGGGTGGACATGGGCCAACTCACCTGCCCCTTGTGCAGATCTTGCCTGTGATGTCCCTTTTAAACATCTTGATTAGCTACCTTCTGGTAATCTAGTTATTGCCAGCAATTAGTTTCTTTTCCACAGCTTCTTGGATCTACCGCTAGATTACACATATTATACGGTTAATTGTACTACTAGCATACAGTCCCATGATCATACAAGTGGAAGTGCACACGCCTTTTTTTCCCCTTCATCTCCTGTTAATTTAGCTTGTAACAAACTACATCCTTTAAAGAACTGATTGGTAGCGGTGGATTTGGTTATTGTTTATTTTCTCAGTTTTGCTATTGCACATGTGACTGAAATTTTTTTTTATGTTTCAGTACCTGAAATTACACTATCAATGAACTAAAATTGCAGCCCCCTTAAAAAAAACAGCTGCAATTTTAGGTGATTCAGAGTGCAACTTCAGGTGACCTGAAATTGCACTTTCAATCAACTAAAATTGCAGTCCCCCTCAAAAAAACATGTGCAACTTCAGGTGATTCAAAGTGTAACTTTAGGTGATTGAAAGATAAAAAAATTTCAGTCGCCTGTGCAATAGTCTATCCCTTATTTTCTGTGCTACATCTTGTATGTATATATGATTGCTAGCTCTGTGCTGTTCATGGAGAGTATTAAACAGAAGGTTAGTACTTGACTAGTTACGTGTCCGTGCGTTGTAACGGAATTCATTGGATGTATAGAAAATCATGCTATAGAAGGAGGTTGGTCAGATCGATTGGAAAGTGAAAAGTGATGAGAAATCAAAGAATAGAGCGGTTAGAGGAGAACAGACGTACGGTTATCAACTTGTTCTTTTATAATAGTAATGATAATGCTGCTTCATGTGTCAGTTATACTATGCTACTGTTTAGACAAGCATACGCATCATGATGGGATTCATTTTAGATTTGTTCCTTCCTGAGTGCTTGCCTATGAGAGAGTAGCTAGTTATAGATCAGTGCTAATAGTACTAATTGCCACGGCATCACGATCCATGCACCAAGTTGACCTCAGAGAGTGTGAACCAGTTTACTTAGTGTTCCCGTGAAATTATTTGTTTTCGTCCATCGAAATCAAAACACATGGTCGCCCATACTGACATCAAGCAACAGTTTTACTCCATTGTACAAACATCTTACTGTTGGGGTGTCATCGGTGTCAGCATCAGGGATTGATATATCGGCCAAGGGCATGTTTGGATCAGTTTCAGATTCTTAAAAACCAGCTATTACTTCTAGTTTTTAAAAACTGGTTTCTAAGCAAAAACTGGTGGGGTGTTTGGATCCCCTAATTTTTAAAAGCTAGTTTCATTTATGATTGGTGCTAATAGACTATTATACCCACCGCCATGCATGCAGCTGGTTTCATTTATGAGGGTAAATAGGTATTTGTGCAAAAAAAAATTGGCAAAAGCTGGGTATCAACAGCTTCTTGGTTTTTAAGAATCTGGATAGGTAGATTTTAAAAACTGTCCCAAAAACTGGCCTGTTTGGATCCCACCCAGTTTCCAAAAGTCAGATTCTTAAAATCTGGGTGGATCCAAACATGCCCCAAATCTCGGATTTACCAGTGATATCAGTGGGTCCCGATAAAAAAAACTTACTGGACAAAAAAAAATTCAGATTCATTTGAAATTTGAGCAAAACCGGAAGTATATGAGTACACATTTGTTCAATTTCTTTGATTGTGTTATCAGCTACCAATGCCCAGATCAGAAGAGATGCATACGAATTGGCTGTTTAAATCTCTTCAAAACCTAGAAAAATTTCAGTCAAATTTTGGATGGAAGTTTAAATCTCTGTTTGAAAATCTCGGGGTATAAATTGGCTGCTGAGGCTCCCTAAGAGCATCTCCAACAATCCCCCTAAATCTCCCCCTAAATCAAATTATTGGGAAATTGTGTAAAAAGTCTTCTCCAACAACTCCCCTAAACACCCCCCTATTTCTATTCCCCCCAAAACTCTCCCAAAACTTAGGTAGAAACAGGGAACTTTCAGGGGTCCCCTTTCCTATTAGGATATATTTAGGGGAGCTGTTGGAGGAGGGGACTAAAATAGGTTAACAAATTTTTTAGGCTGCCCCTAAAAGGTGTCTTTTGGGGTGGGTTTTTAGGGGGATTGTTGGAGATGCTCTAATATTGAAAATCTCGGGGGTATAAATTGGCTGCTGAGGCTCCCTAATAGCCTCGGTCTAACTGGCATGCACAGCCACCCACCTCCTCATCTCTGCCTCTTTCCTCCTATTGGAATACGGATAGACTACATTAGCATAAATTAAAAATTTCTACCACGTAAACTAGGAAACCATATAAGTAAAAGATCATGGATCGTTACCACTAGCACAGTGCAGCATAAGTAGAATTGAAGATTTCGAATACCGCAATCAAAGGGGTGAATTATTGCCTCTGCTTTTCAAAGTAATCGATGAAGATTTCGACCGCTTGATCGGCCACTTAATGCTTAGTTTCTCACCAGATCGCTCTGCTTCAATCTTTGACTAGATTGAATGTACTCGAAAATGTCAATCCAGAAATAGAACCTCTCGATCACCTGTGCATGTAGTTGTACATTTCGCCTCAACCGCAATCACTAGAAATCTTTAACAAATCACGAACCAGATTGATTCAAGATGATCTTTATTGCTGAATCTGTGGATTTACAAAGTGCCCTTACAAGCACTCCTAAAAACCTTTTCGATGAAAGCCCTAAAACAAGTCTCTCTCAAAATCTTCACCAAACTCTCTAAAAACCACACGTTAGCCCATAGCCTTTCTCTAGTTTTTTAGGTTAACGCTACAAACCATGTCTATCTCAAATATGGACTCAAAACCTTATCTCTTACGAAACCAAGGGACGTGAAACCCTTCTGAACACGGGTTTTAATGAAACTCTCAATCTTATCAGTTATGGACTCTATCCACAACTCCTACCACAATGCGTGATGAAGCCTCCAGGATCACACCTCTCGTAGCTTCATCTCGCATCATCCACCTCACATGTCGAAGCCTTTAGGACCGCACTGCTTGTAGCTTCTCCATGAATTACCACCTTTGATCTCCACGTGCTCCAGTGTTAGCCCAACCACCTCGTGTGATATCCTCAACCATCTAGACCTCAGATCTCCCCATCCTAGTCTTGGTCCTCCTCGTCACCGACCATGATTATCGCCACACCCATCTGCACATGCAAAGACCAAGAAACGTTTTTCTTGGCACAAGTTCTTCACAACTTGACTGTCATTAGTCCACACAACCAAGACACACCTTTAGTCATCCATCATCATCTACCAGGTCATCCACGACTACACGTCTCATCGCTATCTAGAAATCAGCCTTAGTTCACTCAATACGACCGTTAGCTTAACGAGTACTCGAAAACAACAAATACTCGAGAATTACCATCGCTCTGCTAAAAACACTCAGGAATAATAAGCATCGCTACCGACCAGAACCATCGAGTACCGACTACCGAGTACCGATCGCTATGACTAAGACACCCAATCGCCAAGTCTATGATTACCGATCATCAACCAATCACTACACTATTGATCACCGAGTACTGAGTGTCACCGACAACTAGAGGTGGGGAGGTTTTTTTTACCGAAACCAAAAAGCCGAACTGAATCGAACCAAATAAACTGAATATAATGGTTTTTTAGTTTTTTGGTTTGTTGTTCGGTTTATATTTTTGAGCTATTTGGTTTTCGGTATATGATGTGGTTTTCTTCTCTAGGAAATTGAATAAACCGTAAACCGTAATGTCACACTGGACTCCCTAAGGCCCAAGCGTCTCCAGGCAGCCCAACTAACACCACGCTCGCATGGCCCGTGAGCCATACCCCGCAGTCCTGCATGACCAAGAGGCACAGGACTCACAGTCGATCGCCTCCTTCGTGTCGAGAGATGCAACTTTCCCACCCAAGCGAAGCAACCAAAACCCTACGGCGATGTCCTCATCCGCCACCCTGGTGGCAGCGACGATGGCCATGGATGACGTGGAGGATGACCAACTCACCTCCATGTCCACGAATGACATCGTTCGGGCCTCCCACCTCCTTGACAATGAGATCCACGTCCTCAAGGCAAGCCATGCACTCCTAACCCTAGATCCCCCTTGAGGTCTACCTCCACGGGATTGAGGGATCTCGCGGTATTTTGAATTTTTGTTGTTATGGTTTTGGTTGGGTCTTGGTCTGATTGGTTGGGTTTTTCTGTCGTCATGCAGGACAAGCTGCAGCGGATGAACCTAGAGCTGGAGTCTTTCAAGGAGAAAATTAAGGAGAACCAGGAGAAGATTAAGCTCAACAAGCAACTTCCTTATCTCATCAGCAACATCGTTGAGGTAGAAATATATACATCCTGTAGCGTCCGCTATTTCTCTCCTCAAGAAGGAATATTAATGATGATGGCATTTGCATTGCAGTAGAGAAATATGGAATTCACACTTTCAGAGCAAAAAATCAGTCAAACAAATACATCATCCCTCAGGCCCTTCAGAAAATTGGTGAGCACCCCTCTTCTCTCCTCTTTTCCTTGTTACTTGTCAGTTTGCTACATCAGGATTATCGTTGTCTGGTCTAGTTTGAGTGAATAGCAAGCCCAATGTAAGGTTAACAGAATACCGAATTAACCAAACTGATTTAGTTCGGTTAATTGGGTGTGGTTTATATTTTTTTACTACTTATTTTAGTTTCTAGTTTGTAAAAACTAAAATTTTTTATACCGAATAAACCACACCGATATAGCCGAATAAATCAAATAACCACCTCTACCAACAACCGATACGACCAGATCAGTCAACCACTGATCCAACACAACTACTCGAGATACTCGAAGGTCACGAGAATTAAATCACTCATACTGACCATGAAGTCTACGATTACCTACTATGAAGCCTATGGCAACCGATCATAAAACCTTTGACTACCAATTGCGTGGTCTATGACAACCAATCAAAAAGCCCCAGAGAACGACAGTAGACTACGAAGTCTATGATTATGATGACAAGACTACAAAGTCTACGACTATGGCAACAGTCTATGAAATCTACGACCATCGACCGTAAATTCTCCAACTATCAAGTACATACTAGTAAAGTCCATGACTATCGAGTATCGACCAGGTATTATAGCTACGACCATGGAAAAGTATTGTAGCTACGACCATCGACCGGTAACTTGCCGGACCCCGGAGCAACAACTCTTGGATCCTCTATGTGAATCGCACTAGTCCAGGATCAGCTAGTGCACACAGTGGACAACAAAGATAAATATCAACCATAATGACATTTATTAACTAAATATGGGCATGATTACCAAAGTTTACATCCACGGCCAATAGGCCAAATTTAAACATAAGCAGCGGAAGAAAAACACCGAAGTGGAAGAAGCCCAACAAGCATGCCCACAGGCAAACGACAATAAGACACGGCCTACTCGTCAAGTCTTCACCATAGTTGAAGTCATCTTTCTCTGTGTGGAGATAGCAAGGTGAGTACAAACTTATACTCCGTAAGTCACACGGAGAAATGCAACATAATGATAAAGGCAACAAAGAAAGGTGTTGTGGCTACGGACCAAACAGAGAGAGAGAGTATGGTAGTGGAGAGTTAGGTGAACAATGGCTTTGGGTTTCCCCCATGGCCTGTATCATGTATATATATCCTCATGGGGAGTGTTTTTACAGTGATACCCTTACATCTGAACATCCCCCTCAGGGGCACTTTCGTCATTATACATGTCTCATTTTAGGCCTTACAATCTCCTAACAGGCCTGCTGGGCTTAGGTGGGGCCACCCCTACAACAAGAGCCTCTCATGGTGAAGGGCTTCACGGGCCGAAGCCATGTTGCCGAGCCCTTTGGCCCCCTCCGTCCCTGCGGCCTGTGAGCTTCCCCCAAGTTTGGCGAAGCCTTATTGCTTGGTGTGGTGTTCGCCCCGCCGCGAGGGTGTGGCGTTGGGCGGGTTACCAGAGTCATCCTCGACCGTAGGGCCCTCACGCCACAAATTCTCCTGGTCTGAAGCCAGCATGGTCGGGTGGCTCCACAGTCCGGTAGTGCGCCGTAATGGCTCCTGGGATCGCACCAACCCCTGAGCTGTCAAGGGCAGGTTGCTGTAGCCGTGCGCGCTGTCCCACCGGGAGTGTACACGCGGCGAGCCGTGATTGGTGCGCCGTGGGCTGTCAGCAGTCATGCGACCACGGCCATTTGCCCCTTCCCAGCGAGGCGGGATATGTGGCAGGGTGCTATGGGCATACCGTGCGCTGTCTGGTAGTTTGCGTTTACGCCTGTTCACCTGCTAGAGGCCGCGCTTCCTGGTCACGAGGAGCCAAGCCACCAGGCAGTCGCTATCTACGGCCGCGTCGCTTGGAGTGCCACCGGTTGAGTTTCTCGTAGGCCCGAGGTGTGGCGAGTATATATGCATCGCTTTCTTGGGCTGTTCTTCATGAAGCCACGACTGGACTGATTTTGGTCTCAACGCCGGGCTCTGCGGCCCGCCGGGTACGTTCTGCTGCTTCATGCAGTTATCTCCTCACAAATAGGCCTACTTTTGTTCGTCTGTGTTTGATGATTGCATCTTCTGGCACCAATATCAGCGGGCGTTGGCGAACAAAAGGCGACCTGCTTGTGAGGAACGTCGAAGCTTGTTGTAGGACGGCAATCGCGCTCCTCAATCGTGGGGACGTGGGGGGTTGGACCCCCGCTAGCCGTGGCCAGAAGGTTGTGCGGACTTCAGAGTCACAGTGGCTTCTGACATCGCCTTGTAAACTTGACCTAGGTAGGCTCCGGAGTTTTCGCGCGGTCTTGGGAACGCGGGGCTAGATGTTATCCCATGGCTCGAGGACGGTGCCTGACGACAATCGCAAGCTAGGCCAGCACTTACCCGTCTCCTCACCACCTCGCTCGTCGGGGGCCGTGCGGAGCCATTAGGGTAGGGGTGGGCTTCGCCTTGCCGCACGGATCTACGGCGTCGCCACGGGGCACTCCCCCACGGGGGTAGGGCCGAAATTGATGCCGGTGTCTTGTTGCTGAAGCGGGGATCCCGTCGAAGTTGCCGTTGAGGTTGCTTGGCGCGTGGCTTCTTGTTGCTGTGTTGGTGGCCTCGAAAACCGCGCCCACGCGTGCTGCCCCGCACCCCGCGACCTGCATTTACTCCCCCGGGAGCTGACACGTGGCGGGGCGCTATTGGCGTGTCATGCTCTAGCAGGCTTTTGCACGACTACGATCGTGCGCAGCGCACGTGGGCGGCCACGATGCCTCGGCTTCAACCGTGGGTAGGTGGGCGGTTCACCTCCCGTTGGTTATGCTTACCGGCGGTGCTGGAGATGAAGAGGCTTTAAATACTCCCCTGAGTACCACAACGGCTTCTCCTTCACATGCTTTCAGTCCTCGCGCTGTCTCCTGCTCCTCTTGCTTTTCTTGCCGGCGCGCTACCCCACCGTAGTTCATCTCCCGGATAGCGATGGCGCACGGCGATGAACACGCTCAGATGGTCGGTGATCCCATCATCTCCCAGCGGTCCTCGCCGCTTGAGGTGGAGTACACGCTCGAGGGGTGCGACCCGACGATGGTAGACAAATGGTGGGTGGCGACGGAGAAGAAGGAGGGCCCTTATTCCGGCGTCTTGGGCCCGACGCTCGTGACGGAGGAGACGATCCGTATGCTGCTGCGCGAGGGGAAGCTATCGGACCGCTAGGCGGTGCGACTGCCCGCCGATGACGAGGCGGAACCGCGACCTGAGGAGTAAGAAGCGATCGTCTTCGTCGCCTACTTCGACGCCGGGCTTCGCATCCCGGCCGCCATGATCGTTGGCAATGTGCTGCGGACCTTCGGGCTGGAGCTGGCTCAACTGACTCTGAATGCGCTGGCCTGCCTTGCTGTGTACAGCTGGGCCATGCGCACGGAGGCGTGTTGGCCTAGCGCCTCGATGTTCGCATATCTGCACGATGCTCGGTGCCAGCCGAAGGAGCGGAAAGACGGGACGCTATCCAACTTCGGCAGTGTCAACTTCATCCTGCGGTCGCCGCGCGGGAAGATTTTCCCCGCGAACTCAACCCGAGCGAAGTGGGAACCTAACTGGATGAAACGGTGGTTTTACCACCGTGTGGCGAGCGGTAGCGGCCTCGAGTGCTCGGGCCGGCCGATGGCATTCAACGCCACGCCCAACATAACGCTCGACCTCGAGGACAAGCGAAGGGCGCGAAGGCTCGTGGGGATCACCGCCCGCTTCAACATGCGCGACCTTGCCGAGGAGTTTGTTATGTACGGTGTGTCGTCGCTCGCCCATGAATGGCGCATCACTGTTGGGAAACTTCGGCGGGACAACGTTCACCCATCCGTGTCCTTGCTGCCAGCACCCTCCGGCCTTCGTAAGTCTTGGCGGTGTACCTTTTTCCGGCTTTGTCCACTGTGCCATCTTTAACCTTGCCTCTTGTCGTGTATAGGGGTTCGCCTGGAGGACGCGGAACGCGCGGTGAGCGTGTTCCTCAAGCCGTATACGGCCAGGGAGCATGACTTGTGCACAGCTGCAACCGCAAAGGCGGAGCTGGGGCGGATAAACCGCGCATGTGATGCCCTGGGTATTCGCGTGCCGGAGCGCGCCCCTCCGGGCCCGAGCCAGTCTCACCATCGGGATGACGGTGCCAGAGGGAAAAAGACGTCGTCACGTGGGAAGGCTTGTACTTCTGTGGCCACGCCCGGCGCGGTGGCTACCGTCGCTCCTGTCGATGTGGTAGGCGCTGAGTCCGATTCGGCGAAGTATGCCGATTCGGACCTGGAGACGGGTGCGGATGACGAAGGAGAGGGGTCCCCGGGCGGTGCTAGGGACCGGGCGTGCGCCACCGACGATCGAGAGGGGGAGGCTTCGTCGCCCGCAGTGGTCGCCGAGGTGGGGCTGACATCCGCTGGTGACACAGGTGCGGAGTCCTCGCCTGCGTTGATGGCATGAGGCTTCCGCCCACGGTGGCTACCGGGGCGGAGCTACCCCCTGCGGAGGTTACTAGAGTGGGGCCCCCACCTGCGTGCGCTGCTGTTGAGGAGCCCCCTCCTGCGGCGGTTGCCGAGGCGGGGTCCTTGCCTTCTTCGCCTAAGGCGAAGCGGCCACGCCTACGGTCCCCCCTCACCAGACTTCGAGGGGTTTGCCGTGGTGGCCCGTGTTGGGAGCTTGTGGGACTCCGACTCCGACGCCGAAGCCCACAGGTCCAACGTCCCCCCGGCCCCTTCCCGGGCCGTGGCGACCGAGGCGCGGGAGCTGCCGGGGTTAGGCACCGATATGGAGACCCCCCGGCCCGTAGGGCCGGTGCCATCCGAGGGGCTGGCACCCCTGTTATCTCGCTCGAGGCTGGGGGGACGTCCCAGCGAAGTCCACCGTCTGCCACCGAAGGTAGACTATCTTGGCATATATTGGCGTAGTTTTGCAGTGCTCTACGAGGACCCTGACCGGTACATCTTTCCTTGCAGCGGCACTCATCCCGGAGAATGGGCGATCCCCGGGACGCAGGGGCGTTCCTTTGAGGGGGGCGTCCGACGCTCCCGAGACTACTGCCGCGAACGCTGCTCTCCCGAACTTAGCAGACTTAGTCCCCTCGCCGGAGGCGCTGGGGGCGTGGCGTGGGGTTGTGAACGACGCGGCCGCAAGTATTGATCAGCGTGCGCTGCTATCCTACGGGACGGAGTGCCTTGGGGACGCACTGGAGGTGTCGGGAGTGAGAGTAAGTATCTGACCTCACAACGGTATGTGGCCTTTTTTAGAAGTTTGCTGACCACTTTACCATACAGACCCTCGTCCTGGCCCAGACGTTGCAGGCGGCTCACGCCCGCGAGCGGGGGGTGCTAGAGGACCGGTTGCGGGCCGCCGAAGAGGCTTTGCGCGTGGCCAAAGGGACACACTCCGCCAAGGATGACCGTATCCGCCTCTTAGAAATGAAGTGCGCGGAGATGATGTCGCATGCCAAAGCACTTGTGGCAACGGCGCGGCTGTCGGCCACAGAGGCGGTGCTTCAAGAAGTTGCGGAGGAGCAGGATGGCCTACTCCAACAAATTGCTGCACTGGAGAGGGAGAAGAGCGAATTCGCCGCGTCTCTAGCTGAGTGGGACCGGATGCTGGGCAATGCTTCCGTGGCTGCGTGGGATGCCATGCTGGCCCTAGAGGGCACCCTTGAAGATCTTATCGCCGAAGTGCCGCCCCGCTCCTTCGGGCCCGAGGAGCTGTCACAGACGCTTTGGCGGATCGGGGATGCAGCCGGCCTCGCGCGCAGTGCCGCGACGTCCTTCGGCAACCACTGCTCTTATGTGACGCCATGCTTGGTGTGCGTGCTCCTACGACACCGAGGCTGCCAACACGTCGACGGGCTAGCCGACCCTCAACTAGAGATGCCGGCCGGGGCCGGAGTGATGTCCAGCGCTGTACGCACCGTTCGCCGTGCTGTGCGGTTTTTCCACGAGCGGATTTGGGAGTACATCAGGGAGGCTGCAGCGAAGGTAGAACTTCGGCGGACTATGCGTCAAGAGGGGAACCTCGGCCAGTGGCTGGACGAGGTCCCGCGGCGCGACGAAGGTGGTACCGAGGCCTCAGGGGCAATGCGAACCCACAGGTGTGACGCCGGGGTTCTCGTGTGGTGGCGTGCGTTGTAACACATGCCTTTTTCTTATGAATAAAGTAGAGGTTGCCTCACCGATGTTCTGACTTGTGTGCCCCCATGTCCCAAGCAGCTACCCGACCGGGACCGATTGCTAGTTTCTGACCTTGTGACCCGACGGCATCTTCGACGCTGGCAGAGGGATGAGGAGTCGCTGGATTTTTGGGCAGGCCGAGTTTCTTCGAGCGAAGCCCCGGCGCGGACGCGCGTTAAGGAGGAGCCTGCCGAGTAGCGGCTTCGGGCATCCAAGGGTACTTGTACACCTTTATTTCGTTCCTTTGTAAACACATTGCGGTAAATACGAAAGGAGGGGGTTTTAGTTGGAACATGTCGCCTGCACCTTCGTCCTTTCTTATGACCGCGCTGGGTAATCTCGTGAGACTATGCCCCACCCTCGCTTGCACGCTAGGTAGACTTTCGCGTGCTCTAGACGCGCGAGCGCTCCGTCCCCTACCCTTCGAAGTGGTGGCAGCGGAGCTGGCGCCTAGTTGAGGTAGACGTGCAAGCGCTCCGTCCCCTACCCTTCGAAGTGGTGGCAACGGAGCTGGTGCCTATTGGAGGTAGACGCACAAGCGCTCCGTCCCCTACACTTCGAAGTGGTGGCAGCGGAGCCGGCACCTAGTTGAGATAGACGCGCGCGCGCTCCGTCCCCTACCCTTTGAAGTGGTGGCAATGGAGCTGGCGTCTATTGGAGGTAGACGCGTGAGCGCTCCGTCCCCTACCCTTCGAAGTCAAGGTTCACGTGGGGGCAAGCCTCTGCTGCGACTTCACGGAGCCCCGCGTCTTGCACACGGGGGCAAGCCTCTGCTGCGTCTCGTGCTAGCTCCGCGAGGTGCACGCGGAGGGAAGCCTTTGACGTGGCCTTTTAGGGCTCCGCGGGGGGGGGGGGGGGTGCGTGGGACCATCGACCATATCCTGCTCGCACTTCGGAGAGCACACACATGGATGACTCCTCATAAGTGTGTACGGGAATACCCGTGTCTAATTTATAGTCCGTAGAGTGCGTGCGGAGGCAGACCTCCACGCTACGCCTTATTTATACTCTGTAGAGTGCGTGCGGACGCGGACCTCGACGCTACATCTTATTTATACTCCGTAGAGTGCATGCTGTCGGGACCCCGGATTTCCGAACCCAGACCCTCTGTGTATTACAGCACTAGTCCCAGATTAAAGCTAGTGCACACAGTCAAACAGAAATGATTACATCACCAAGTACGCTTTATTACAATAATAGAGTACTGACCGAAAGGTCTCATTATTACAAATGAGGTTTCATGACCTCGCACACAAGAAACACAGTGGAAGCAGAAGATAAATCCGGCGAAGACCTATCAATACGCCACAGGCAATTGACTGGGGAAGCGCGACCTAGTACTCCGGGAATCCTTCGTCGAATCCACAAGCGAAGTAGTCGTAATCTCCTTCTTGAGCTTCATATTCTTCTGAGTTGATTTTAAGTGCAGCATGTGAGTACATAAAGTACTCCGCAAGTCTTGGGAAAAATGCAATAGATACAAGGCTTGACAAAGGAAGGCTATATGGTTCTTTTGCACAAAGCAATATTTATTTCAATTACTACTAAATATTTTCGAAGGAATTAATTTGACAAGTAATTGCTTTAATTGAAACTATTAAGCATTTTATAGTGAAGGTTCTAACCACCAACACTAATTAACCAATTCTAATCGCTAAAGTTTAGAATTTCATGTTACATCCACCCGCACTGGCTCCAACCGCCAGGATCCCTTCCGAGAGTTCCGTCCACTCTCGGAATACCAAAATTTTGTTTTTAAAACCAAAACCAGAAATCTACCATGTGAATGCATTCCTTACCCGCCCTTGACTGTGGGCACGGCTATTCGAATAGTATGACACTCTGCAGAGGTTGTACAACTTTACCCCCAAGAGATAAATTATCTTAACAGTCACCACGCTTCCTTTGGCATGAGACACAGATAAAATATCACAAAGCCTTTTCCTCACTCTAGTCTAGCTAGACACCACCCGTTGAGGTTTCACCGCAGAAGGGTTAAATCCACCCAGTCCGAAGCCCCCTCTTGCACCATATGAGTACAGTAAATCTCTGTCCCTCACTGTGAATAACCAGTAACTCCCTGGTACCCACTTTCCACTGGTGGCACCTAAACTAAACTATCATGAAATATGATTTCCCATTCCAAAGTTACAAAGGTTAAATAGCATGACTAAACATTTTACTACCATTTTAATATTACCAAAGAATTATATAACTCTCATTATTGAGACAAAAGAATTCCTAAGGTTACAAAGGTACATGGTATTCAACTTCAGTTGAGGGCATAGCAATGATTGGATTAACTAATTTGCTAAAACAAAATTAAGATTCTATGTAAATAGCGATGCACATAACTTTAAAATAATTTAAAACATTTCACAAACATAGGTTCAAAATGATCAAAGGAGACTTGCCTTCTTGCACGCTCTCTGGGTCTTCTTGCTGCGGAGTGGAGAGATATTCGGCAACGGTGGAATCTACACGCGAAAAGATAAACGAACAAAGCAAATAAATACAAGCAAAAATTCAAATAAAATTTAAAAATTCGAGAAGAGGGTATATTTGGATAGATTATGATTTAAGAAAAATTTAGAAATTTGAACGGCTCAATTTGGAGTTAAAATGAGAAAGTTATGCTCATTTGAAAATCTCAGTTCAGATAAATACATAAAATGATAAATCTCTGACAGGTGGGGCCCACTGCAGAATTTTACATTTTATTCTTTTTTTATTGCTTAATCTGATTCTATGACAGGTGGGACCCACATGACAGTGAGCCCACTGCGTTTGGTCTCTGACATGTGTGACCCCTCTGTTAGTGACCATACAACCTGTTGGTCATTGACAGGTGGGGCCCATCAGGCTCTGGGCCCATATGTTAGTGGCCAGCGCAAACGGGTGGGGCCCAGACGCCAGTGGCCAGCGCAGATGGGCGGCCGCTGACGAGTGAGACCCGGCTGTCAGTGCGGAAATTAAAAGAATTGGCTCAACCTCAGCGTGCGGAGCTGCGGGCTCGAACGCGCGCCGAGGGAGCCAGGGCGAAAGAGTAACGGTGCTAGCCAGTCGGTCGCTCGGGTGTTTCTTACCCTTATAGGGCAGTAATACCTTTTGAGGTATCTGCCGGAGGGGGCTGGGCAGAGGTAGACGGGGGCGGCGATGCCGGCGGTGAAGGGTGGCCGGAGGGGTTCGGGTGCTCCGGTGTAGCAGCGTTCCGGTGGCGGGGAGGTTTGGCCGTGGGGCTGAGGGTGGTCGTCGGCACACGGTGGCGAGGCGAGGCGTTGCCCGAGGCGGCGGCAATTCCTCGCCGGAGGAGCTTTGGCGCTCGGGAGCTCGGGCGCACGGCGCGAGGGCAGTGGGAGGCTCGAGAGGGGCAAAGGAGCGTGGGGGTGAGGTGGTGAGGAGGCTGGGGCTGCTCGGGGGCCTTTTTATAGGGGCTAGAGAGGGGGCAATCGGCGAGGATTGCTCGCTGGATTTCTCGACCGGCGCGGATACGGCGGAGAGAATAAGGAAAGAGGGGGGGGGGGGCAGAGAAGGAAGGAGAGCGCAGAATTTGGGGGTTTGTCCCGGAGGCACACGCGGTTCCCATACCGGAGAGGAGGCGGCGAGGAAGGGGCCGGATTCGGCGCGGCTTCGGTCGGCCGGAGTAAAGAAGGAAAGAGAGAGGGGAGAAAGGAAGGTGGCGCGGGGAAGGGGAAGACGGGCCTGACCAACGGGCCCGGGCGGCAGTGGGAGCGGGGCACGGAAGGCTGACGGGCGGGGCCCGCGGAGCAGTGGGAGGAGAGAGAGAGCGGGGTGCGGACGGCGGGATGGGCGGCCATGTGTCGCCCAAAGAGGAGGGGAAGGCGGGTGGCTGACGGGCCGGGCCCGCTTGGCGGAGGGAGAAGGGGAAGCGGCCGGGATTAGGCTGGGCGGCGACGTGGGCGGATCTGGGCCATCCACGCGTCGGCCGGAGGGAGAGGAGGTGGAATTTTTATTTTTAGAATTTGCTTTTGATTTTCAGAAAGGGCTAGGAAGTTATTTAAGTCTCAGAAAAATATGAAAATACCTCTAATAATTCTAGGAAAATTCACAGAAGCTCCTGGTGACATTTTGGACTTAATAAAAATATTTCCAACTAATGTTGGTATTTAATTTTTAAACTTAAAATTCTTTTTAAATTTTAAAAATATGTTTTAAACTCCAGAAAACTAAATAAAATTCAAATAAATCCAGACAAAATTCAAATACTTTTAAAATAATTAATTTGAAATTAAAATTTTTAGAAATATGATTTTTGGGATGTTACACGTGCGGAGGTGGACCTCGACGCTACGTCTTATTTATACTCCGTAGAGTGCGTGCGGAGGCGGACCTCGACGCTACGTCTTATTTGTACTCCGTAGAGTATGTGCGGAGGTGGACCTCGACGCTACGTCTTATTTATACTTCGTAGAGTTTGTGCGGAGGCGGATCTCGACGCTACGTCTTATTTATACTCCGTAGAGTGCGTGTGGAGGCGTCCCCCCGCGTGTCTTTGTTTATACTCATACCCGCATTTTTGTTTGCGGAGAGTTTGTTTATACTCATGGAGAGTACGCGCGGAGGTAAGCCTCCGCGCGTTTTTGAAAACGGCGAGACGAGTTTGGCAAACGGTGAACTTTATTGAATTCCCGTTTGCGCGGGTGATCGATTACAAATAGATGAAGGTACTAACCACTCATCGCTCGGGGGCGGGCACGGTGGAAGCCTCTACTGCTGGAACAATCCACATGAGGGCTTGTTGAGGTGCTTCCTGGGGCCGCCGAGGATCCTCGCGCTTTGTTGCCCGGCCTAGGCGCTCCGTTGAGCCTCATGGTGTGGGCCTCTGGTGCCGAGCTCTATGCGCCGAGCCATATCCTGGTCGCCGTGGATGGTGATGATGGCCTGCGGTCTGGGGAGCTTCATGCATAGGAAGCCGTGATGCGGCACTACTCCGAAGGAGTTGAGGGTGGGTCGTCCCAATATGGCATTGTAGGGGTACAAGATGTCGATGACGTCGAAGGTAACGTCTTCGTTCCTTACGTTGTCGTCCCAGCCAAAGGAGACCTGCAGGCATAGCTGGCCCAGCGCCCGCAGGGGCTGACCTCCGAAACCCTACAGCGGGATTCCCGAGGGGCCCAACCGGCTTCGGGGGATCCCCATCTGGTCGAAAGCCGCTGCGAACAAGATGTTCACGGAGCTTCCACCATCAACTAGGGCGCGCCTAACGTCACATCCCGCGATGACAACCCGGACGACCAGGGGGTCTTGATGAGGGAACTCCAAACCCTGAGTGTCGGCGGGCATGAAGGTGATCTTGTGCTGCACCCAGTCCAGCAGTGCCTGCGCCGGGTATGCCGCCACGTGATGTAGCCTCCTCGCGTAGGCCTTCCGCTGCCGTGCTGAGGCAAATTCTAGCGAGGAGCCCCCGGAGATGACGTTTATGACCCGGCGCTTGGCTCCCTCTGGGGCTTGTAGCTGCAGGAGGCCCTCCGAGGTTGCTGTACATGAGCCTGAATCCATAGGGGCCCCTCCTGGGGCTGCGTCCCTTGATCCTGGATCTGCATGGGGACTTCCAGGGGCTGTTGGACGTGGGCCACGACGGGCGGACGCGCCTCAAGGTTCCTGTCCCTGGCGACGCTTTGTCGAAGTGCCGCGATGGTGGTGCATGCACGCGTGTCGTGGCTGCCACGACCATGGACCTCGCACCACTGCCCGTGGTGCCGATCATCGTACTCTTCGCGGCCTTTATCATCACAACCTCGACCGCGCCCCCACCCTCGGCCCCGGCGTCCTCTACCGCCGCGGCCAGTGGGGGGCGTTGTCTTCGGAGCTGCCATCGATGTCAAAGACATAACGGGGTCTTCTAGACTTCTGCTGGCCGCGTTTGGGCTTGTCGCCCGATGACTCCTTGTGCTGGGTATCCTTGCGTTCGGAGGCGTCCTTCGATGGTTCCTGCTTGCGCTTACCTTTCGAAGAGCCCTCCTTCGGCGAATCTTTTTTTTTCGCCGAACCCTCTGCCTGATTGGTGTCGGAGTCATTACCCTGTCGCCGTCGTGCGTCTTCTTCCGCTCTGGCGTACTCCTCCATCTTATCGAAGAGCTTCGCCACCGTCTCGTTTGGCTTCTGTGCATTGTATTCGGCCAGCAGCCCCGAGCGAAGACCCTGTACTGCTGCGTTGATGATAGTTGTCTCATTGACATCGTTGACCTGGCAACGTACCTTCGCGAAATGCTTGAAGTAGTCCCGGAGCTTCTCCGAGGGTTTTTGCTTAACCGCGAAAAGCTGATCTGCGTCGACCCGCTCGACATAGTTCCCTTGGAAGTTGTTGTAGAGGCGGTTGCGGATCTGCTCCCTGCGTAGATGGAGTTTGGCTCTATGGTAAAAAAAACTAAGAGAGTGGCTTCGATGGCAGTCTCGTACACCCGCACGAACTCTCGGGGGTCCGTGTCGCCCTTGTACGACTCGATGGCGTTGGGGAACTTGAAGTCCTCCGGCCATGCCACCTGCTGCAAGCCTGCAGAGAGTGGGGACTCCGGGTCCACGCGTCGCAGCGGGACGCAGCTGGACGTGGGGGCGTCGCGGCTATCTGCCCTCTCCGGCGTGGGCTCCGATGCGACCACCTGTGGGGTTTGCTGGCTCCGAGCCTCTTGCATGTCCCTCACGGCCCCGCGAAGATCCGCTAGCTCCCACTAAAAAGCGTTGAGGGCCGCCAGCAGGGCGTTTTCCACCATAGACGTGGGTGGGTCCATCGGCGCACCTGGCCGCACGGCCGGAACAGCGGCGACCACGGCCTGTGCTCCCGGGTTGCCTGCTGCGCTGGTGTGATGGACTCCGGGTGGGGGAACGGCTGCCGTGCCAGCGTGGGCATCAGCATCGCCGCCCCCAGCCACCCGATCGGCGCTGCCGGCGGTTGTCGCGGTGCCCGCAGTGGGGTTACCTGCCACGCGCGGGGCGGTCTTGACCGTCGTGGCGGCAGCGGCGGGGTCAATCGTCGCGGCGATGGTGGCGGGGTCGGTCGTGGTGGCAGTGGTGGCGGGATCGAGCGTCGCGTCGTGAACGCCGGTGGTGGCGGGATCGAGCGTCGCATCGTGAACGCTGGTGTTTGCGAATGTCGCCCCCGCATCGCCGCCCCCGCCTGCGATCACCGACGCCGAAGCCCTGGTGTTGACGCGAGGTTCCGTCGCGCCCACCTTCTTCTTCTTCGCCGCCGACGATGGAGCTTTTATCGGTGGCATTCCTCTTCAGATCTTGAGGCTTGCTCTTGTCCTCCCCACGGACGGCGCCAGCTGTTGTGGCTATGGACCAAATAGAGAGAGAGAGAGAGAGTATGGTAGTGGAGAGTTAGGTGAACTATGGCTTAGGGTTTCCCCCATGGCCTGTATCGTGTATATATATATATATCCTCATGAGGAGTGTTTTTACAGTGATACCCTTACATCTGAACATCCCCCTCAGGGGCACTTCGTCATTATACATGTCCCATTTTGGGCCTTACAATCTCCTAATAGGCCTACTAGGCTTAGGTGGGGGCCACCCCTACAACAGAAGGCATATAGGGTTATTTGAGCATAAAATAATATTTAAAAAATACAATAAATGGATTGAAAATGCTGAATTTAATATAGTAAGTAAAAATAGTAATTGTAAATAAAATTAATACCGTTAGTGCAGGTCCATCCCCTACACTAACATAACCACGGGCATCCCACCCGGACCATCTTTTCCAAAAGATCTCATATGGATTCCATCCATCTATACGCTTTCAATCTCTCATGGATTCCATCCATCAATAAGCTTTTCATAAACCATTTTGAAAAACAAAGTCTAATCCGTGAAAAACTTTACTCGGCTTACTCATGACCGTGGGCATGGCTATCCAGGATAGATTATACACTTTGTAGAGGTTGTGCAGCTTTACCCACAAGACATGATTATCTTATATTGCCACGCAATTAACACACTTCCTTATGTGTGCGGCGGAGAGATCATGACAATACCTTTACAATGCAAAGCCTTCAATATGGCCAAGCCAACAGTAAGATTTCACCGCAGTAAGGAATCCACTAGACCGGGACCCCCTCTTGAGCCGAGTGAGACTTCTCATGGCCTACACCACGCTCACTTTCAACCTATGACAAGACTCAGGTTGGGACCCACAAATTAATTAGCCAGGACTGTCCTATACCAGCCTTATGGTAGTGCAATAGGGCTTTAAAACAGTAGCTCATAGACCAATCCTTAATTTGACTAGGCTCTACCACATACCCCCTGTGCCCGACAATCAACACTGTGTCACCGAACAACAGTGCATGCCTGCACCCACCACCTAACCATTAGCCTAAGTCTAAACCAGATTTGATATTTTATTTCAAAATATTTCATAAGCCTTCTTGACTCACCGAAGTCAAGAATACGTTTGAAAAACTTATCATTTTATGTGAAAAGGTTATCCAAAAACAAAGATTATGTCTAAGCAGGTCTAAGCCTTTGATATAAAATTCTCTAGTTCATACTAGTGTACTAAGTAGAGTTTTATTCTAGGGTGACAAGGTATTGGGGAAATTCAATATCAACGGAGGAATTAACAAGTAGGCAATAACTAAATTTAAAATTGCATTGAAATATGATGAATAAAAATACGCATGTAGAATAATTTGAAACAACATAATTTTATTTTGTAATCTAGGATCAACATGATCAAGGTGTATAACTTATCTTGCTCTTCAGTTGGGTGCAGATCGTCGTCGAAGAATTATTCCGAATTGTCATAGTCTACACGTAAAAATTACCCAATCCAAGTCAAATAAAATCCAAGTAAATTCAAATAAACTCCAAATAATTAAAATTAGGGTAAGTATGGATAGACTAGAATTTTTGATGAATTTAGAAATTTGAACAGGTTCAATCGGAGTTAGGATGAAGGAGAACGGGCTTTCGGAAGCATGAAATTAGAGAAAAAGAATAAACTGGAATTTCTGGAATTATTTTTCGAAGGGAAATTGGAATTATGACGTCAGCACTGAGATTTTCTTTTTGGTTGAATTATTTTTCTAAAGGAAAATCATGTTTATGACGTCAGCCTGATGTAGCCCTGGTTTGGTTGAGATCAATTAGTGGGCTCGGTCTACCGTGGACCAGGTCTATGGACCAGAGGGTGGCTAAGGTGGCAGGGAAGGGTGACATGGCGCTGATGCGGCAGGTGACTGGGCCAAACATGCTGATGTGGCATGCCAGCTGGCGACACGTGGCTGCCACGTGGGCCAAAGGGGGTGAGGTGGCTACTGGTTGTTGGTGTGGCGTTGCATATCCGCAAGGTGCTGAGGTGGGGCTCCAGGTGGTGCTACGTGGTGTGTCATGCAGGCTTCATTGCTGATGTGGCTCAAGGGCTGACTGGTCTGATGACCGTGCCAGTCTGGGCTTAGGTGGCGCCGACGTGGGTAGCCGTGTGGCTGCCAGGCGAGCGCTCAGCGCTGAGGTGGCTTCGCTGGCGTGGAGCAGTGCACGGGAGCCAAAGGCTCACCGACAGCAAGAGCCACGGCGAGGACGGCCGAGGGGAGGAGGTGCGAGAGGAGGGCACAGGGACTCGTTCTCACCCATGCACGAAGCTCGGGCAGGTGTGGAGGTGGCCGGTGATGAGGAACAGGCGGCGACGGTGCATGGCTCCAGTGGGGATGGCGCTCCGGTGACAAGGAGGCTCGGTCGAGGATCAAGAAAGATCGGCGGTGGTGAGCTGATCCCGAGGGAGGCGTCTGTGGGGCGTGAAGGTGGCCAAGGCAGCCGCGATTCCTCGCCGGAGGAGTGGCAGAGCTCGGAGAGAGAGGGAGATGGTGCGGGGGTGCTCGGGCTCACAGGAAGTGTGGAGGAGGCGGGGTAGGGGTTGTGCGGTGGGAGGGGACGCCGAGGGGCTTCTTATATAGGGCTGAGCCAGAGGAGGTGCGGCGGAATTCCTCGCTAGAGGTGGTAGAGAATGGTGGCGATTGCGATGGGATTAGGGGAGGAGCGGGCGCAAAAATGGGGAATCTGGTCGGGAATCGAGCGCGGAGATGGCGGAGAAAGAAGGGGAGTGGATTGCACGGGTAAGGGCGGAGGAAGGGAATCTTGGGTGGAGCCGAAAATGGCGGAGCGATATTTTCGGTGGCGATGCCCGAAGGAAGAAGGAAAGGAGAGGAAGAAGGGGGCGGGGCTAGCTGACATGCGGGGCCCAGGCGCAGAGGGAGAGAAGAGAGAGGAAGCGGGTGGCGGGGATTGCAGCCACGTGGCCAGGGGAGAAGATCGGGCGGCCGGGGAGGAGAGAGGGAGAAAAGAGGTGTGGACGGCAGGGATGATCCAAGGGCAGCATGGCTCAATTTGGGATGTCCACGCGTCATCCGGAGAGAGGGGCGGGAGATTTTAGTTATAATTTTTTATTTTGATTTTCCAAAAAAGCCCAGAAAATAAAAAAGGCTTAGAAAAATAACAAATAAATTCCAAAAAATTCAAACAATTCACAACAATTCCTAGAATAATTTTAGACTTAGATAAAATATTTTCAACTTAATTGGTATTATAATTTTATACCTAAAATACTTTTTATTTTAAAAATAGATTTTAAACTCCAGAATGACCAGAAAAACTAGATAAAAGCCAAATAAATCCAAATAATTAATTTAAATAGTATTTTTACAGAAAAATCAAAATATCCTTTTATTTAATAATATTTTTAGGTTTTTACTTAAATTAATTTTCAAATCCAGTCTTTTAAAAGCAGAAAATTAGGGCAAAACAAAATTAAAACTCAGGCTACCAAAACACTTATTTTAATTTAAATTATTTTTTTATAAAAACCTGAGCTATTACATTACTATAGCCTATGATCTTGTGACCCCTGTCTAGTTCACTGTAGCTAAGACTGGTCCATTGTCGCTTACGACTAGTTAAATGTTGCTTACGACTGGTTCGCTGTTCGAGGTCAAAATCTATGGTTACATGCCGTGGTCGAAGCCATGGTTGAAATACCTTGGTTGAAGCCGGACGTGGTTGAAATTCCATGGTCGTAGTCGAATGTGGTTGAAGTATGACGTGGTCAAAGTTTGCCATTCGGACCTGCCGATCAGACCGTACATCACAAGGCCGATCGGACTACTATCTGAATCTCTGATGCCACTCGATCACCGCTCGATATTCCGATGGCATTTGAATATCGTCTGATACAACAATGGCACTCGAACTCTGTCCGATACTCTGTTAGCACTTGACCATCGTTCGATACCACTCGGACCTAATTGAAACCACTCAGATCCAATGAAAACCACTCGGATTAGAACAAAACCACTCGGAGCAGACCAAAACCACTCAGACTCAAAATTTTCAGCTGCGATCGACTGAAACTTTCACAAACGCAAATTTCAAAGTAATCCAAATATCAATTATTCATCATTACTAAATTCACAACCATCCACATACTCTTGAATGAGAGAATTTGCGAAGAAAAACAAAATTTGTTAAAGAAAGTTTCGACTACTCGAAGAAAGCTTGGACATACTTGAAAGCACTCAAAAAAGACTCGAAAACTCCCCCTCAACACAAGAAGACAACTTAAGCAAATTACTCCAGTTTCTCCCATTTTTCTCCCCACTTTCATCAATTTCTCCCCCTTTGGCAATGTAATCACCGAGAACTCTAGAGAAAGGAAAAATTCAAAAAAGGAGTGAAAGAGAAAACATCTAGAAGCTTTGTAGACTATCCAAGTCACTTTGCATTGAACTATGAATGTGTCCAAGTCATAGACCATAAAGCAAGTCTAAATAGGTCTTTGGCATGATTAAGCAAATTAGATTAATGACAGGCATTACGACCATGGCCGCACTGATCTATAAAGAGCACAAAGAGATATCACACCTAAAAGAGTAAGTCTAAAAGTGAAGCAAGCTTCAAATTTAGTCAAACTAGTAGTCTCCTATAGCAACCTATAGCTCCACACACATTTCTTTTAAGCATGTGACATGCTTGTAGCATACTTCTTTTCATGATACCATATTTGTAGAAAATTTCTTTTAAATGGTGGCATGCTTGAAGTATACTTATTTTCATTCGAGCACGTTTTGTACTTTCTCTTTTGTTTAACCATGGTATGCTTGAAGCATACATCTTGTCAATCTTTTCTTTGTCATGTATTTTTATATCTTTATCATAACATGCAAACATGAGTGAACATAAAAGATTGGAATATGAAACACATGACCCACATGACCAAGATTTAAAAGAAAACTTGCAATCAAGCTAATCCTTTACGATGAACATCACAAGGTGCTATATGTAATAAATCTATTCAAAGTTTTCAGTCAAGTCATGTTGTAATTCAAGTAGAGCAGATTGATTACAACCTGTTACGACTACGTCTCCACAGTAAATGAGTAAATATGATAAAGATAACCCTACTACAAATTATTTGATTTCAAAGATTTGGACTTGATGTATTATTTGACAAGTATAATAGACAAAGCTTCCAAAATATTTAAACACCAAGCTCCCCCTCAGAATAATCTCATAGGATGCAAAATATCATAGGATGCAAAATATCCAACTCACTACGCAAACAAGAAAAATGAGAAGAATCAAGTGGTTTGGTGAAAATATCAGCAACCTGAGAATCAAAATCAATGAAGCAGAATCAATGAAGTGCAAGGCAATATCTCCTGTTTGGTTCTTGAATGTTGCATAGGATTTTTCGCAATACTAATAGCACTAGTGTTATAATAGAAAAGTAGAACACTATATAATGCTAAGCCAAAATCCTTAAGTATAGCTGTCATACAAAGCAACTGAGAGCAAAAAGAAGCAACAACTACATATTCAGCCTCATCAGTGGAAAGTGCAATAGACAACTATTTCCTAGAAGCCCATGAAACAAGAGATGTGCCTAAAAAGTGACATGTGCCAGAAGTACTCTTCGTATCAATTTGACAACCCCCAAAATCCACATATGAATAAGCTCTAAGGGTAAGACATGAGGAAGAAGAGTACCATAAGCCAAATTCTAAGGTTGGCTGAAGATACCTGAAAATTTGTTTTATCGCTTGATGATGTAAAGCATGTGGGGAAGCTTGAAAGTGAGCACACAAACACACAACAAAGTGTATGTCAGGCCTTGAAGCGGCGAGATACAAAAGAGAGACAATTACGCTTTTGTATTCTCTTTGATAAACAGGTTCTCCATCTTCGTCAGGATCCAACACAGCCGTAGATCCCATGGGTGTGAAAATTGGTTTAACTGTCCCCATGTCAAAGCGATGAAGTAGATTTTTGGTGTACTTAGTTGATGAACAAAAGTACCCTACTTTGATTGCTTGATATAAAAGCCTAGAAAGAATGTGAGTTCTCCTATCATGCTTATTTCGAATTCCATGCGCATGGTATTTGAAAACTTAGAAATAAGAGTATGAGAGGAACCACCAAAGATGATATCATCCACATAAATCTGAACGAGGAAAAGATCATTGCATGCTTGAGAGTAAATAAAGTTTTATCTACCTTGCCCATTTGAAAGTTATTTTTTAGCAAATATGATTTAAGTATATCAACCATGCTCCAGGTGCTTGTTTTAGAGCATATAAAGTTTTGGACAATTTGTAGACATGACAAGAAATTTAGGATTCTTAAAGCTAGGTGATTGTCCAACATAAACCTCATCCTCGATATAGCCATTAAGAAAAGAACTTTTCACATCTATTTAATATAGTCTAAAACCCTTTGAAGTAGCAAATGCTAACAAAATTGTAATGGCTTCTAATCAAGTAACAGGAGAAAATGTTTCACCAAAGTCAAGACCCTCTACCTGGGTAAATCCTTGAGCCACAAGTCTAGCCTTATTTCACAAAACAACACCATCCTCACTCAGTTTATTCTTAAAAACCCATTTAGTTCCAATAACATTATGACCATGAGGGGGTGAAACTAATCCAGACTTTGTTACCTGTATACTCCCTGTTGTCGTCATCAGAGTCGTAGAAGATGTCTTTGGGTGCATCGTTACCTGTATACCTGCATTGTCGGGTCTAGTACCAAGATTAGCATCATCAAAAGTGACCTCGTATGTCTCAACAATTCTGTAAGATGACAAAAGGGGTCAGATATTTTGAAAAGTTACTGTGATGATCTACTCAACCGTATGACTAAGGAATCATGTAGAGCAATGAACGGATTGTCTTTTATGGGTTGTTGTAGAGGTGGCCCCCACCTAAGCCCAGCTGGCCTGTTAGAAGGTTGTAAAGCCCAAAATGGGACATGTATAATGACATAAATGCCCTTGAGAGGGATACTTGGGTGTAAGGACATAATTATAAAACACTCCCCATGTGAATATATATATATAAGCCATCCAGGCCATGGGGAAGCCCCCAAGCATTGCTCACCTAACTCTCCACTACCATACTCTCTCTCTCTCTTTGTTTGGTCTGTAACCATAATAGTTGGTGCCGTCCGTGAGGACGACAAGAGCAAGCCTCAAGATCTGAAGAAAGATGGCACCGAAGAAAACTTCATCATCGGCGGCGGAGAAGAAGAAGAGGAGCACGACGCAGCGCGTTAACACCAGAGCTTTGGCGTCGGCGATCGCGAGTGCGGGCGTCGACACTGGCGCTGCAGATATGAACGTCGACGCTCATGGCGCGACGATCAACCCCACCGTTGATGCGACGATCGACCCCACCGTTGGCACAACGGTCGGCACCGGCAACATCAACCGGGTTGTTGGGAGCGGTAACGCCGATGCCCACGCTGGCACGGCCACCGTCCCTAAATCCTGTGCGGGAGCAACGAGCGGCTCCAGCGGCAACGTCGGCCTCGTCATCGACTCCAAAGTCCACCACACCGGCGCGCCGGGCAACTCAGGAGTGCAAGCTGTGGTTGCTGCTGCCCCGACGGTGCAACCAGGTGCGCCAATAGCCCCAGCCACGATAACGGTGGAGAGCGCTCTACTGACGGCCATCAGCACGCTCCAGCAGGAGCTAGCGGACCTCCGTAGAGCCATGCGGGATATGCAAGAGGCTCGAAGCCAGCAAATCCCACCGATGGCCGCACTGGAGCCCACGCTAGAGCGGGCGAACAACCGTGAGGCCCCTACATCCAGTCATGTCCCGCTGCGACGCGTGGATCCGGAGTCCCCCCTCTCCGCCTGCCTGCACCAATCGTCATGGCCGGAGGATTTCAAGTTCTCCAGCACCATCGAGCCATACAAGGGTGACACGAACCCTCGGGAGTTCGTGCGCGTGTACAAGATCGCCATCAAAGCTGCAGGCGGAGACGACACCACCAAGGCGAAGGGGCTCCCCCTCGCGCTACAGGAAGTGGCGCTCTCTTGGTTTCTTACCATAGAGCCAAACTCCATCTACGCATGGGAGCAGATCCACGACCGCCTCTACAACAACTTCCAGGGGAACTACGTCGAGCGCGTCGACGCGGATCAACTCTTCGCCGTCAAACAAAACCCTCGGAGAAGCTCCGAGAATACTTCAAGTGAGAGACCATGTGGAGGTGACCACATGTTTATGATGAGTAATTGACAAGTTTGTTGCAAAGATTGAGTTTGGTTTGAGTGATTTGTGCCAGGTTGGCATTTGGCGCAGTCGGGTATGGTTGGATGGTCTTATTGTATATTTGTCTTCCCGATTAGTCGTTTAGGCGAGTTTATGCTTCATTGATGCTATTTATGCTTTCATGTATCGAGTGGTGCTATTTGATGTGTTTTCTTGTCTGTGATGGCTGCAGGACGTCGAGGTGGAGTCGTGGCGAGGCACGGAGGACCGGACTAGTCGCAGGTGGTGCCGAGGTCAGAACGGTCGAGGTGTGCCGAAGACGGCGAGGACTCGAGGTAGTTGCGATGCTTGGACAACAAGACACGAGGAAGCTTCTCGGAAGGTGCACGAGGGGCGTTTCGGTGAAAGCGCAAGGCTGCACAGGTGGAAGCGGTTCCATTCGGAGTTAGCAGGAAGAACGGGTTGGCAACCCGTTATGCAAGGGCTATAAATAGGAGAGGATGTCTCCTTGTGGCTGCATGGATTCTAGGGTTTGAGAGGTTGGTAGGGCTTGCTTTAGTCAAAATGAGCTTTAGAGGGTTGTTTTGGCTTTAGGCTTTAGTGGTTGGGAGAGACAGAGGTTCTGTTGTGTGCGTCTCCTTCGATGTCTCCTATGTGAGAGCTCTGTTCTTGGAAGCATGTAGAGTTCTTGATCATTCCAAGCATGTATGGGATTGTAGGGATGGTGTGAGTTGATACTCTATGCAATCATGTATCTCTCCTCCTCGTTATCAATCTAAGATGGTTTTATTTGAGGTTGATTGAGTTCTTGAGCCCCATCTCTATTTCTGTTTTTCGTTGCCCTCTCTGTTGATTTCTTGACTTTTTGAGATTTGAGTTGTTTCTTGCTGGAAGGCCCAAAATGGGTTGCTCTGTGATGGGAGTAGTCTCAAGATCATTTGATTGGTTTCTCCCTAGAGCAAAGTGGATGAATCAAGAATTTTCTTTTCTCAGCCTTCTCTGTTCTTCATTTTATTTCTAGGGTTTGAGGTGTTTTCTTGTTCCCTTCAGGAGATGGTCTGATTTTTTGTCTGAGAAATCCCTTAGTTATTGCTGACTTATCTGCAAAATCTCATGAGCAAAGGACTTAAGACCATTGAGCAATTTGAGTTCTTGTGCACCTCTCTGCACTTTTGAGTTTTTGCCCCAAACCCTAAATTCTTGCTCTAGAAATGGGTCTTTTTGTTTCTCTAGGTTCCTTTGGCTATTTTGAATATTTCCTTGCTGGTTTGGGCTGAGCAGCTAGGAAGTCTCAAATTTCACAGTTGAAGGAAGGTCTCAGTTTTCAGTCTGAAAAACTGCCTCTGCTGTTCAGATTTTTGAGAGGCGGTCTGACCGGGTCCTGGTAGCCGGTCTGACCAGAGGCTACAAAGCGGTCTGACCGGCCCTGTTTGGTCTGGGTGCTGTTTTTCTTGTTTTTTATTCTATTTGGCAGGATGCTTTGCCTCAGTTGTTTTTCCTTGCTTTCTTCTCTGTTAGTATAGGGTTCCAGTGATCTTTTGAACTCAGCTTCATAGCTCTCATAGTTATTGAAGAGGAGTTTCTTTCGAGGTTCGTTTTGGGGGTAAGTTTTAGAAGGCGACATTCACCCCCCCTCTATCGCCATTTCGGTCCAACAATTGGTATCAGAGCCTGTTAGCTCTTTTCAATAGATCTTAACCGGTCTCTAGAGCCATGGCGACGGACAATTACTCGACCAAGCCCCCGGTTTTCGATGGGATTGATTATCCCTTCTGGAAGAGCCGAATGGAGACGTACATCCAGGCTCGAAGTGCGCCATCCGCGTAAGGTCAAGGTCCGGTTTGTTGTTCCTGCCGATGAGAACATCAATGTTGGAAATATGCATGATGTTGAGGCAAACGCTAAGGCAAGGAACATCATAATCCAGGGCCTGAGTCGTAGCGAGTTTGACCGCACATCTCATCTTTCGTCTGCCTTCGATATTTGGGAGACCCTCGATGCTTACCATGAGGGCACCACCCAAATAAAGACAGTGCGACATGACCCGTTCAAGCGAGATTATAACAAGTTTGAAATGCTCGCTGGCGAGTCCCATGTTGAGTGTTTTTCGCGTTTTCATAAAATCTTGAGCAATCTCCGAGCAGTCGGTCTCACATACCCCGAGTACAACGCACGAAAGCCAATCAAGACGGTGGCAAAGCTCTTCGATAAGATGGAAGAGTATGCCAGGGCGGAGGAGGACGCATGGCGGCGCCAAGGCGACGACTCTGACACCAATCAGGCGGAGGGCTCGACGAAGAACGGAGACTCACCGAAGGAAGGCTCCTTGAAGGGAAAGCACAAGCAAGAACCCTCGAAGGACGCTCCCGAGGGCAAGGATGCCCAGCACAAGGACTCGTCGAGCAACAAGCCCAAGCACGACCAACACAAGTCCAAGAGAGCCCGCTACGTCTTCGACATTGAGGGTGGCTCCGAAGATAGTGCACCCGCCGGTCGTGGCCGGGGTCGCCGAGGCCGGGGGTGGGGGTGCGGCCGGGGCCACGATGAAAGGCCCCGTGTGGAACAAGACAACCAGCCCTACGGCCAGTGGTGCGAGGTGCATGGTCGAGGTGGCCACGACACGCGTGCATGTACTACCATTGCGGCGCTTCGTCAGACCGTCGCCAGGGATAGAACCCTCGAGGTGCGGCTGAAGGACTACGGGTAGGCTACGCTAGCGCAAATTAATAAAAATGTTGCCCGTAAACCAAGATCACTGCAGTTATAGATCACGGAATTACCACTAGACGCGCAGGTGCGGAATTGATGCAGCACGTCGGGGTAGAGTAGTCGTACACGTCGATGCAAAGACGTCGGGCGAGTAGTCGTACTACTTCCTCGTCCTCGTCGCGGCGCCCAACGTACAACTCCTCTCTTGCGGTTCGTCCAAACGCTCTGATGCAGCGCCGCCAAAGGTATCCACACGTACGGGAGGAAGCGACGCACGCCGGATTACTAGATCCGCGCGAGCGCCCAGGGCGTGGGAGGGGTGGCGGCCAGGGTTTGAGGAGGTCACGAAAACTTCTCTACCAACCCTGTGCGCCCTTGCCCTCCTTTTATAGACGTCCTTATAATGGGCTTCAGCGAATGGAGGCCCATTAGGACTCAATACCCAGTCTAACCCGGATCCAATCCGAATTAGGCTTCAGCCCTTAAGTGTGTGACCCTATGGGTTCACGTATGTTTAGACATGACACGAGTTTACCTACTCGGTCAATAGTTGGTAGCGGCCTCTAGCAAGACGTGCCAACTCCTAAACATACACAAAGATCATATCGAACGAACCATCACAACTTTATGTACATGCCAATCCCTTTGCCTCACGATATCTGGTCGAGCTCCAAGCTGACCACTCTTTCTCGATCCGTGATCCGAATCCCTTACTAGGTTAACTCTTAACCTTAAGTAGCATGGCCATGCATTTCGGATCCGATCACTCGAGGGCCGAGATATCTCTCTCGGTAGAGAGGAAAATTCCATCTCGACCGACCATGCCTCGTAGCATGCTTCATGACAAACCCAAAACTACCTTTATAACTACCCGATTCACGAGTAGCGTTTGATAGCCCCTAAGTAGGTCGATTCACATCTCAAGTACATGCGACAATCTCAGGTCTAAGGACAAGGCGTACACATTGTGTAGAGAGAGAACCATAAGTATAATTGTTATGTCTCATGTTGGGTCGGTCCAACCCCATGTTCTAAACATTATTGGTTTGACATCTCCATGTCTATGACCTGTGAAACATGGTCATCAACCGATACATGTGCTAATCCATTATTCACGTGTGTCCTCACATGAACTCCGACTAGGGACAACTTTAGAATAACCATATAAGTAAAGAGTTTCACAAACAAGTCACATACTTGTTAATCAACACAAAGGCAATATTCAAGGAACATTTATTAAATCATGGATACAACGAAATATCATCATCTCTATGATTGCCTCTAGGGCATATTTCCAACAGCGGCCGCCCGTCGTGGCCCACGTCCAGCATCCCCTGGAGGGCCCATGCGGATCCAAGACCACGGGTTGCAGCCCCAGGAGGGCCCCTTGCGGATACAAGCCCACGTGCAGCAACCCCACGAAGGCCCCCTGCGGATCCAAGCCCCAGAGGGAGCCCAGCGCCGGGTTATAAACGTCATCTCCGGGGGCTCCTCGCTGGAGTTCATCTCGGCGCGGCAGCAGAAGGGCTACGCGCGGAGGCTAAACCACGTGGTAGCATACCCGGCGTAGGCACCGCCGGACTGGGCGCAACACGAGATTACCTTCACACCCGCTGACGCCGAGGGCGTGGAGTTCCCTCACCAAGATCCCCTAGTCATCCAGGCCACCATCGCGGGATGCAACGTTAAGCGCGTCCTAGTCGATAGAGGAAGCTCCGTGAACATCTTGTTCGCAGTGGCCTTTGACCAAATGGGGATCCCTCAAAGTCGCTTAGGCCCCTCGGGAATCCCATTACAGGGCTTCGGAGGTTAGCCGCTGAGGGCGTTGGGCCATATATGCCTACAGGTCTCCTTTGGCCAGGGCAACAATGCGAGGAGCGAAGACATCACCTTCGACGTCGTCGATATCCCGTATCTGTACAACGCCATATTGGGGCGCCCAACCCTCAACTCCCTCGGGGTAGTCCCACACCACGGCTTTCTATGTATGAAGCTCCCGGGCCCGCAAGGCATCATCACTACCCGCGGTGACCAGGACATCGCCCGGCGCATAGAGCTTGGTGCCCGAGGCCCACACCGCAAGGTCCACCGGGATTCCTAGGGGCACCAGAGGCTCCCCTTGTGCCCTACGTCATCATCACGGCAACAGCAGTCACTACTGTTCTCGTCCTCGAGCGGTTCGTGGTTAGTATCCTGTCTTTTGTAATCGCTCACCCGCACAAACAGGAGATTAATAAAGTCCACCGTTTGCAAAACTTATCTTATTTTGTGCAAAGACGCGCGGAGGCGAGCGTGTACTCTCCGTGAGTATAAACAAAGACAAGCGGTAAACGTGCGCACTTTCCGTGAGTATAAACAAAGACACGCGGTAAATGCGCGCACTCTCCGTGAGTATAAACAAAGATACGCGATAAACGCGCGCACTCTCCGTGAGTAGAAACAAAGACACATGGTAAACGCGCGCACTCTCCGTGAGTATAAACAAAGACACGCGGTAAACGCGCACACTCTCCGTGAGTATAAACAAAGACACATGATAAACGCGCGCACTCTTTGTGAGTATAAAATAAGACATGTGGGGGGACACTCTACGGAGTATAAACAAGACGCGGATGTTGTCCCTACGCACTCTACGGAGTATAAATAAGATGCGGATGTTGTCCCTGCGCACTTTACGGAGTATAGATAAGACGCAGTGGATGCTTCCCTCCGTGCGCATTCTACAGAGTATAAATAAGACGCAGCGGAGGCTTGCTTCCGCGCGCACTTTACGGAGTATAAATAAGACGCAGCGGAGGCTCGCCTCCGCGCGCACTCTACGGAGTATAAATAAGATGCGCGGATGTTGTCACCGCGCACACTTTTTAAAATTTCTATTCCTGCAAAATTAGTACACTTCTGTTTCTTTCCAAAAGTTTGCACAAATTTTTTTAAAAAAATTTTCTATTCCTGCACAATTAGTACAATTTTTCCTATAAAAAATTTTGGGGGCCTCCTGCGCAGCCGGTCAGCCACACCAGGTAGCTCGCGCACCAGTCGGCCACACCAGGAGAGGTAGGGTGCTACGAGGGCGCGCCAGGGGGTGGCGCGGTGGGGGTGCGCCAGGGGAGGTGGCGTGGTGGGCCGGTGTGCTGGGGGGCTAAATCCGCAATTCCGTGTGCACGGCGGCCAATCTTGGTATTTCTGAGCGAGAGGGAGCCAAATATGGCTCGGCTTCTATTTTTACTATATAGCCTTTCTTTAATGCTGATGAAGTGGATGAATATGTGTAGTATGCTATTTAATAGAGTATGCATGATCTAATAGCATTAACTTTTCTTAGATTAAGTGTTTTCTTAGAGCAGGTACAATAAGGCTTAGTCAGCAGGCTATAGCAAATATAATATCAACCAAATCTTACGTGGCAGAGATAGAAAGGAAGAGAGAGAAGGAAGCTGGCTACTAAATTACAGCTAGCTATAGCACGTAAAAATATGCATTTCACTCTCTTACACGTGGGGCCAAATAGTTATTGTAATAGCTACCTTATTGTATGAACTATTTTTTTGAAGACTATAGATGAAATGGACAATTATTATAGCCACTAGTTGGCTATATTATTGTACTTGCTCTTAGCCTATGCATAAGGTGGAGTTAAGACTTAAATTGGGGAACAAGAGAGTTGTAGATAACGTTTTAGAATATATGTGGTCAAATTTTAAAACTTTAATCACTAGTAACAAATAATTTGGTCACATCGGATAAAAATAAATAATTACCTGAGTAGCCGTGCCGTGTCTCGATCAAGAAGTGACCCAGATTTGCAAGGTGGTAATCAAACAAATTTCGGCTTTCCTATGTACACATGAATCCTAGAAAACGGTCGTGAGTTGCCAAGAGTATTAAAGAGTTGACATGCACGAGACGGGTACAAGTCGCGAGAAGCTAGCTCAACTAGAAGGGTCTGTTTGTATTGGATTGTGTTTGAGAAGTCAGAACCCCGTATAAATATTTGGTTTTTAAAAATAGTTTATCTACTTTTTTTTCTCTTGTTTCGTTTTTAGTTAAGATAAAGAGTTACAGACATCTCATGTATCTCATTTCTCTCGCTTCCGTTTTATACATATATTTCTTCTTTACTTTTTCCACCGCTCACGGCATCTTTCTTAAAACCATTTCTTCAACCTCTATTACTCATATTCAGCTAAAAAAATTAAAAAATACATCACAGCCATTCGAATGCCGGTTCACGAATATGCACCCCTGATTGGCCAGCGAGAGCGGTGCGACACCGCACGCTGCACGTACGCATGCGTACCTGGGAAACAACGTACCCAGCTGAGCTGACCGATCGAGAGCGCCACCCCGGCCGGCACGTGTCCAGCGCCCACCGCCAGCACGCCGCTTGCACTAGCTAAGCTGGCGAGACCCCCCACACGTGTCGCTCCCTCCCGTGCATGCAGAGACAGCCTTGCTAGCTTCCCGGCCGGCCGTAGCTTGCTCCCCTTCCGCCGCTTCACGTATGCGAATCAACCGATCAGACCACAACCAGACCTTGCCTGACCTCCCAAACGCTTTTATTTAAGGAGCTGCGCCTGCGCGTCGTCTTGTCTCGTCCTACTACCTACGTGACCTAACTTCTTCTCTTGAGTGCAATCTTCTATAGCTAGCTCTCTGTCCACTGCTGTGCACGGCTCTCAGCTCGCTCTAGCTTATAGGCACAAATACGGTACAGGTGAAAAGGGTTTCTGAGCTGTTGCGTCGGTGAGCAAGGAGACGAAGCTACGCTCCAATGGCGGGAGTTGGGAGTAACATGATCGCGCCGCTCATGGTGCTCAATCTCGTCATGTACCTCGTCGTCATCGGCTTCGCGAGCTGGAACCTCAATCACTTCATAAACGGCCAGACAAACTACCCGGGTACGTGCTTCGTAGCTTAATCTGGTGCGTGCATGCATTCGTGCGTGCGTGCATGTAGGGTTCTTGATTTCCTGGTGCGTGCGTGCATGTATGGGCATGGCAGGTGTCGCCGGCAACGGCGCGACGTTCTACTTCCTGGTGTTCGCCATCCTGGCCGGCGTGGTCGGCGCGGCCTCCAAGTTCGCCGGCGTCCACCACGTCCGCGCGTGGCGCCACGACAGCCTCGCCACCAACGCCGCCTCGTCGCTCATTGCCTGGGCCATCACCGCGCTCGCCTTCGGGTCCGTTTGCTCGATGACTGGTTCAAGCAATCTGCAGCTCGAATCATTAGTTACTTTGCGTCGGTTTCTCGCGCTAATTTAATTTGATGATGGTCTGCAGGCTGGCGTGCAAGGAGATCCACATCGGCGGGCACCGTGGGTGGAGGCTGAGGGTGCTGGAGGCGTTCGTCATCATCCTTGCCTTCACGCAGCTCCTCTACGTGCTCATGCTCCACGCGGGCCTCTTCGGCGGCAGCGGCGGCTACCGGGACCACGATTACGGCGTCGGCGGTGCCGCCGGCGAGCCCAAGGGCGCTAGGGTCTGATCTGATCCGAGTTCCGCACTTTGTCAGTTCCCTGCCTCGATGGGTTTCGCGAAATGAAGAATAGCATACATGGTTGCGTTGTTAATTGCGTCCATGTATGTGGCTAGAGTCGTCTGCTCATCTTGAGCCTAATTAGTTCGCCTGGTTTGTACATGTGTGTGTGCATGTGTTGTGTGTGTGGGTCTTGTTATGCATGGTCTGTATTTTGCATGCAGTCAGGCCAGTGACAGTGAGGTCTTCAAAGTGTTGTTACTTGTTAGTTCAATCCTTTTTGTCTTAATTTCGTGTACTACTACTGCTCAGGTGCTGAATCGAAATCGAACGGCACCCCAGCCATTTTCTCGTCCGTGGGTATGCCCGCGAAGGGCGACAGGCAGAGAACTTCGTCCATCTCTGTCGCCCGCGGGCATGCCCCTTTACCCGCCAGCACTCAAAAGAGTGGAACAGCAGCATATCAAGATTCAGGAAGCGACAAATACAACAAAGAAAATCAGATGTCTGGTCCGAGTTCAACAATCAAGAGATCATCAATCAGGTTGCAAAGGAATCACAGATCTGAGGGAAATATTAAGAGTTGATCAATCTTTGTGCATCAGTTTGCAAAGAAACATCACATAATACAAGGAATCAGAAGAGAGATGTGGAGATATATATGGATCCCGGGCTCCCGGCGGTGGAGCGCGTCCAGAGCTCACCATCCCCGAGCCTGAGGATCGCTTCCGCGGGGCCCGCCGTCCCTGTCCTTGACCAGCTCCAAAACGGCTCTAGAAACAAACTCACACATTGCATAAATAAATAGAGTAAACGTAGAAGAATTTGCTCAAAAAACTCACATATTACACAAATAAACAGAGAGAACACAGAATAATTTGTTCTGGCTGCTACGCAACCTAGCTCTAAGAGAAAACTCATATATTGCATAAATAAACAGAGAGAACATAGGAGAATTTACTCTGACCGCAACTGTATAGCCGAGTTTTCTGAATTTTTCTATTCCCTTACTCTTCTTTCTTCTTACAAAATTAGTTACAGGCTTCCTTATTATATAGGCTAATACTCTTCTACAAATATACGTACTTAGATCTTAAGTTTGTCATGATGTCAACTTGAGTAATATACAGAGACGAACTTTACTGCGTTTTAGACTTGATTTAAACTCCAGGTCAAGATTATTTTTAACATTCTCCTTCTAATCTTGACTCGACATGCTCCTAATTTAGTCTCAATGAATTATGAACTACCAGCCACGTCTTCACATAAAGTGTTCTACATGCTAATTAAACACGTTGTTACATGTAGGAACTTAACTCAACTGGTACAGGTCCATCCAGATGTAAAGATTCTAACTCATTGAGATAGTCGGTCTCAACTACAACTTGCACAACTTATACTTGACACAGAACGGCGAACACATCTTCTCAACATCCTGGACTCAACTCCACGGACTCGACTCAGGATGGCGAACACATCTCCTCAACATCTCGAACTCTACTTATGATGGCGAACATATCTCCTCAACATCTCAAACTCATCTCCATGGACTCGACTCGCATCATCATTAGTTTTGTGCACGTTCCCACGATGTAGCATTGGATAGCAACTTTGACGCCACCCACGCATATTTGGCAATCTCCTTTTTAGCCAGTCGGAAGAGCGTCTACTCTGAGATACCTTGATAGATGACCGCTAATACCATCTGGTCCTTACGCTCATCGACATCGCCATTCTCAACCACATCCCACACTCCTTGAGCCCTAATATACACCTTCATCATGATTTCCTAGGTTGCATAATTACTCAACGTGAGCATTGGATAATGCAGTGAAACATCATACCTCTCCTTTGCCATCACACTTGATGATGTCTCATCACCGATGATACTACTTCCCAGAGAATACGATATGATCTTAGGCATAGATCAAGAACTTAGGCTAAAGAAAAACACACTGTGCAACTCTGATCATCGAAGTGTGAAGGCAAGAATACTTCCAGCGGTGGTGGCCAAGGCCGCCAGAATCGAAAGTTTGATAAGACTAAAGAGGGATGTTATAATTGTAATGATTATGGGTACTTCGTTTTAGAATGCCGCAAGCCAAAGAAAGAGAAAGCGTTTCTTATTAAAGCTCTTAGCGATAATGAACCAGCACTGCTATGATACCTAATGTCAGTTGGACTCTACCTACATGCCTAGATCCAACTAGGTTTACTCCTCGGGCCTTAAGTCTAAACTAGCTGAACACAACTAAGCCCATGGGCTGCCGTATGCAAGCCCTATATCAACAGCCTTCTATGTGGTATTAAGCCTTCTCCCTCAAAAGACTAGTCGAATGGGTGAAGTCTTCCTCACACTTATAAGTTGTATTTTTTTTCTCACAATCGATGTAGGACTATTCTCAACATTCTCCCCCTCACACATCGGCTGTGCACTCCCACAACCAACCATGAAATTCAAGGAGATGTTAGGCGCCTGGGCTATGATACCAAATATCAACCCAACTTCATGAGAAAACTCACATATTGCACAAATAAACATAGAAAACACAGGAGAATTTGCTCTGGCCACAACTGCGTAGCCGAGTTTCTTGAATTTCTCTATTCTCTTACTTGCTTCTTTCTTCCTACAAAATTGATTACGAGCTTTCTTATTATATACGCTAATACTCTCATACTAGCATACGTACATAGACCTTAAGTTGGTTACAACTTTAACTTAAGTAACACAAGGCGGACTCTATCGTGTCTTGGACTCAATTTAAACTTTAGGTCAGGATTATTTCCAACATCCTACATAACCAGTGTGTGTGAGTGAGACTGAGTAGCACCATCGCCTCCATCCCCTGATCGCTGAACATTGGGAGAAACAGAGAAAGTAATGAGGTGGAAGAGAGATAGAGTAGTGGAGTGAGATGATAGTGATCGTACTAGATAGGATGTGTGAGACCAAGCAGAGATTACTTTATGGTTGTGGTGAGTAATTAATTTTTGGTTCAAAGAGTTAATGGAGTTTGAGTTTGATTTTTGAGAGTTTACGATTTCTCAATTGCATTATGTTGTCATTCGGTCTGACTGGCATTGGGACCGCAATCAGACCGGCTAGGAGTTGGCTTAGGGGTTGGCGGTCAGACCAGCCTTTGGTTGATGGTATGACAAGCTTAGGTGCCGTTGGCCTGACCGGCCTATTGTTGGTGGTCAGACCAGCCTTGAAGGTTTGGAGCGTGAGTTGTTTTGAGCTGAGTTGGTTAAGTGTGGGCACGGCATGGGTATCATTACTTGTGTATACAGTACTTTAAGGTCTAGTATTAGGGGTTAGGATCAGTGGTTTAGGTGTATTCATGGTGCATGAAAATATGTTTAGACTAACATGGGCCAAGTCATGAAGAACTTGTATCCAAAAATAATTTCTTTGTCTTTGGATATACAAGGAAGCTTCAAGTCAATTATAGTCAACGGCGAGGACCACGACTACACTCATGGAGGAGCTGAGATCCAGAATGGTCAAAGATATTAGGTGAAATGGTTGGGCTCAAGAAAGGCACAGTGAAGACAAGAAATGTTGAAGTGAAGATTCGAGTAACAGTTCATCGAATGGTGTGGTTGGTGCTAGTGAGGTGTGGTTTGGGGAACCGACATAGAGAGCCTTGCCTGTGCGTAAGCCATTTGTGAACCTATACGTTGCAAGCATGAGAATTGCTTTGCAAAGGAGAGGACGACGGACTAGACTCTGGGAAAAGGCAAGGTCCATGGTCAAAGCAAAGGAAGCACAAAGCTTAAAATAAGGTGGTAGAGGGGCATTTGGTGAATTTCTCAATACCGAAAAAATGGCAATGTGCGAAACTATAGTGTTGACCTAGGTGGTTTATGTCAATGATGTGCTGAAAATACTATGTAGATCAAGCGTTGATTCACTAACGGTTAATGGGTTTGTGCGATTTGAGAAGCGTGTATGTGTAAGTATAAAACCCGGTATGGTGCTGGATTAACAGTTAGCCCATATAAGTGAATGAAACACAACTAGATGTACTGGTTAGGGTTTTTTTGTGAGTCTCATATATAAGGAAAGAGATGTGGCTAGGGTTGAGCTTTTGTGAGAGTTTATGACTAGTCTTGAGAAAAGTTAGGTTTCTTAGATAGAACCTTATGGGAGATATGAGAGACTCTTATGGCTGAGCTTTTCGTTATCCTTAGGTTTTGTGTATGACTAGGGAGTGGCTGTAAACACTTCTCTAAGTACAATAGAGATCCAAATTCATCCATGTCTTTCTCTCTTTATTCAAGTAATGAAATCTTGATTTGGCTTAAAATTTGGTGCTTCTCTTTCCCTTCTTAATCTTGTTTTGTACCATGAATGTGTATGTGATAAAGATATCTATTATAGACCATATCTCGTCCATCTAGGTACTTGTTATTTGTAAGTTCTTGTGTTTACCCGATTTTGGCTCAAGAGAGAGTGATTTTGAGGTTTTGACGTTATAGGGTGTTTGGCTTGTGTTCATGCTATGAGCTAGCTTGTTGTGATATATGAGAATCCATCTAAGATCATATAGATCATCAAGAACACATGAACAAGAGTAGATCAAGGTTTTCCTCTTTTACTCAGTTTTAGTGCAATTTTCCTTCAAATAAAAAAGGTTAGAACTTTGGCAATAATTTTCTTAATCATTAATTGGAATAAGTTTTTGACATCCTAGAGAAGGTGCATATCAAATTTTAAGTTATTTGGAGTTTTAGTTTGAGAGTTGGCTCAATTTGTGTTTTTAGCCTGGTTTTGATGCACCAGAGCTTCATGAGCTAAAAGATCCTAACTTTCTTAAGTTCTTTCGAAATCATTAGTTAGGATAGGTACTTAAGGTCATGATCTAATCTTGATTTAATTTTCAAGTCATTTAGCGTTGTGGATCAAAAGTTTTGTTGATTTTTATTTGAAATAGTGCTCAAAATCTATTATGTCCTGAGAGAAGTAAGACCGTCCTAGGCCGGTCAGACTAACCTATACACTGCGGTTAGATAGTATGGGCAAGATTTGGTCCGTTTAGCTCAGTTTTCTTGGATCCTACCTTATAGGTGATTGGTCTCTTATCTTTATAGCTTCTCGTAAGTATTAAAGTGAAGATCTTCGCTTTCTCCTTTAGAAAAGGTTTTAATCAGGTTGGTTCCTATTTAACTCCCCTCTAGCCGCAATTCTTGATTCTACAGGATGGATTCAATACGGGATGGTAATTGCCTAGGACCTATAGTTGCGTCGAGAGAAGATGTGCAGACTGGGGAGGGGTTGTAGAACGGAGACTTGAGATAGGGTAGATTAGGGCTAAATGCCACATATTCCACAAGTCTATTTGGTGGGCAAATGGGTGAAGCGGACGTGTATGGAGGTCACCCATGCTTGTACCTATTTACTTATCGGCGTGTTTTTACTTCCATGTATATACCATAGACATAAAACTAAAAACATACTTATCTCTATTAGGGTTTTTATCGGGTTTTTATCCATGAATAAATGGATTATCAGACGATATTGACATCTCCACACCAGGTTGGACTGGTCATCTGATTTGAATCTGACTACCGAACAACACCCCTTCGAAGTCGATTGTTGGTCGTCCTTCAAATTAAAGTGTGTGTGAATACTGCACAAAATGCTATTTCTTGGCTCCTACAATCCCATTTTGGTTGCATGCTTGACTCGTGGCACGTACGTGGGCAATTATGCTGCATGGATCTGTTGACCGAGGTGGCAGCTGCCAAAATGTTGAACTTGCTAGCTAAACTATTGGCAGCCTTAATTTGAACGTCGTCTGATTCAGGGGTGAAGCTAAGGTAGCCTTAGTAAGGGTGTGTTTGGTTGAGCTGTGGCTTCTGAAAAAGCTGTTGTGAGCTGTGGGCTGTGGAAAAGCTGCTGTAGGTTTTGGGCTGTGGAAAAGCTGTAAGCTGTTTGGTTCAAACAAGTATAAAACATACCTCCTATCTCTATTTTCCTTGAAACAACTGTGAAACAGCTCTCTATTTTCACCCTTTCAGAAAGCCAAAAGCCAAAAGCCAAAAGCAGGTCCAAGGTGCTTTCAAAACAGTACTACCTAAAAGTAGCGACTTCTGAAAAGCAGCACAGTTTCCACCCCTTTGGTTGGCTTTTGGCTTTTTGGAAGCAAAAGCAGCTTCCAAAAGCCCAACCAAAGGCACCCTTAGACTTGAGCCTACTTTTGCTGGTGGCAAGACACCTCACCCGTCGGCCAACAAGCATAGCAAGCCAGCAGCCAGCAGAGAGACCGACGCCACAACAGGCTAGCAGGAAGAGGCAAAGAAAAGCAAAAATAAAAATGCAGCCCACTGGCCACTGCCCTTAAGAGGCCCAGCAAGTCTATCTCACTGGCCCACCAAAACAGCAACTACAACTCACAAACCCTATCAAATTAGCAATTGGAATGATTTCTAGAGAGGGCTAACGGTGCACCTGCAAGCCACTGGGTGTCGAGCGAGCTGTGAGCAAAAGGGGGACTGGGCCACTAGGGGAGCGGATTTGGCTGCGAGGGCCGGGCTGCCGACCGAAGGGAGGCATATCCGAGGGCGGGGGAGCTGGACCAGGGGCATGGAGGCGGTGAGGGGGAGCCCAGCTGAACTGGGGCGGTTGAGGGGAGCTGGACCAAGGGCGGGGCTGTGGGGGAGCTTGATCGGGCAGCGAGGGGAGGCAAATCAGGGGCGGGGGAGCCGGACCGGGGGCAGGGGCGGCTAGGGGGAGCTCAGCCAAGCCGGGGCGGCCGAGGGGAGCCAGACTGAGGGCGGGACGCGGGGGAGCCTGACCGGGGGCAACGTTGCTGACTAGAGCAACCGTGGTGCCAAGCCACCAATCGCCAGTCATCGTCGGCACTCGACACTGAGATGAGAGAGATAGAGAGTAGAGAGAGAGAGAGTGAACTGTGAAGATTGAAGAAGTCTAGGGGAGTGGCCTTCTTTACTGCAAGTCTTCAACAGAGAGTTGCCTTCAAGTCTTCAATTGATAAAGTTTGATCTTTACTCCTTTACTCCCTTCTTGATTTAGTATTTTAGAGTTTAGATTTTTAGTGTATATTAGTATGTAGATAGTTTAGTCCTTATAATTTATTCATAGATTTATAAACTTCATTCTCAACATCAGAAGAAGTGAATAATTCAATGAATGTTATGATATATCAAAACTTGCTCAATTGATGGTTCAAACAAGAAAAGATGGAACATTTCAGTTGGTATATCACCTCATCGAGTTGACATTGATACTTTCGTTGGCAACGGCATCTGTTGAGAGAATATTTTCAGCAATGAATATTATCAAAATAGATTTACACAATAAGGTAGCGGATGAGTGGCTCAATGACTTGATTGTGTGCTACGCCGAGCGAAAGATCTTTAAAAGTATTGATGATGATAAAATCATAAATCGCTTCCAAGGCATGATGTCGCGTATAATGCATTTGCTTTGTGATGAAAATTTATCTCATGATTCGAATTAGCTTATATGATCTAAATTTTTATTTTCATTCACAATTTTCTATTATCATTAATTTTCATATGTTTCATACATAGATGATTTATCGCTACTCCGCGCTTTCTATTATCGGGGTACCTACTTAGTATTTCTCTGTTTTTCGTTGTTTGTCTCCAATTGTGTAATTCATATATGAATTTGAAATTCTACAAGAGTACAAGACTATATTTGTGTCAACTTAGTTTAATCTTGATTCAGCCCACCCTCAATTTTATTCCTGCCTTTGCCATTGTTCTGACTGCATTGGAATTAGTATTCAAATAGACTATACCTCTTTGTTTCATAATATTTGTTCACAGCATATCGTGCATATAAAATAATTGGAGGTCGTTTTGTACATTGGTAGTGTTGTGTATGCATGCCATGTTAATTGATTTGTGCATTTGAGATGGCTGTTATATCTTTCAAACTTTGTTCTCATCTTGATAACTAAGCAAAGCTTTAGTTATCTGTTCAAAATAGCTCGATTTACAATAAGTTCATGCTAAGTTCTAGATTCAGGTGCTTTTTGTATATATTGGTTGTGGTGTGTACATGGTGTTAATATATGCGTGCATTTGGGACAGACGTTATGTCTACTAAAATCTCTTCTCACTTTAATTAATGAGTAAAACTCCTGCCATCCATTTAACAAATATTGGCTTACAATACTGTCGTAGGGATGGCCCCCACCTAAACCCAGCAGGCCTGGTAGGAGATTATAAGGCCCAGAATAGGCCATGTGTAATGACATAACTGCCCCCAGAAGGGATGACCAGGTGTAAGGGTATAACTGTAAAAGCACTCCTCATGTGTATGTATATATACGAGCAAGCCATGGGGAGGAACCCAGGCCATTACACTTATCTTCATCACTCTCCACTACCATCTCTCTCTCTCTGTTTGGTCTGTAGCCACAACAGTTGGCGCCGTCCGTGGGGAGGACGAAGACAAGCCTGAAGACCGAAGGAAAAAGATGGCACCGAAAAAAGCTACACCAGCGGTGGCGAAGGGAAAGAAGACGGATGGGTCGGAGCAGCGCGTGAACACCAGGGCTTCGGTGTCGGCCGCCGAAGGAGTTGGCGGCGGCGTACGCGCCGTGGTCGCGGGCGTCGACGCCCGCGCGGCAACGACCGACCCCGCCAGCGCCGCTACGACGACATCCAACCCCGTCGCCGGCACTGCAACGACAGCCCCGCCACCCTTGCCGGTAGCACGGATCCGACGGCCGGGGGTAGCCGCAACGAACCATCCGGCGGATCTGGAGGTCGTGAGGCGATGGTCCCTGCACCGGCCCGTCCGCTGGGCGTTCCGGCGGCCCAACGACACCTGCGGTGGAAAGCGCCCTACTAGCAGCCCTCAACGCGTTCCAGCGGGAACTAGGGGACCTTCGCGGAGCCGTCAGAGATATGCAAGAGGCTCGGAGCCAGCAGGCCGCGCCAGTGGTCGCGTCCGAGCCCACGTCGGAGAGGGCGGACAGTCGCGAAGCCCCCACGTCCAGCCGCGTGCCGCTGCGGCGCGTGGATCCGGAGTCCCCGCTCTCGGCGGGGCTGCAGCAGGCGGCATGGCCCGAAGACTTCAAGTTTCCTAGCGCCATCGACTCGTACAAAGGCGACACGGACCCCCGTGAGTTCGTGCGCGTATACGAAACCGCGATCGAAGCCGCGGGCGGAGACGACACCACGAAAGCAAAGGGACTCCCCCTCGCGCTACAAGGGGTGGCGCTCTCTTGGTTTTTTACCATAGAGCCGGGCTCCATCTACGCGTGGGAGCAGCTCCGCGTCCGCCTTCACAACAACTTCCAAGGAAACTACGTCGACCGGGTCGACGCGGACCAACTCTTTGCCGTGAAGCAAAAACCCTCGGAGAAGCTCCGGGACTACTTCAAACGCTTCGCCAAGATTCGATGTCAAGTGAAAGACGTCAACGAGACCACCATCGTCAATGCAGCCATACAGGGCCTTCGTCCGCCCGATGGCGAGTACAATGCGCGAAAGCCAATCAAGGCGGTGGCGGCTCTTCGACAAGATGGAAGAATATGCCGGCGGAGGAAGATGCGCGGCGAAGGCAAGGTGACGACTCCGACACCAACCAGGCCGAGCCTCGGCAAAGTCGAAGATCCGCCAAGGCGGTTCTTGAAGGAAAGCGTAAGGTGAGTCGCCCGAGGACGCGCCGACCGCAGGACAACTCGCATAAGGAGTCGTCCGACCAGCCCAAGCGCGGCGGCAAAGGTCGAGGCGAAACCGACGTCCTCGACATCGGCGGGTCCGACGAGGTGCTCCCGGCCGCGGCGGCGGGGCGCCGTGGCGGGCGCGCCGTGGCGAGGCCGCGACGATAAGGGTCGTGGAGATTACGACGACGGCGATCGAGGGCGATGGTGCGTAGTCCACGGCGCGGCAATCATGATACCGCGCCTGCACCTCCATCGCGGCGCTCCGCGACAGCGTCGCTAGGGATAGGAACCCGGAGGCGCGCCCGCCTGCGGTGGCCCACGTCCAATTCCCATACGAGGCCCCCATGCAGGTACAAGCGCAAGGGATGCAGGTCCAGGCGCAAGGGATGCAACCCCAGGAAAGCGCCTTACGGATCCAAGCTCACGTACAGCAGCCTCGGGAGGGCCTCCTGTCGTTGCAGGCCCCGGACGCAACCTACCGCAGGGTCATTAACGTCATATCCGGAGGCTCCGCACAGGAATTCGCCTCGGCACGGCAGCAGAAGGCCTACGCGCGAAGACTACATCACGTGGCGGCATACCCAGCGCAAGCACCGTCGGAGTGGGCGCGGCACGAAGTCACATTCACACCCGATGACGCCCAAGGTGTGGACTTCCCTCATCAGGACCCCCTGGTCATCCGGGTCACCATCGCGGGATGCGACGTGGGGCGCGCCTTGGTGGACGGTGGTAGCTCCGCGAACGTATTGTTTGCGGCGGCCTTCGACCAGATGGGGATCCTCGGCCGCTGGGGCCTCGGAATCCCACCGCAGGCTTGGGGGCAGCCCTGCGGCGCTGGGCCAAATCGGCCTTCAAGTCTCCTTCGGCCGGGATGACAATGTGCGGACCGAAGATGCCACCTTCGACGTGGTCGACCTTCCGTACCCCTACAATGCCATACTAGGGCGCCCAATCCTCAACTCCTTCGGCGCGGTACCGCATCACGGCTATCTGTGCATGAAGATCCCGGGCCCCCGGACCATCATCACCGTCTGAGGCGACCAGGATATGGCCCGGCGCATCGAGCCAGGCACCAGGTGCCCACGTCGCGAAGCCCAACGACGCTCTTAGAGCCGGCGTCACAGCGCGGAGGTCCGCGGGGTCATCCATAGGCGCCTGCGTGGGCCCTGCAGATGTCTAGCAACTAAAGGCTGCGGCCGCACCAAGGGCAAACGGTCAGTATATTCACCCTTTGTAGTTGCTCGCCCGCGCAAACGGGGATATAATGAAGATCGCCGTTTGCCGCTAATCTTTCTTCGTCACACGCAAGCACGCGGTAAGGGCGCGCGCAGGCTTGGCCAACGCGCGCGTCCCCATAGCAAACACCAAAGACGCACGTTCGCGTGTGCACTCGCCGTCGCCAGGGAGGGCGGGACTGAGTATAAACCAAAGACGCACGTTCGCGTGTGCACTCGCCGTCGCCAAGGTGGCGGGACTGAGTATAAACCAAAGACGCACGTTCGCGTGTGCACTCGCCGCCGCCAGGAGGGCGGGGCGAGTATAAACCAAAGACGACGTTCGCGCGTGCACTCGCCGTCGCCAAGGGGCGGACTGAGTATAAACCAAAGACGACGTTCGCGTGTGCACTCGCCGTCGCCAAGGTGGCGGACTGAGTATAAACCAAAGACGACGTTCGCGTGTGCACTCGCCGTCGCCAGGAGGGCGGATCGAGTATAAACCAAAGCGCGACGTTCGCGTGTGCACTCGCCGTCGCCAGGAGGGCGGACCGAGTATAAACCAAAGACGCACGTTCGCGTGTGCACTCGCCGTCGCCAGGGAGGGCGGGACTGAGTATAAACCAAAGACGCACGTTCGCGTGTGCACTCGCCGTCGCCAAGGTGACGGGACTGAGTATAAACAAAAGGCGCACCGGGGGGACGCCCTCGCGTGCACAAGTCCACGGACTTTAAATAAGACGTAGCGTCGAGCCTAGCTCCGCACGCGCAAGTCTCCGGACTATAAAGAAGCCGTAGCGTCGAGCCTAGCTCCGCACGCACTAGTCCACGGACTTTAAATAAGACGTAGCGTCGAGCCTAGCTCCGCACGCGCAAGTCTCTGGACTATAAAGAAGCCGTAGCGTCGAGCCTAGCTCCGCACGCACTAGTCCACGGACTTTAAATAAGACGTGGCGTCGAGCCCAGCTCGCGCGCGCGAGTCTCGGACTATAAAGAAGCCATAGCGTCGAGCCTAGCTCCGCACGCACTAGTCCACGGACTTTAAATAAGACGTAGCGTCGAGCCTAGCTCCGCACGCGCGAGTCTCCGGACTATAAAGAAGCCGTAGCGTCGAGCCTAGCTCCGCACGCGCGAGTCTCCGGACTATAAATAAGACGTAGCGTCGAGGTCCGCCTCCGCACGCGCGAGTCTCCGGACTATATAGGAAGACGTAGCGTCGAGGTCCGCCTCCGCACGCACTAGTCTACGGACTCTAAAATAAGACGTAGCGTCGAGGCCTGCCTCCGCACGCGCGAGTCTTCGGACTATAAAACAAGGCAAACCGCGCAGGTCTGCCTCCGCATACGTCAGTGTGCGGACGGTCCGCTCTACGGAACCCTGGCGCAGCTACTTCGCCAACGGTGGCATCAACACACAGCGCACATCTTAAATGCCAGGAAGTCTGCATACAGGAAGAATCACATGTACAAAGGTCCGGCAACATCCCGGCCGCTCTAAGCCGCTACCCCGCGGTTCGTCCTTAACACGCACTAAAGTTGGGGCCTCGCTCGAAGAAGGCCGGCTCACCCAAAAGTCGAGCGACTCTTCGGCCCTTCGCCAGCGTCGAAGGCGTCGCCGGGTTGAAAGGTCGGCCGCACGAAGCCGGTCCCAGCAAGGAAGCTGCCCGGGATGTAGGTGAAAGTCAGAATACAAGTAGCAAGTGTGTACTTTATTCGCAAAGACAAGGAACAGTACAACACACGCCTACACCTAAGCACCACGGCGTCAGACCTGCGGGTTCCCGGCGCCTTCGGAGGGCCCAGCGCCACCATCGTCGCGTCGAGGACCCGCCCAGAATTGGCCGAGGCTCCCCGTCCCGTAACGCGACTTCTGCAGCTCGATCCGTGCAGCATCCGGCCCGACGTGACCCCAGATCCGGTCGAAGAAGGGCCCGAGGGTAAGCGGCGAGCGAGCGGCGGCGCGGACATCACCCGCCCCGCCAGCATCTCGGTGGGATCATCCAGTAGCGGCGGCGCGCGTACAACCACGGTGCTGCGGAGGAGCGCGCACACCAAGCATGCCGACGATACGCGCGATGGGTGCAAAGGACGTCGCCGCATCGCGCGCGACGTTGGCGGCATCCCCGACCCAGCGGAGCGTCCGAGACAGCTCCTCCGGACCGAAGGCGCGTCCCGGCACCTCCGCTACCAGCCCTTGAAGATGGCTCTCCAGCGCTTGCATGGCGTCCCAAGCAACCACCGAGGCGTCGCCCAGCGTCCGGTTGCGCTCTGCTAGAGTCAAGGCAAGCTCGCCTTTTTCCTTCTCTAGCGCGGCGACCTGCTCCAGGAGCCCGTCCCGCTCCGCCGCGAACTTTTGTTCAGCAGCTGCCGCGGCTGACTCCTGCGCCGACGCAACAAGCCCCTCGGCGTGCGCCCTCGCTCCGGCGCATTCCGCTTCCAGTTGGCGGATGCGGGCGTCCTGGGCAGAGCGGGCGCCAGAGGCTTCGCGCAGCTCCTCCTCGGCGGCCCGCAGCCTATCCTCGAGCGCTTTTTGGCTACGAGCATAGGCCGTTTGCAGGGCCTGCCCCAGCACAAGTGTCTGCAGAAGGGAAAGGACTTAGCAAACTCAGCTAAACTCAGACGTGATCGCATGAGTACTTACCCTCACCCCAGACACCTCGAAAGCGTCCTCGAGGCGCCCCGCACCGTAGGCCTGCAGCACTTCCGGGTCGACGCTCGTGGCCGCGTCATTCACAACCCCGCGCCACGCCCTCAGCGTCTCCGGAGGCGGCACGAAGTCCGCAGGGCTCACGTGCTCGGAGGCCCCGTGCTCCGTCGGGTGCTCCCCCTCTGGAATGAGCAATGCTGTAAATAAGGATACGGGTGACCACCCCAAGGCACAAAAGCATACACCACAGCAAGCCAAGCCACCCTACCTTCGGTGGCGTATGAATGGTCTGCCGCGAGCGAGGCCTCGCGTTCGGGAGGACGACGGCTGTCCTCGCGGGCGGCGGTGTGGCGAGGGGAGAAGCGCGATAGGCCACGGGGCCCCGGTGCTTGCGCTGGGGTCCCACAAGCTTCTGATGCCCGTAGCCACGACGAACCCCCGCGGTGTCCGGTGGAGCTCCGGCCGCACACATGGCCGTTTGGTCGGGCAGCAGCAGCCACCACCGCCCCTGCAACCGTGGTTAGGGAAGACCCCGCGGCTGCTGCGCCCGGGGGCGAAGGTTCCACGGTGGCAGTCGTCGAAGGGAGCACCTCGGTCCCCGCGGCCGTTGGTGAAGACAGCACGACTATGTGCGCCCCCGCGGAGGGCGCCTCCGGCACCACAGCGGCCGCGGTCGAGGGCTCCACCTCGGCATCGCCGGTCTGCACGGGGTCCGCCTCGGCGACTTCGGCGGGCGGTGAGGCTTCCCCCCTCCGGTTGCCAGCGGCAAACCTGCCGTCCGGGACGATTGCCGAAGACACCTCGCCTTCGGCGCCTGCGCCACCCAAGCCCGAATCGGCGTACCTCGCCGAAGTCGACTCGCGCCCGCCACGCCGAAACACTAGCGGCAGCGCGCGCAGCGCCCGCCGCGCCCTCTTCCGAGACGAGGCCTTCTTCTTCTTCGCTCCACCATCGTCTGGAGCGACACGGTCCGGCACGGCAAGGCCCAGGACCTCGCACACGCGGTTTATGTTGAGTCCTATATTAGGGGTTCTTTTGTTTGTTGTAGCGGTGTGTATGTTATGTTAATTGACGTTTTTGTAGGATGGCTGTTATATCTTGGGAATTCTATTCTCATGTTAATTAGACTCTGCTCATTTCGGCTTGAACTTCTAACTTCTGTCTTATTTTTTACTATTTCTAAATTTTGTCTTTTTCTGATTTTTAGCTTTTTTGAGATTTTTTGCCGGTTCTTTTTTTTTGTATTCATTTATATTATCCATGATGAGCTAACCTGTTTTTTCTATTTTTTTAAATTTAGTTACGTCAAATAAGCCACTATCAGCTATAGTGTAATTTTAATCGGCTACAGTATAATTTTAGCCATAAGCCTGCTTATTTTAACCCAATCGAGCGGCACCTTAATCGGTTGAGCTCGTGTAATAGCTTGGTTATGTCCATGGTGAGTCCCAGATGTGAGTGCTTTTGAGTGTCGGTAGTAGTGTGCATGTGACACTAATTGATATGTGCATGTGGGGATATGCATTATATCTTTGAAATTCAATTCTCACTTTATTTATGTGCAGAGCTCATGCCATCTGTTAAAGAATGCTCATTTTACGATATGTTTATGGTGAGATCAAATTGGAGGTGATATTGTACGTTACAAGTGTCGTGTATTCATTTCATGTCAATTGATGTGTGCATTTGAGATGGATGTTATATCTTTGAAACCTTGTTCTCACTTTAATAAAAGAGTAGAGCTCCACCTATCTGTTCGAAATAGCTCGATTTACAATAAGTTCATAGTGAGTTCCATATTTTGTGTGGTTTTTTTGTGTATATTGGTAGGGCACGGTTGTTGTAATCAAAATCTATTCTCACTTTAATTAATAAATAGAGTTCTTGACATCCATTAAAAAAGTATCGGCTTTCAACACGTTCACACTGAGTCCCAGATTATGGGTGCTTTTGTTTGTTGTGTGTTATAGTAGTAGTAGTAGTAGTCGTGCTTTTGCAGAGTATTGGAGTCGAGAGGATACGACTTTCAAGTGGTTGCTACTTCAGATTGTCTTTGCATATTTGCGTACGCTTTCTAACGAGAAATTTTGATATTTGACATTGAATACGTGCGACTCTCAACTTTTAACCCCTAATTTGCACGCCTTTAGAAATTTAACTCTGTTACTGCGAATTCTTTTGATTCAAGAGATTCTCTTCATTTTCGCAGTGACAAGTGTCAAAATATAAAAGGAGAGAAAATGAGGAGAATCCCTTGAATCAAAAGAATTCGTAGTGACAGGGTTAAATTTTCAAAGGCATGCAAATTGAAAGTTAAAAGTTGAGAGACACACATATTCAATGTCAAATATCTAAATTTCTCCTTTCTAACAATGAAAGCATACCCGGTGTATTTACGCCTCGCGGGGCAAGAAAGCGCAGACTCGAGACCTGTCCAAGGCTCCAAGCGCGAGGCAATCGGCGGAAGGCAGCAAGCAAACAGCCCCTTAATCACGAATCCCCACCACACCGATCGCATGCCAAGACCCACTCTCCTAATATTCTTGATCTGCTCTCTGATTGGCCAGAGTTCCTCATGAGAACTATCCATCGGCAATTAACTACCGCAACAACTTCTACTTGCACAACAACAGCAATTAACAGTGCTCCTTCGAAGCTTAGAGGCCGGTTCCTGTTCTTTTCAGCTTCTGAAAGTTATTTTTTGACTTTTTTACAGTAATTAACTTTTAAATAAAGTATTTTTTTAAGATAAGGTCTACTAGTTAATTGTAGTACATACTTTATTAACTTCATTTATATCGGTAAAAATCGTATATGAGTTTTTGTTACTCTGTAATCTCTCGTATAAACAGCTCAAAAATTATAAACCACAGCTAAAAACTACAAACCACAGCCATCCCTGGACGTTAGCACGTCCCATCCTTGTCTAATGGCACACGTAGTATCTTTTCATTTTTGGTTTGTTAGCACGTCCCATACTGTGGTTTACTATTGCAACCATTCTGGTTCCGCAGCCATCCCTGGTCGTTAGCACGTCCCATCCTTGTCTAATGGCACACGTAGTATCTTTTCATTTTTGGTTTGTTAGCACGTCCCATACTGTGGTTTACTATTGCAACCATCCTGGACGCCTTTATCTTTTTCTATTCCCCATTATTATATGGTCATCACGAACGGCAAGGAGGACTCATCAAATGAGTTGTGTAAATCCAAAGCCTCCTTTTTATATAGGTACTTTGTATTTGTATTTTCTGCGAACGCCCGAGAATCAAAGCTGGAAATGGAGATGGGGAAGCCAGTACCTAATTGTGCAAGCTCCGACAATAAGAAAGTACATTGCCCTACCACCATTACATTTGCCAAAACATGGAGTGCTACGTGCTACCATCGAAAGGGTACAGCACAAAGGAAAGCATCTTGTTTAACAAACAGAAATCGCCGACATTATATTATATATCTAGTCACAGTCATCATTACAACTTTCTTCTTTGCAAAATGTCGAAGACAACAGCGGTATACATACGATTACAATAAAACAACCAAAAAACGGCGCCTTTACAACACTGGATGCACTACCTTACTAACACTCGATGATCCGTTTGCTCTAGTAAAGATGAACAAGGAATGAACAGGCCCTTCAATGGGCAGGCACACATGTTTCCCCACATAAATACTGTGCATCTTCCTCTACTCCATATGGCAGATCCATTCCAGCCTGCTTTATTGAGAAACAAGTTTGTACACGGACAGCAATGCAGATAATCAAGCACCTTTCTGTTCGGCTCACCCGGTTCATTTACCACCAAATCTAATAAAGAATGCTGAACATTCAAACACAGGCATAGGCTGTACTTGGTGGCCGAACTACACAAAGGTTGCCGCAGCCTCCCGTTTGCCAATATTGCAGATTTGAGGCTGAGCTAGCACCATGGAACAAAAGGCGATGCAAGACTTTTTCGAGTTTCTATCTACAGAGGGTAAAGTGTATAAATATGGGCACAAACACCTGCAAAAAATATATCTTCGAGCACACACTGATGGGGGATTTCACGGTGCTGACCTCCTAGTTGCAATCCAAACCACACTCCTCCAGAAGTGGACCATCATTCTTCGCTAAGAAAGGATCGATCCGGACCCAGAGGAGTGAGAAGATTGAAGCCAGAAGAATGGACCAGACAATGACGATTGTTGGCGTCCTGTTTTGCCTTCCAACCAAACCTTTCAGGAACGGATACAGATGGACAATCACCCAAAATGCAAAGAAAAGCTTCCCAAAGAGGGGCCCCCACGATTCATATCCGTTATTGATTGCATTGGAAACGCCCGCTACCACGCCAATGAAGTTCAATAGGAGCAGAGTGGTTGGAGGTATCAGCAAGGTAGTCCATTTGAACGTATACAGTTCTGAGAACTCTTCATCATCTCCACCCTTTGATGTCACAGTGAAGCTTGTATCTACACCAGCTATGACCTTGAGAAGCCCCTGGAACAAAGCAAAGAGGTGTGAAGAGACACCTCCAATGACCCAAAATTGCTCATTTCTCCACCAATTATCAATGCCTACACCACTCCATCTCATTTCCAGGATACCAGTAGCAAAAATGCAGATAAAAAGTGACATGAACCAGAGGCTGGCGACATTGCTAAGCTGCACAATGGAACCGAAAGGGAAAGGTAAGGTTCAAATTTTCAACAATTTCACACCATACAGAATTACAAGTTGAATAAGCTTTACCTCTGGAGTGATAAATTTCCCCGTCAGCAAACAGATGGCAGGCAATGTACAGTAGGCCAACAGCGGAATGGACGTAAAAGGATATACAATGGAATTGATGTAGGAAAATCTTTCCAAACATTTAAGTCCACCACCATATCCATACCAAAGAGGGCAATGATTGCTGAAAAAAATTTCAACAGACCCAAGAGCCCACCGAAGAACCTGGTGAAGACGATCAGAAAGATTGAGAGGCGCAGAACCTTTGAATGCAGCCCGTTTAGGTATGCAGTAAATCGACCGCCAACCATGGCAGTGCATCTTAAACCCAGTTAGAATATCTTCTGTAACCGACCCATAGATCCAGCCAATCTGCAACAAAGATATGATTTATTAGGTAACAAATGTTTCAACCAATTAACCAATACACAACAACCAAGCTCCAGACTTTTACCTCTTTCCCCCAGTCTGTCTTGTCTTCATAGCCACAACTGATGACATGTATAGCTTCCTTTAGCAGAGAAGCTGGACTTGCACTTTTCAGGGTTCCACCATTCTCAAGAAGTGTGGATGCAACAAAAACAGTAGACTGGCCAAATTTCTTTTCTAACTTCTGTTGATTTACAATACCAGCCTTTTCGTTTTCAGCTCCTGCCAAAAATATTGCATGGTTAGATATCGTATAACAATGAAGATGGTGAAGTTTCTAGAATAACCATGAGTATTCCTTTGGAAGTTTAGTGGCACCTGGAGCACCTTCTTCAATTTCACCGAGAGCATATGCAGGGGATTGATTTTCTGCCCTCTTGAAAAACGATCTTTTTTTCTTCTCTGTTTTAGGTTTTGTAGTCTTCTTCTTGCTCTTCCTGTCACCAAAGCAGCAACAGCAAAAGCACCACTTGGGCCAGCAGTTGCAAGTCCTTGATGGTGGCTTCTTTGATTTGGGGGCATCATAACCATACAATGCCTGCCTTCTAAAGACACATCCAGTACCGACATAGATAGGGCCTTGGATACCATCCAAACCTTTCATATTGATCTGTGTAAGAAGCAGTTGTTAGGGAAATTGCAACAAAGTTAAATGACTCGTGTAGGCCAAAACATCTCAGAAATATGGATGCAAAATCTTACATCAAAAAAGACGACATTCCTGTTGGCATATCGATCATGACGATCGATCCCATCAAATCTTTGAGGGAACTGCACATAGCAAACTTTCTTTCCTATCAAAGGGTCCATCATGAAACACATTGCTTCTTTTATAGCCTTGCTGTTATTAATGTAGTGATCACAATCCAAGTTCAGCAAATATGGAGCATTAGTTAGTACAGCTGAGACTCGGACCTGTGAAACAGCCAAACAAAAGGAATTAAAAATCTGTTATATGTTACCACAAGTTATAGTAGCCTGACAAAAAAGCATCAAACACATTATCTTTACCAATGCATTCATAGCACCAGCCTTCTTATGATGGTTATAGCCTGGCCGCTTTTCTCTTGAAACATATACCAATCGAGGCAGCTCATTTCCTTCCACATCATGGCCACCACTTTGGCCAAGGAAGACCTATTGGTAGAGAAAATTGAACTTATATTGTCATAACGTGAGCGAAGGAAAAGGGGTGTCCATAAAAACAAGACAGCATATGTAGTGAATAACACCACAAATTGTGGAAACACACCTGAATCATTCCAGGATGATCGCGAACGTTGTTTCCAGGCCAGGGAGTTCCATCCTGCATTGTCCACCCTTCCTCAGGAACTTTCTGGGCTTTAGCAACCAACGCATTGATTCTAACCTTGAATTCCTCATACTCTCTCTGAAAAATTCAAGCTTGGCCTAATTAGCATGACTATCAAATAAAGGACCATAACAAAGCATTACAAAAGAGACCAAATAATGCACCTTCATTGCTCTCCTCTCCCTAACAAAGTTTGGTGCCACCTTATCTTTAAGGTAGTCTATCTTCTGTTGGAAGTACCACTCCGGAGCACGTGGTTCAATGCAATACTTTTTGCAGAAAGGAACCCATTTCTTTGCAAATTCAGATGTTTCAGACAATGCTTCAAATGTCAGCATTGCAGCACCATCATCAGAAACATAGCAAGAAACCTTATCAACTGGATAATCCACCGCGAGAATAGATAGAACAGTATTTGCTGTGACTAAAGGAGGTTCCTTTAATGGGTCAACCGTACTGACAAAGAAATCAACCGGTGCGAGTTGAGAAGGCTGGCCCTCCTTGTCGAATCTATGCAGATAAGCAATTAGTCTCAAAACTTCAGAAAGAAGATAAGGGAAGTACTGCTAGGTAGCAACAGACAGTAACCAACCTCAAAGTCAACCGGTCAAGGTAAGTTTCCCTCTCAATAGGAAACCACTTTGGGAATTGATCAAGAATCCAAGACATGGCAAACCAGATCTCACATATTACAGATATGAGCCACAAAGCAAATGCATCAGGCACCGGATGCATCACTCGATAGTGGAAGAAGAAACCCAAAACAACCAGCCGAATTATGATAACCATTCTATAGGGGTTGATCTGGCTAGAAGGAATCGGAATCTTTCTGGACAATGGCTGTCTAGCTTCATCCATTCTGGTAAGAAATTTCAATAAACAGTTGGTAATTGAGTCCAGTACCACATTGTGCAAAGAAAAGGGCAAAGATGTGCTCAAGCAAATACCAGATGGAAAGTTCTTACAGTCAATGATTCAAATAAACAAATAGATTATATTTTTTCTTAGACCATATACTAAAATGCAACCGCATCCTTCATCCAGCCAAACAAATGCAGCAATTTGAAGGAAAACCTGATAAGTTTCATTCGCAAATTTCCTTCAATATTCTAACAAAGTTGATAGTTTTACTTGTAGTTTCTCTACTTAGTATATCCTAATGCTAGAATGGAGCATGAAATCGTAAGTTTGACCAACGCATGGAACCCAACAGCCTATCAGAGGCACCAAACTAACAGAGGTCAAACAAGTTTCAAGGGTCATACAGTGGTAGATCTGCATCATCGCCATCGCCATCCCAGTCTTTACCGCCACCATCATTCCTCATCTGGTGCAGCCTCTCCTGCTTCTGCTTCCAGCTCTCCATCCTCTCCTTCCACGCAACACTACCATAACCGTACGCAGCGAGATCCTTGGACGGGTCCATGGATCTTGGTTGCACTGCAACACAACTGAGTGTTAACCGATTCTATTCAAGCACCATCCCAACTAAATTCTAGATGATGATGATAATCCAAATGTGCACCTGGTATGTTCGGATCCTCGTAAGGAAGCGGGTGGATCCTCTTCCCCCCGCCACCCATGAAAGACGGCACGAGCGCGTGCTGCTCCGGCGGGATGTCATCGACCTGCAAGCAAGCACATTGGAACAGCTAATTGAGCACTCGGTACGACAGGAGCCTCTACCGAGCTAGCAGTCCAGCAGCGTAAGATTTGCCAGTACCATCTGCCCGTTGGTGAGGAGGGGAACATCGGGGATGGGATGAAAAGGCTGCGGCACGCCATTGAGGTCGGTGCCGCCACGGCCGTAGCTCATGTGGGCGTGGAGCATGGACTCAGCGACGTACTGGGAGTCGTTCCTGTCCCTCCAATTGAACTCGTTCTCCAGGTCGTCCACGCCGTCCTCCTCCTCGTCCCCGGGCACGCGCGCGCAGCCTGCAACCGAGCGACGGAATCGAGTGAGCAATCCGGCCCGCCAATTGGGCGGCGACCAGGAGCGGTGGCATTGCGGGGTACTTGCCCTTGAGGCGCTTGAAGCGGGTCTTGCACTGGGGGCAGTTCTGCGTGCCCTCGCGTCGCTCGTACTCGTAGCAGTCGCGGCAGACGGGGAAGGCGCACTCGTTGCACGCCACGAAGGGCTCGCCGTCGGGGGTCAGCCCCACATCGTCGCCGCAAATCTGGCACACCTGCCCGTTCTGCTGCCGGAGCGGCTTCGGCTGCAACCAAAGAACAAAAAAGAAGAAACCAACCAAAGTCAGCACCCACACTACCCGACACCCACGCCGCGGCGACGTAACGCTCGCCGGCTGGCTCCGCACGTACCCCGGGATCGCCGTCGCGGCGGATGACGACGAGCTCATTGCGGTTGTGGGAGCCGGCGACCAGCCCGGCGCTCGCCTCCATCTCTCCGCCTCGCCCGCCGCCGCCGACTACCGCTCTCGCGCTCTACCAGATCTCCGTCCCCTTCCCCCCTCCAAAAAAATCTCAGGGATTTCTTATCTGGCTAATGCGCCGCGCCGAAGAAGAGGAGGAGGGGGGATGCGTGTGCGCGCGCGGCGGGCGGCAGCGTCGGTGCGAGGGCAGGGGATTAGTGCATTTTTAAAGAAAAAATATGGGGGGACGGAAAAGTGTCGGTGGGTGAAGAAAAACAAAGGAAAGGGGCGGTCTAACTAACACGAAAGGAAATCAAATCATTCGGGGAATAACTAATAAAACACGGTAAATGTTGTGGAGCGTTACCAGCAGCACATTCCACAGCACGCGTGTTTACTGGCCTCGCTCTTCTTTTTTTTTTTTTTGGTTTTTCAACGGATATTTAGCTCTTATCTTCTCTCAGTAATTATTATTTATTAGACTAATAAATTATAACTAAAAGTCATAAATCGTAGTTCAAATGAACAGACTCGCTAAAGTATTCCACAGATAAGAAAAACCGATAATACAACCCTCCTAAGTTTGGCACTTTACAATTTGCCGCTTCTTCCATTGTATTTCTTGTTGTAGTTGATTATTTACCACTAAATTTGTCTAATTCTATAGCATTTGTCACTATTGATGATTTTGCCCCTTCCCCTTCTTCCTAACTCCTCTCTTACTCACCGTTCATGGCCACCTACCATCACCTTCTCCCCTGATGACCCCACCTGCTCCCACGTGCGCCCACATTTCATGTTGCCTCCTCCCTTTTCTCCTTCCATAGTTCTCTCCTCCCAACCACCGCTAGCCATGCCAGTGAGTACAGAGCAGAGCTCCTCTGAGTTCTCCGCCACCTCCAGTAAGGTTGTTTCATAGGAACACGCGGGCTGATGTCGTAGGGTCCAGCAAGACAGCCCCCAAGTTTGTGAAGGTGGCCGCCAGTGAGGTTGTTTCGCAAAAATGCGCTCATCAATGTCACGTGGTCCAGCAAGACGAACACCAAGTTCATGAAGGTAGCTGTGCAAGGCGCACCCTACCTACAGAAGGTGGACTTGGAGGCCTACTCTGACTAAGGTCAGCTCCTCCATGATTGCCATGGCTGGTGAGGGAGAACCATAGAAGGGAGAGGAGTTGGGAGGAGGAATAAGGGGTAGGGGTAAATTGGTTAATTTAGGTCTAAAAGTGGCAAATTCTAGAGAATTAGACAATTCAGTAGCAAATATTTGATTACTATGGGAGTGGCAAGTTGTAAAGTGCCAAACCGAGGAGTGATGTATGATTCATTTTTCCCTAGACAAATAGGGTGCCAGTGTAAATCGTTTGTAGCATTGCACATTAATAATAATATTTTTTATTTATTTTTAAATTTGACTAAAATTAATTTATTTTTACCAAGATCACTAAAATCACCTTCGAATATACTGTAAGTTACAGATTACCAATAGCCAATAATTAACCAGCTGACTAATCAACCTAAATATTTTTTTATTAAATTAGTTGATCCTCACCCCGTTTTAAAAATGATTTTCATATAAAACAGTTTAATTTTCGTGGGAATCAAGAATAATTTTCGTGTTCCTGGCCTTACTAATTATTCAATTCCTTTTTCACTTATTTTTCTTCTCTCTTTCTCATTTATTAGAAAATCCTAATGTGCAGATGCATGCCCATGGGAAACTTCTCCCATGGATGCACGCATGCACTTTCCAACATGGCTTCTCCTCTACACAATTTTGCCCCATAGCCTAGTCTTTTTTTCTACAGGAAATAGCGTGATCTATTTTTCATATTTGTATGCGTCATCTGGTTTTGTAGGTAGTGAGGTTATGAGGGCTCGGTTAGCATGGATCAATGATTCCAACGTTTGAGTTAAGTTTTATAAGCGGTGAGTAGCATATGAGTTAATGACGGTGTCAGGAATCATGGCATTACCTATTTCATTGGGTTGGATGGAGAAAGGAGACACAATAGGTGACAAGGTCGCCAACAGTGGGAAAGGCAGCTAATGTTCATGGTTTTTTGTAGCGATGCCACCTAATAGCACCGATTTCCTAAATTACAGAATGGTCTACCAACGGTTGTTTTAAAATTGAGAATCGAAGTTTAAATTCGTGTGAGTCAGAAAATTTTCAACTTTTCGTGTTTCAAATAGGATCTAAATAAACTGGTTGACTTACACGTAATTTCAACTGTTCATATGAAATTCTTGCTTTCCATACGACCACTGACGACCAGTTAGCAGCCGTCCTGCTCGAAAACTGATACCAGTGTCCGAGCGGGAGGATTTCCAAGACGGTGGTTTTCGGAACCTTTTGCCCACGAGTCGAGTGAGCCTAACCACTACGACCAGCAAGCACCCAACGACCAATCATCACGGTAGAATAAAAAAGAGCCGGAAAGATACGCTAAAGTGTCGGTCGCTCGTGTAAGCGGCAAGTAACTTCGCTGGAGCCGCCGCACCCCCGAACGACACATGTGCGAAAAGCTCACTCCACCACCACCACTCGTCCTACTGACAAAATTGGTGGTTACGCAGAATATATAACTAATAGCATGATTGCATGTGGCGAAGGCAAAGCTTTGCGCAAGGGTGAGTGATCGTAATGATTGAAGAACACAAGCATTATACATATCCACGAAAATAGCTTTGCTCTCTTTTACTCTTCGTTTGGGGCAGCGATATGGTATTTAATCCACACACTTTTAATCATTATTATTTTTTCTAGCTATATGTTAGTAACGATTATTAAAAATATAATAATATGAAATTATTTTTGATGACCAATGAAATGATATCATTTTCATATAATAAATCTAAATAGTTTTGTTGATATTAAAGATTAAAATTTTGAAAGATTGGGCTTCACTTGTTCTAAAACGACTGAAAAAGCACACAGAGGAAGTGTATGATTGGATAGATATGTCACGAGTGGAGTGATCGACTAAAGCAGGGATTAGTTAGAGCAGAAGCGAGAAAACCATGATGGCGACGGCGATGCGAAGGAGCGAGAGGAACGCACCAACCAACAATCGATGACGGCCCGGGGAATAGTGCCAAAACGGGCGTTGGTGAGGGTCCGTGTACCGTTCGTTTCGAGAATAGTTTTTCACTTCTGCTTTTAATTTACTATTAATTTTATTTTTTTTGGTTTTTTCGATTTTTTGCTTTTTTATATATCCCTTCGTATTGTCTGTGATGAGTTAACATGTTTTTTACTTTTAAATTTTTGAAAATCAATTACACCAAATAAACTAATGCAACTAAAGCCAAACATAAATCAGCTACAATAAAAACAATACACCATTATCAAACTGAATGACCTAGTTTGCTGCTGCACGTTAAGAGCGACGACCACAGGGGGAGTACTTAAATCAATGGCCAACTAACATTTTGGTTAAGTGCATAATACTACTAGCCATCGCGCTGCGGATTTCGCGCTTGAGCATCTAGATTAGCCGCCGGTGTTCCTAGTAAACTCTGCTGAGAGATACCGGAGCCGAAGAAGAAGAAAAGCGAGCTACATTTACCGAATTGGGAGGGTTTTACTCTAAGCCCTGCTTATTTCAGTTTTAACTTCTAGCTTCTGGCTTATTTTTCACTATTCATAAATTTCATCTTTTTCTGAACTTTTAGTTTTTTAGCTTTTTTTGTCGGTTTTTTCCCGTATTCGTTTGCGTTGTCTGTGTTGAGCTAGCATATTTTTTCTATTTTTAATTTTTTAGATTTAATTATACCAAATAAGCCACCTTAAGTTACAGTGAAATTCCTGCTGATTTATTACTATCTACTGTCTATGCGTGTGGCTTTCTCCTGCAAATGGGCGATCTGCGAAGCACTGCGTGCTCATCGCAGCCTTTGATTGTTTCTTTCTATCATTCATTGAGGATGATAATTACTGGCATCTGAATAATTGTTCATGTTAGTACTAACTTCTTTTGGTGAAACAGCATGACAAGAAATGGCTTGGTTGGAATACCTTCTGTGCGGCGTATTATACTCCTTCTGATTTGTTAGGTAGGCTTATGTGATGTCATTCATCACGGATTCTAAGCACATTTTGTTGCAGTTCAGTGAGTGAGACGTACAAGCAGAACGGCAGATGCATGAATAGGTGTGCAGATAAAACAAAGCATCAACCATAGCCAGTATGATACCCGTTTACAATCAGCATCTCTCCGAGAGAAGAAAATATGTTATGATAGTCTTGTTAAATGATCGCCTATTGAATGAATCATTGGGTTGATCAATTCAAGTAAGATGTGGTATGGTAAAATCGGAATAGAAGAGACTTATTGACACAGGGCAAGCTAATAGTACACCTACATATAATAAACATAACGATTATTTTGCAATGAAAAATGAAAACTAAGTCATAAAAGGGTATTTTAATAAGTTGACCAAAATATCAGAAACTAATTTGGATCAAAACCACGACGCTTGAGTGGTACTTAGGAGAGCGGCCTAAATCAAGAAAAAGCTGAGAAGATCAAGTTGAATCTAAGTTAAAGACTTAGCGAATTCGAGCTTTATGCGGTTTGAAAAGGGTGCATAAGCGTAGTGTGTGAGTAAAACCCGTGTTGTGTAGAATTAACGTGTTTCTTCCATTTGTGCTAATTTGATAGTGTTGCCTTGTATATTTAACAGGTTGGGATGAAGATTTGCTAGTTAACCATCTTAGTTTTACTCATTGAAGCCAAGTATTTGAGGGTTACGATTTGAGAAAAGCAATTGTTGTGGTGTGCTTTCTTGTTCTCTAGGTGGAGTAACTGTATAATCTTCATTCTCAAGTAGCAATATATCAACTTTGTTCATCTCTCATGGATTGCTCTTATTTTGGTTGGTTTTAATCTTGCCTATCTCTTTTCTTAATCTTGCTAATCTCTTTTCTTAATCTTGCTAGATACGAAGAATGAGTAAATGATAAAGATATACCTTAAAAATCAATATCCATCCATCTAGATATTAGGTTTGGTAAGTTCTTGAAGTTGTCTGGTTTTTCGTTAATTTGGCCTCTCCGAGTAATTTCTTGATCCAATTATTTTTGACTTGATTCTTTATATGTTCTAGCTTGCTATGGTATGTGAAAATACATCTAGAACCATCTTGCCCATTAATCACCAACAAGCAAGTTATATTCACCGTTTTTTTTTAATTTTTGCACGGTTTTAGTGCAAGCTTCCTTCAAACCAAAAAGATTTAGAAATTTAGCAAAAATTTTCTTGAACATTGATTGAAATACGTTTCTTACATCCTAGAGAAAAGTGCATACCAAATTTCAAATGATTTAGAGGTTTAGTTCGAGAGTTTGCTCAATTTGTAGTTTTAATCCTATTTTGGTGCAACAGAACTTTACGAACTAAAAGATCATAATTCTCTTAAGTTCTTCCAAGATTTTTGGTTGGAATATGTTCTTAAGGTTATGATCTAAGGTTGATTCAAATTTCAATTATTTTGCATATACAAATCAAAAGTTATATGAATTTTTGTATTTGAAAAAGTACCAGTCTTACTATTCATGGATTGAAATTACTGCAGCGATTTTCGAAATTCCGGGTTCTTGATCTTCGTAGCTTATCATAGCTATTGAAGTGAAGAATCAGCGAATACTTAGGGAAAATTTAAAGGCACCATTTACCCTCTCTTTGTTGTCATACCGGTTCTACAGCAGTTATCAGTATCTTTGTGGTATAATTTTCCCTTTTTATTTTCAGATTTACTTTTCAGCAGAATTTGTCCTTTTCCCCCTCTATGCGCAGATTGAATTTAGATTTGGAATCTGGTGCACGATACATTCACTACACCATTTTTCATGACTATTGCATAGTATTTTGAGGAGGAATTCTTAATATCATTTCTGCATCACCCCAAAATGTGTATCAAAACCGAGAGCTGTGCTTCAACTACCACTTCAGCTTGTGATGCATTTCCGCATCCACTCACACTCGGCCAGCTCACTCGTACAATTAGAACTTATTGGTGCTGCCCTATGCACCAGCGAGCTGGCGAAGGAAGTCTGTTTGCTGTTCACTAGACAAACAACTGGCTAACCGCCCCTCTCTCTCTCTCTCTCAACAAACTACACACTTCCTGCATTTTTCTCGACATCCATCCATCCCCGAGAGTGGCCGACACTTGCCCTCTTCTCTCTCTCTCTCTCTCTCTCTCTCTCTCAATCATCGCAGTGTAGCCTATTTTATACTGCTGTTTGGGAGATGGTGACTTCCAATCTGCGCCAAGAACTAAGCATCGGTGACTAGTGGGGACCAAATGCTTGCTTACTATATAGAAGAGACCCTGTTCTTGATTTGTTTAAGTTGTTCAGTAAGGCGTAATACAAGAGCTAAGATTTCATAATGAATTAGTAATTCTTTGATTTAAGAATTATGTAATTTAGTTTTTGCCATGCAAATGCACGGATTGACAGCTGGTATAAGCACATAATTCTTGATATTATAGTAAATTTCGGAACAAGCAAAACGCTTGAAAGAAAGAAGAAACAACAACTCTAGCAGACCAACATACTCCTAACTACAAAGTACCATTGCAGCCTACGATGGGTTACATCTGAAGTGCCACCCCACCACACCCACACACCACACTGGCCAAAAGTCGCACTCCTTTCTTTTGGGCCTATTCTAACGTAGCGGTCAGTTCTTTCTTTTCCAACGATCGATGCCAATCTCGATCGTCTGATTCAGTTTCAGAGCAAAATCGTGAGGTATCAAATTTCAGAACTGAAATCATTCTATTCTTTATGTCAGCGATGCACACATTCCTCCATGCAATCCCGAGATCAGCATTGGTCCAACATCATCATGCACGGCTGCTAATTGCCTAGTTCAATTCCACTCGGAAGTACTGAATTCCCAAAAGTCTGCTCCTGTTGCATTGCAGAAAGGATTTTTAGTGAAAAAAATTCATCCAATCCATGTATATTCCGTACTGATATGAATTCTGAACTCCCAAAAATGATGTATCCATGCTCATTCGGCTGCTGGCCTTCGGAATTATTGAGGGATGGGAACAAAGTGGCCTAGTGGGTTGTGGAGGACCGAGTGACTTTAGAACAGGGAAGCAAAGCACACTGCAGCAAAGCTTCTCTGTCGTTTCCTCTGGTTCCCAACGATTGAGATGAGTACAGTACACACATGTTTGCCACATGCCAGCTTAACGCAGAAACAAACATGTGATCCTTCTTCTCTCTCTCTCTCTCTCTCTCTACACACACACATGTTCAGCCAGATCTGAATTCTGACAGGAGACAAATGAGGAAGCAGGAGCAGCAGCAACAGGAGGTGAGGAATGTGCAGCTTAGTTGGCTCGATCGCTCCACTTGCACGTTTGGCGAGGAGACAGGGTGCCTTCCATCGTGCTGCTAATTAATCGCTGTTGCTCGATTAATATAATCATATCTACCCCTTTGCTCTGACTAAAAGCAACGGCAAGTGTTGTGATCTTTTCTCAGAGCTCGATCGGAAGGTTCCATTCTTTACAGTCTCAGAGCGTGATTATAAATGCGAAAATCTTGCAGAGAGGGATGGATTTAATTATCTCTTATTTAATTTGGTTGGTGGTTGCGATGATTGGTACATGATGCATCGGCTATTTGGCCATAGGAGAAGGGGGGGGGGGGGGCGAAAGAGTATGCCGGTTGTATTATAAAGAACTGTAGTACGAGTATCCCAGGAAACGACCTTCTCCTTTTTTTTTCCTTCTCTTCTATTCTTTCAGTAACAGAAGGACTCATATAGCGTAGGATCATGATTTGATTAGATGTGGCCAATGGACCGGGCTTTACCGTGCCAGCCCGTAGCCTGGTACTGTTGGCCTAACTCAAGCATGACACGATCCAGAGAGGGCGACACGACACGATCCGGAGAGGGCGACACGGCACGACCCATTTACGGTCGTGGGCCATGCCGTGCTAGCACGGCCTAGCCAGCCTGGTTGGCAACTGGCGTAAATGGGCCGTGCCGGCACAGCACAGCATGGTCTGACCCGTTGAATATAGCCTTTTTGATCATTGGGTGTAAAAAATTCAAAAAATAGCAAATAATTCAAAAAATGGAATTTTTTTTCTATAAATAGGGGGCATCCGGCCTCCATTATCTACACCTCAAACTTGACTCTCATCTCTCTGTTTAGCTGTGAAAAATTCGGTAGTGTTTGTGCAAATTTGGCAAAATTAGTGAGAAATTCAGAAAATTCAAAAATCTTCAAAGAATTTTTGGAGAGCTGCAAAAGAGGAAATAGTGCTATTTTATTTTAATTTTTTCTATCATTTCTTGATTCAATAGTAAGTTAATTATTCTTTACTATTTCAATTTGCAATTGATTCAATTGAGAACTACAACTTTCAACTCTCCAAATTCGGCCTCTCGGTGGAGGATATGCAATCCTTTCAAGAAGTATATTTATCCGCGGAAGGTCCACATCCACAACAAACACGAGAGCCTGAAGAAACGACGGCCCCGGTGGCGTAGGGTCCAATCGATCCATCTTCTACTGGCTCAATAAGTGCATCTACAACCCATAACATAATTGCAAAAAGTACAAGAGCTCCTATATCAGGAGTCTAGAACGATTTCAACAAGAAGTTCAAGACCGACGATGAGGGGAATTCAGTGAGTTATGCTGTTTGTAAAATTTGTGGTAATGAATTGTCTGCAAAAATCTTCACGTGGGACGGGTCTCCTGCAATGGCATGCTGCATGCTGCAAAAGAAGGCAAGGAATACAAATGCGCTAAATGGAGCTGCAATATAACCCTGGAAATTTAGTACATACTTGGGAGTAGAATCCAGAGGTAGTCCAAGAATCTCTTTATAGATTAATTGCTTCTCAAGATTTACCTTTAAATTTTGGTGAGTCTAATGCTTTTCAAAAATATATTAGGACTGCTCATAACCCTCAATTTAGTGTTGTATCTAGGCAAACCACAACTAGATATTTAATTAAATATTATAACAATTGTCATGAAAAACCAAAAGAAATGTTTCATACCTGTACATTCTCTATTGCTTTGACAACAGACATATTGAGTGGTAAGGCTAGGAAGGATTATATTAGTGTTGTTGCTCATTATGTTAATGATGACTAGGTAATAGAAAAAAGAATGATAGGATTTAAATTAATTAATGTTTCGCATACTGCTGAAAATATTGCAGAATGTATTATTAAAGTTGTAGAAGATTTTGGCCTTATAGATAAGATTTTTTTTCTATAACTATAGATAATGTAGCTGCAAACACTAAGGCTATGAAAATTCTTACTCCTTTGTTTAATACTTATGCACAATCTTTCTTACTGTACCAATGTTGTGCTTGTTATATTATTATCTTATTGTTAAATCTGGTTTTAAAAAAAATTAAATGTTTGTATTGATTCTTTTAGGGATACAATTTCATATATTAATTATTCTAATCAACAAATAGTCGTATATAAGAGCTTTTGCATAATAATGAATATCCGTCCTAGAAAATTTGGCTTAGACATACTTGTTAGATGGAATTCTACTTAACTTATGCTTAAACATATATTATCATATACAAGCACCTTATCTGTTTTCCTTCACACCAAAGGTTGTCAATCTCGTAGCTCCTCCAGGAGAACCCAAGTTAGAGACCTTGAATTTATTGAGGATGATTGGGTTATTGGTAAAAAATATTTTCTTTTTTAGAACTTTTTCATAAAGCTACACTTTGTCTTTCTAGAGTATACTATCCAACTTCTCATTTAATTGTTTATAATATTCTTGAAATTTCCACTCACCTAGAGGCTTTTGAAAATGATTCTGTACTACGGGATGTTGTAGTTACCATGAAAACTATAACATCCTGAAAAATTCGAATTTGAAAGTACAAAGTCCTTAAAATATTTTACAATATGTTCTGTTGAAATTTGGATTTTATGGCGATTTTCTGAATTTTGGTGGAGGATTCAAAAATTTATGAAAGCTTCGAAAAATGAAATTACTGATAATAATGCCATAAAGGGAAGTATGCAAATAAGGGAAACCTAAGCATTCTAAATAAAAATCTGAAAATATGGTCCGCAAAAGGGAGGAAGAAATTTGAATTAAAATATAAGAATTTCATTATGGAATAGTATTATAAAAGCGCAACAAAAATAAATAAATAAATAAAAACATATACAAATATATAAACAAAAGGCCCAGCAAATGAATCAAAAACATAAAAATGTATATGAGCAAAATATCCCTGAACAAAATATACTTACATAAATAAATAATTAAAAAAAATAATAATATGTATATATATATAAATATATAAATATATGCATATATATATATATACATATATACATATACATATATATATATATATATATGTATATGTATATATGTATATGTATATATGTATATATATGTATATATGTGTGTGTGTGTGTATATATATATATAATCGGAGGGAGCCAGGCCGGCTGACTGGCTCGGCCCAACCCCCATTCCCCGCTGTTATATATCAATAACAAAAAGGATTGGATTGTTAGGAATTTGGAATACAAAAGATATTGGTGGAATGGTATAATTGATGTTATTCGCTGTTTGGAGTTCTAGACAGCAACCAATTTGGAAAGAGTATATTCAGTGGATTAAGTAAATGATGACACCTGCTGTTTAGGGTCTTAAACAGTAATCAGTAAGGAAAGTGTGTCTTTGGTGGATTAAGTCAATTATGACAATCGCCGTGTGGAGTTTAGGTAGAAACAATAACACTATGATTTATTAATAATACTAAGGCTACCAAAAGCAATTTATGGCAAATAAAATAACCTGAGCCTCTCCTTTGATAAGCCATGCATGCTATTTATTTGCATTCTGTGTATTGGCACGCGGAGCACGGTGGTTTGTGCTCACACTCGCTTTCACAACAAATCCAGAATAAGGAATCAGATCGCTACGCTTCAGCAACACTCTTGGCCATGATGGCAAAGAAGATGAAGATGTCGAGAACTAGGTCGCGAACCTCCAGTTGGCTGCCTGTGGGCATGTCCTGAAGGACCCACCTGTGTGCTTCGTTCCTCCGCTGCTGCAAGTTAATGATTTCGGCCTAATCGGCCCATGAGTAAGTCTACTATTATATTTACACTTCCGCATGATATGTACTCTAATATTCAGAACTGTAAACTGTGAGCACTATCTACTGATCCAGGGAATAGTGTGATGAAATCACAGAGGAATCCGGATTGTAAAATCTGGGTCTGACAAAAACTAAGTTTTTAAAATATTGGAAGAAAATTCCTATTTTATATACATTCGTCTTTATTTTTGATCCTAGGGCCAAACTTCAAGAATTTATAAATGTATTACAACTTTTAAGTCATGCTACCGGTTTAGATTATTGTACATACTATACAGTAGTTAAGGATAAATTATATGAGGTATATGAGAAATACAAAAATAAGTTTGGATCCGTGCGTTTGGAAAGATCCCCGGTAGCCCCTAGCACCTCTAGGGGACTATGCAACGAGGCAAGATTTTTGGTTTTTCCTCTAGAGATTCTCGTGCAAGTGCAGGTACACATTAGTCAGAAGGAGGAAGGCAACAAAGCACTGGAGACCTATCAAGCTATCTCAACAGTGATAGCATCAACTTTGAGCAAGGGTTGAACATCCTCTTATGGTGACAAACCCAGAAAATAATATATCCAATGCTATCCATATTAGCGCGGGATGTGTTGACTGTTCCTATCTCTACAATCACCTCGGAGTTAGTCTTCAGTCTATCTAGAATGATAATTGAGGAGTGACGAACAAGTTTCTTGAACGAGATGGTCAAAATCCTCCTGACCATCAAAGACTGGGAACAAGCTGAATCAAGACTCCAACATACTGCAGAGAATAGAGGCTTAGAAAAATCTTTTAAGAATTTATATCTAGATAGCAATGAATAGGATTTTTCAATATTTTTCTTCAGATGTAGTCACTAGGGAGATTTATAGGCTGTACTCTTTTTTCTTTACCAATGTTTTCCTAAGTTGAGTTTTTTACTTGGTAAAGTTTTTAATGAGGCAGCCATCCCATGTAATTTAACAAGTTAATAAAGCTCATTATATCATTGAAAATAATTATCTTGATGATTAACTATGTCTACAATTTTCTATAATTTTTAGGCAATTTTCTATAATTTTCTACAATTTTTTGAATTTTTTTCTCTTTTTCCCGGCTTAACTGGTCGACCGTGCCAGCACAGCCCATTAGGCCCTAACCGTGCCTATGCCGGCATGGTACGGTCGTGGGCCATGCCTAGGCTCAGACCGCTGCTAGTGGGCTGGCACGGTATGACCCATTTGTTTGGCGGGCCTAAACGGGCCGTGCCTGCACCGGGCCCATGCTGTGCTGGCTCGGCATGGCCCATTTGACTGGTCTGGATTTGACAATCCAAAAATTACATGCATTTTGATGTAGTCCTTAGATCAATTGCTAACCCATAGGCAAATATCATATCCATGTAAGCATATAAATAAAAGAGTACTTAATATTATGTAGGCATCTGTAAATAAATCTTATGACCAAGTTTTACAAAATGGACCAACGGACTAAATAAAATTGTTCACAGTAAAGCAACGAAAAATAAATAAACCAAAAGAGCCTCTACGATCTGCCACAGACAATCAACTGGGGCTAAACCTGTGTTGGCCATTGTCTTTCCTGTTGTAACTGGAGGCATGGATATATCCATACACCATGTCATTGATTCCATCATTTAAAGCTACATATTAAGCAACAATAAGTACAAAAGTACTTAGCACATCTCTATAGCAGAATGTAAGTGTATATGTATATCTACATGCATGGCTTAACCAAGGGAAGATCTTATGTTTTTTTAGCATTAAACCAATTTGCTAAATATCATACTATAGCTAGTTTCCAAACCTATGACTTAGCCATTTCTAACTAAAGCCAATATTAAGTTTTAACTTAAGTTCATCATGAGAGTGAAATCTTTTCACTTTCATTATCCATTTCCATATCAAGTTATCATAACCATTTTTCAAACTTTCGTCCATAACCATCATTAATCAGTAACTATTATTTTATGAAAACTATGCAAGGATGATGTTTCTATACATTTGCCCATGTCTGGGGGCACAGCTATTCGAATAGATTTTTAACACTCAGTAGATGTTGTGCAGCTTTACCCACAAGATATAATTAACTCACAATGTTGGTCACTACATGCTTCCGTAGGCATATGATTTAGAAAGTCATAACAATGTTTTTATATTGCTTAACTTCGATGCTTCCTCCTACTCCAGGGTAAAATCCCTCAACACTAACGATAGTGATCGTTCCCTTCCTGGGTTACACCTCACCCTCAGAATGTTCTTATCTCAGGCTACATTTTTAATGAGGGACCTCGTTGTTATGAAGTCTACGGCCCTTCTCATCAATTGAAATCCACAAGGGCAGTGACCTTTACGGGCCACTCTCAACATAATCACAATAGAAATCTAGAAGTCCACCTATCAATATATGCGAGGACATCACACCGAAGCTAAGTAAATTAGTTTGCAGGTCCATCCTATACTAGAATTGTGGTTGCACGATTTGGGTGTAGAAAAGAGTAGCACAAGATTCGGTACTTAATCAACTCAGGCGAGACCAACCAATAAATCCAGAGCTTGTGCAATTGGCCAATCTATTCAATATGTGCATTCTCTGCATCGGTCTTATACCAACCACTCACCTGAGTCTCCGCCATTTTATAAATATTTTCCTGTTTCCAGTGTAGCACCTATTACTAGTCCCGTTATCATGCTTTCAAGTTCAGCTGGCAATGTTTGTGTTGTATTTTATTTCACCACTAAAGCATTTCTAAACACAACCATAATATAGTAAAATTTAATCAATGATGGAGTTATTAATAGTATAAGTATCCTAGGGTGATATAGCAAAGGGAATATGAACAATCATGGAAGAAAAAAAAAATATCAATTGCATGGTGTAGCTAGGCAATCAACGTTTAACATAGCATTTAAGTAAATAATAATAATAATAATAATAATAATAATAATAATAATAATAATAATAATAATAATAAATATGCACTTTTATTTGAAAAGCGAAATATTTACATTTAATAACTGGGTTTAATATGATCAATTATATGGACTTAACTTGGTCAAGTGTGGATATTGTAGGATCTTGTTCGTCAGTGATAGGAGCGCCGAAGCATTAAAGTTTACACATGTGAAAGTATCCACATTCAACACAACTTCAAATAAAAATTCAAATGAACTGCAACAATTATGATTTTAGTCTTGTTGGAAAGGTTTTAAATTTAGATGAATTTAGAAATAAAAATAACTAGATTTTGATTTAAAACGAGGGAGAATGTGTTCTCCAAATTTTGACCTGAGGAGAAATTATATAAACTTAGAAATTTCTGCCAAGTGGGGTTGGTCAAGATTTTATTTTATTTTTCAACTATTTTTCCTTAAGAAAAAGGTGTAGTGGCTGACAAGTGGGGTCACGGTCCACATGAACTCGATCCATCCCGTGGTCTACACAGTAGCACTACGGTGCACACGAGCACACGGTGACTCCAGGAGTCTAGCTGGAACTTTGAATTGATGTGGGCGAAAGCATCTATAGGCTATTGCGAAGCTAAGGATGGCACTGATGCTACGAATGCGGTGGCAAGCTTAGCTCTCCACGGCGGCCAGAGGTGGCACGGTGAGGAGTGATGGCGTGGTGGTGCTATGGCGAACTTCATATGCCATTGACTAGTCTACCACATTTGCAATGTAGGGAATTGCATGGGAATGGAAGGGCTCACTGAGAGATGGAGCAAATGGGGGAGATCGATGGCGGTGGTAAGTCGGTAGCCGTTTTGGGTCAACGATGGTGTTTCAACGGCTCTGGGGCATGGCAAAGCATTTCAAAGGGCGCATTAGAATGAGGAGGTCAAGGTGAATACCAAGGACATGATGGCCAAGGTTGAAGCTCAACAGAGCAAAGAGGCTGGGGCAGCGAGGTTGATAGCGGAACTACGCACGGCGGTGAGGTCGATGGCTTTGGCTTTCCTTAGTGCAAACGAGCTTGAAGAGGTGAGCATAAGGTAGAGGGAGATGAGACAAACATGGATATCTTGATGGCATCATCGGGAACTCATTGGACGGTGAGGAATCGATGGCGAAGCTTGCAGTCAGACTTAGGGAAGAAGGCTAAATCCTTCCTCTCCGAGGATGAAGCGGGCATGGGAGCTTAGGGGAACAGAGAGTGGGTTAGGACGAAGGTTTTGACTCGCGAGGGGTGGCTAAATAGAGGGGGGAGGGCGTGATGCCATGGATTGGCTTCAGGAGCAAGGGAGAGAGAGAGAGCGCGTGAGCGAGAGAGAGGGTGAGCTGGTGATGGGACAAGGTCGCAACATGCAAGGGTTGAGGATGCAGGGCCCTTTCAATGTGTCTACTGCACATGAGGACGAGTAAGCTCGAGAGAGAGAGAGAGAAAGAGAGAGAAGGAAAGAATAACAGTATCGATGCTAACAGATGGGATCGAGGCCCCGCATGGTAGTGGCAATGAGAAAGAGAGAGCGACTAGGCTATGGGTGAATGAGCGCACGCGAGCGAGCTGTTGAGCAGGCTCGGTTGGGCTGCGGCGGCGAAGAGAATGAGAGGAAAAAGCGGGCCGGAGGGGAGAAAAGAAGAAATGGGATTTCAGCCCGAAGGTGAGGGAGGGAAGAGAAAAAAATTTAAACTTCAATTTGGGATTTGATTTGAGTTTGAATTTATAATTTGAATTCAAAAGAGGATTTGCACACAAAATTTTTATGGAAAATTTATTAGCACCCAATTATCTTTTAGAAATTTTAACATTACATTTTTGGGCCAGTAAAATTATTTTAAAATCTTAAATCTCAAGCAGGGCTTTAGGATGAAATTTTTTTAAAATGCACCAATTTTTTGGGCTGTTGCATTGAGTAACATGACACTACTTGGAAGGTAGCTGAGGTATCTACCCTTAAAAGACCTTGAACCGTTGATGTAAAAAGGGATAACTTTGGAATAGAAATTTTCTTTATACTTAGATAACTAAGTAATTATTGATAGACCGAAACCCCTTACTAATCGCTCCCTTATATGATCTACAATACCGGAATAGATGAATGGCTCAATTGACCCTCCTCCAACCTGGCCATGCTCCTCCAGTTCTGCTCCTCCACGCTCCTCCCCTTCCCCATCGGCTTCTCTTCTCCTCCTCCCAAGTCTTGAAGTAGGACACATCGAAAGCACCCCTACTCTTACCCATTCTTTGATTCTAATCCATACGGGAGCACAAACGTTCAACCTCTTCATTCGCAATTGTTCTATACCACCACAATCATATGTAAATTTTGGAAAATTATGTACTTTACGTTCAATTACTTAGTTTAATGTTTAGCTACTATCTCCAATAGGGACAAGAAAAAAATACAGAGTTGATTCAATTTATATAGGAAGTACATATGCTCGTCCTGTGCATTCGCAATTGTCCTCTACCACCACAATCATCTGTAAATTTTGAAAAAATTATGTACTTTAGGTTCAACTACTTAGTTTAATGTTCAGTTATTTAGTCTCTAGAATGTTAGAGTGATCTCAACTATTTGGCCCAACGGCCAAATGGCCCCCTTGTACGCGCCCTGATCGGGGGCGCCCAGCCCTATTGGCTGGTGGGCCCCTGTCGCCAGCGCCACAATAAATAGAGGTGGGGGCCGGGGCGGCACGCACATCGAAGTTGGCTGTGCCGCCACAATCCCCACCGACAACCCTAGACCCGATCTGAAAGGGGGCGCTCCAGCGATGGGAACTACCACCGCCACCTCTATCTCCCTACAGATCGCCGCCACCGCCAGGGAGACCCCGCTCCTTCTCCACCGACCGTCGCTGCCCGTGCGCAGGCTTCACCGAGCCAACCAGCGATGGCCAACTCCTCCTCTAATGCATCGGACGGTCGGTACCCCTAACCCTAATCCTCTCTCCCTCTCCTCTTCTCTCTCGAATCCGAACAAGAACACCCTTTAGATCTAAACCTAGAAGATCCTAATGGGACTAACAATGGTATCAGAGCCCTAATCTAGGCATAGATCTAGATGGGGAAAGATCAAAGACCGCCGTCGGTTGACCGGCGTGCGGAAAAGAAAAGACAAAGCAAATCCCCAACCCTAACCCTAGATCAGAAAAAAGAAGGAAGGGGATCGGGTCTTACCCGTTCCGCCGTTCGGGGCTGCCCCTCCCATGGCGCGCTGCTGCCGCGCGCCGCCGCCTTGCCGCTCCTCCCGCTGCCGCCGCCGCCGCGCTCGCGCGCAGCACGCGCGCCGCCGCCGTCGCGTTTGCTGGGTGGAGACAGTGGGAATAATGTTAGGGTTAGGGTTCGGATCTTTTTGTTTCAGCTGAGGCGCGGGTTCGGCCGTCCGATGAGATCGGATGGCGCGTGCGTGTTGTGGGCGTGAATCGGACCAAGGGCACGTTTGTGGGCCGGCCGGTGTTGTGGGCCGCGCGCGTTCGGCTGGCTGGCCGCCTTGGGCCGCGGCTGCGAAGGAATGGGCCAAATGGCCATTTTGCACAGTAATTCCATTAAAAGTTTTTTATTTATTTTCAGAAGCATTTTTTGAGTGAATTTGAATGAAATTTGCATCAAATCTCTGTAAATTTTTGCACCAACGTGTTATTTTTCCAGAGATTAGATGAGTACAGTAATAATGCTTCTGAGTATGAATTATTTTAGAATAATTTCATGTTTCCGCTGCAAAAGTTAATGTTGATTACTCTTTCAATTAAATTCGAACCAACGGGAGAATTTAATTTTTGAGAATTGTTGTGAATTATGATATTGTTATTTTCTGACCAACGTTGATAATAACAGTATTATAATTTTAATTGATGAATTTTATGCATTATCTCTATTTCTGCCCAACGGTGATGTAGATTTAATGTGTAAACAACTGTATGTTTTAATTTTAACCAACGTTGAAACCAAAGCATGCAGTTGTTGTTATTATGTTTAAATGTTCTCACTGATATGAATTGTGTTTTCAGGAGGGTACTCTTTGATGGGCTACATCAGGATATCCGGTTCTCAAAGGAGACAACTATGGTGAATGGAAGAAAAAGATTGACCTGGCCTTCATCTTGGCTGAGGTGGACTGGGTAGTCACCACACCGTTACCCGCAGCCTGTGGCACCGGTGAGGATGAAAATGAGGTCATGCGCTGCGAGACTGCAGAGGACTATGCTCCCATAAAAATGTCATATGATCTTGATCATAAAAAGTGGGTCACTGCCAACAAGAAATATTTGGCTGTGATAAAGAACATGATTGAGCCTACAATTGTGGGCTCAATCGCAGAGTGTGACACTGTCACAGAGTACCTTGAGAAAATAAAGAGTCGGTTCATGGCTCTTCAAAGACTTATGCTACACGGTGATTAAGCGACTTTGTGAGAAAGGTACTCGGTGGTGGCAAAGTGGCATAAGAGAGCACATACTAAGGATGAGCAACTTGGCATCCAAGCTTAAACCAATGGATTTGGCTCTCAAGGATGAGTTCCTTATTCATTTGATTTTTGCTTCCTTGCCGAAAGAGTTTGACACCTTTGTTGTCAACTACAACATGCAGTCCGAGAAATGGGACTTAGAAAAGTGCATAGCTATGTGTGTGCAAGAGGAGGAAAGAATTAAATCCTCACATGGTGGTTCTATCAACTATGTGAAGGACAACAAGAAAAGAACTTCAACAGTAACTTCTCCTCAAAGAACAAGGGAAAAGCCCCTGTCCATCAGCCTCAACAGAATAATTTTGCAGAGACAAAGATCGGTGTCTTCATCAGAAGAAGACGGGACACTACAAGAAGAACTGTCCCGATTACTTAAAGATGATAATGGCAAAGAAAGGTGAGAACATTATTACCTTTATAAATGAATCCCTATATGTGCAATATTCAAAATCTTCTTGGTGGATTGATTCAGGTGCAACTGTTCATGTTGCCAATAATTTGCAGGGATTCCGTTCGACGAGGACTACGCAAAGAAAAGAAAGATGCGTTAAAGTCGCAAATGGAGTCCAAGCTGAAGTTGAAGCCGTTGGCGATCTTTCATTAGAGCTAGCTGATGGTTTCACTCTTTTACTTAGAGATGTTCTTTATGTTCCCTCTTTACAGAGGAATTTGATTAGTGTTTCATGTTTGGACAATGATGGTTATGATTGTCATTTTGGAAATGGCAAGTGTGAAATAATGTTTAATAAAGAATGTGTTGGTCTTGCCATCTTACAAAATGAGCTTTATTTGTTATTATTATATGATGATGTGAATGTCGTATGCGATAATGGGAACGTCGCGTGCGAGAAAGTGAATGAATCCTCGTCTACAAATGTAAACAAAAAACGAAAGAGAATTCTAGATGCGTCGTCGAAATTATGGCACTGTCGTTTAGGCCATATTTCGAGGGGGAGAATAGAAAGACTAGTTAAGAATGATATTCTTCCTCCATTAGAGTTCTCAGACCTAGAACAATGCAGAGAATGCATTAAAGGAAAATATGTAAAGAAAATTAAGAAAGACGCCAAAAGAAGCATAGGAGTTCTACAAATTATTCACACAGACATTTGTGGTCCTTTTCCTGTGAAAAGCGTGGATGGTTATGACTCGTTCATAACATTCACGGATGATTACTCTCGTTATGGATATATTTATCCAATCAAAGAAAGAAATGAAGCCTTGGATAAATTCAAGATATTTAAGGCTGAAGTTGAAAACCAATACGATTTAAAGATTAAGATAGTCCGATCTGACCGTGGGGGGAGTACTACGGTCGACATACCCCATATGGACAAGTTCTGGACCTTTGCAAGGTTTTACAGAAAATGGCATAGTGGTGAGATTCTACAGGCGAACCTCAAAGCAAAATGGAGTAGTGAAAGACGCAACCGTACCCTGATGAATATGGTGCGAAGCATGATGAGCAATTCCACACTGCCATTGAGTTTATGGATGGAGGCGTTGAAAACCGCCATTCATATTCTCAACAGAGTGCCTAGTAAGTCGGTGCCCAAAACACCGTACGAGTTGTGGACAGGAAGAGTTCCCTCACTAAACCACTTACGTGTGTGGGGGGAGTCCTGCTGAGGCTAAAGTATTTAACCCAAACCTTGGGAAGCTTGATCCCAAAACAGGAAGTTGCCATTTCATTGGCTACCCTTAAAAGTCAAAAGATTTTCGTTTCTACTGTCCAGACAGATATACAAAGTTTGTAGAAACGAGACACGCTGTCTTCTTAGAGGATGAAATGATGAGGGGAAGCATGGTAGCTCGAGAGATTGACCTTGAAGAGAAGCGGGCGTATACGCCCACTCCGATGATTCAGGAGCCATTCTTCACACTACATGCTGTCGCTGCACCGATGGTGCAAGACAACGTGGTGCCAAGACTGTTATTGTTCCTCTGTGGCAACAATGAATGAGAATGAGGAACTGTTCTTCAGATCCTATAGAACCCATTGCCACAGATGAGGGGGGAGCAACAGCAGCCTCAAACAGAAGATGTACCAAATGAGGAGGCCCCGAGGAGGTCTCAAAGAGTAAGAAGATCAACTATTTCTGATGATTATCAGATTTATCATACAGAGGAATTTCAAACGGAGGATGATCCCACCTCATTTGAAGAAGCTATGAGAAGCGAAAATTCTTCAAAATGGCTTGAGGCCATGGAAGAGGAAATGAGGTCCATGAAGGGTAATAAAGTCTGAGACTTGAAAATTATTCCTAAAGGAGCCAAAATAGTAGGCTGTAAATGGGTCTACAAGACAAAGCTTGACTCCCAAGGGAATGTAGAAAGATACAAAGCGCGACTTGTGGCAAAAGGCTTTACGCAAAGAGAAGGGATTGATTACAACGAGACATTTTCTCCAGTCTCATGTAAAGATTCCTTCAGAATCATAATGGCATTAGTAGCACATTATGATTTAGAGTTACATCAGATGGATGTAAAGACGACATTTCTTAATGGGGATTTGGAGGAAAATGTTTACATGGCACAACCGAAAGGTTTTATCGTGGAAGGAAATGAAAGAATGGGATGCCGCCTAAAGAAATCGATTTATGGGTTAAAGCAAGCTTCAAGACAGTGGTACTTGAAGTTTGACAGTACAATAAGAAAATTTGGGTTTAAAGAGAATGTAGAGGACAAGCGTGTTTATGCAAAGTTTAAAGATGAGAAGTTTATCTTCCTAATCTCGTATGTGGATGATATCCTACTAGCTAGTAGCGATGTCATCACATCGGAGACAAAGAAGTTTTGTCCTCAAACTTTGATATGAAAGATCTTGGTGAAGCTTCGTTCGTTCTAGGATCGAAATTCACCGGGATAGAAACAAAAGGACATTGGGACTGTCACAAAGGCATACATAGAGAAAGTCTTAAAGAAATTTGGTATGCATAAATGTAGTCCTTCACCGCACCTATAGTCAAGGGCGACAGATATGGGGATTTTCAATGCCCCAGGAACCAGTACGAGCTCGATCAAATGAAATCGGTTCCATATGCTTCAGTGTCGGAAGCTTGCAGATGCTCAACGCATACGACTTAGCGCTTGTTACCGGGTTATTTGGCGATTCCGAGCAATCTCGAATAGAACATTGGAAATTGGTAAAGAAAGTCTTGCGTTATTTGCAAGGAACAAAAGCCCTCATGATGACATACAGAAGATCAGATTCACTCCATATAGTGGTGTATACAGATTCTGATTACGCGGGAGATGATAGAAAGACGACATCCGGATATGTGTTCACTCTCGCTGGAGGAGCTATATCGTGGAAAAGCTCTAAGCAAACTGTCATTACATCGTCCACAATGTATGCCGAGTTTGTAGCATGTTATGAGGCCACGGGGCAGGTGAACTGGCTAAAGAAGTTCATACCCGGTTTAAAAGTGGTTGACGACATCAATAGACCACTTAAGTTGTACTGCGATAACGAACCCGCAGTAACGTATACCCACAACAATAAGTCAAGTGGTGCTGCCAAACACATTGACATAAAGTACTATGTTGTGAAAGATAAAATTCGGGATCAAATTATAAGTCTTGAGCATATAAGTACCGCAAAGATGTTAGCGGATCCGCTTACTAAAGGCTTACCACCCAACGTGTTCAGAGAACATGTAGCGGCATGGGTTTAAGGAAAGCCTATGATTCTGGACTAAAAGATGGCCCAAAAGATTAAAGTAACTATTTTGAACAGAGAGGTGTATTGTAGCTGTTGAATCTATCGGCGATTGATCGTGACGATGAGACATGTTCTATGCACTAATCTGTGATGGAATGAGTAAAGTCAAAAGTAATTAAAGATAAAGCATGGATTGAGATCAAGGGGGAGAATGTTAGAGTGATCTCAACCATTTGGCCCAACGGCCAAATGGCCCCCTTGTACGCGCATACGATCGGGGCGCCCGGCCTATTGGTGGTGGGCCTCGTTGCGGTGCCACAATAAATAGAGGTGGGGGCCGGGGCGGCACGCACACCGAAGTTGGCTGTGCCGCCACAATCCCCACCGACAACCCTAGACCCGATCTGAAAGGGGGCGCTCCAGCGACAGGAACTACCACCGCCACCTCTATCTCCCTACAGATCACCGCCGCCGCCAGGGAGATGCCGCCGCCAGGGAGACCCCGCTCCTTCTCCACCGACCGTCGCTGCCCGTACGCAGACTTCACCGAGCCAACCAGCGATAGCCAACTCCTCCTCCAATGCATCGGACGGTCGGTACACCTAACCCTAATCCTCTCTCCCTCTCCTCTTCTCTCTCGAATCCGAACAAGAACACCCTTTAGATCTAAACCTAGAAGATCCTAATGGGACTAACATAGAAATGACAAGAAAATATCTCCAACAACGACATGAAAAATATATAGATTTGATTCAATTTAGTTATTTAGTATCAAGTTTCAACCCAATCTTCTTGTGACGCATGCATGGCAGCCCATCACCCTAACCTAGCTTCAACCATAGATGTTGGCGTTGATCGTCAACTTATGGTTTTCGCGACTTTTTGCAACCGGAAAGATAACCATGAGGGGGGTTTGCGGTTGCAAACAATCGGAAGGACTTTTTGTCTGATCCCTTTCCTTTTAATTTGATGAGTGTATGAAATTTCTAATCTAACCTTCCAACCAATCTTTAAGTTAATACTGGCCCACAATTTAAATACCTTTCTAATCTAACTTTCCAACGAATGAATGGCTACCATACCTTCTAAGCACCGAAGAAAAAGTGTACAATGTGCTTACATTTTTATAATTATTGTTTTTATTTATCATAATTTCAATTAACAAGGAGCTAGCTAGTTATACATCTTTAAAAAAGCAAGGAAAAATTATGTCTTTTCAAATGTGAGGAATTCATGTTAGAGTGATCTCAGGGCTTTGGCCCAACGGCCAAAGCCCAACCCTTGATCGCGCCCTGATCGGGGGCGCCCAGCCCGTTTGGCTGGTGGGCCCCTGTCGCCAGCGCTATAAATACAGAGGTGGGGGCCGGGCGGCACGCATCACGAGGTTGACCGCGCCGCCGTCACCCCACCGACAAACCCTAAACCCGATCTGTTGAGGGGGCGCTGAGCCGACGGGAAGTCACCACCGGCCAGGGAGATCGTCGCCACCGCGAGACGCCACCGCCGCTCCTCTTCCCCGACCGTCGCTGCCCGTGCGCAGAGCTTCACCGACGAACCTCGATGGCCGGATCTTCATCCTCTACACCGGAAGGTTGGTACCTCTCTCTCTCCCTCTCGGATTACCTCAAGAACCCTAGAGAAAGGATAGCCCGCTAGATCTAATCTAGGGACCCTAAAGAACCTAGTACTAATAATGGTATCAGAGCCTCCTAGTTTTAGATCTAGACGGAGCGAAGAAAGAAAAGAGGACGACCCCCCCCGAACCCTAGAAATCGAAAAGAACAGAGAAGGGGAACGGGGCGAAACCCTAACCCTAGATCTGAAAAGAGTCTTACCTGGCGTGGTCGCCGGGTCGCCGTCGTCGTCGCTGGCGTGCGGGAGGTCGGTCGAGTCTCGGGCTCACCGGCGCTCCACGTACGGGCCATCGCCGACGCGCGCTTGAACGGGCGCCGACACGGAGCCGCTCGACGGTGGCGCGCTCCCTCTCAGGGGAGCGCGCACGCCGGCGAGAGGGCCCGCGGCGGCGCCGTCTTCTCCTTCTCCGGCGGGGTGAACGCAGTCGCCACCGCCGCCGCCGCTGAGTTCGCTCGGGCGCGAGAGGAGAGGGAGAGGACGGAGTGAGGCTAGGGTTTCGGGGGCGTCCGCCGCGACCCGTTTTGATCGGGCGAAAGAGGCGCTGAGCCGTCGGATCGCATCGGGCGGCTGAGATCGAGCCAAACGCTCGCGGGCGACTTTCGGCCCAGGCGGGCGAAGGAAATCCCGGCCCAGGCCCAGGTTGCGCGCGAGATCGCGCTGCCGCGAGGAGCGAGAGCCGTCGGATGCGAATCCGACGGCTGACGGGGCGCGGGGCGACGCGGTGTCCGCGCTACGCGCGCGCGTGAGGAGCAGCGCGCGGCAGCGCGCGCGCGTGAGGCCGAGAGCGCGCGCGCACGACGAGACGGCCGAGCAGGCGCCGTGGGCGCGGCGCGTCGCGTCCGTGCGCGGAGAGAGCTGGCTGGGCCGCGGACGCGAGGAGCAGCCGAATGGCGTTATGAGCGATAAAATCTGAATTTTGGATTTAATGTTTTTCAGAAGCATTTTTTGATGAATTTCAATGAAATTTGCACCAATATCTCTGTAATTTTGCACCAACGTGTTAATTTTTCCAGAGATTGATGTTTACAATATAATGCTTCTGAATATTGAATTATTTTTAAATAATTACAGTTTCCGCTGCAAAAGTTAATATTGACTGATTTTTCATTATTAAATTCGAACCAACGGGAGAATTTAATTTTGAAAAAATAGATAAAAATTCCCAGAGATTTATGATACTGTTATTTTCTGACCAACGTTGTTAATATCAGTATTATAAATTTTTAATGTTGATTTCATGCATTATTTCTATTTCTGCCCAACGGTGATGTAGATTTAATGTATGATAGAATTATTTTTGAATTGTATGTCGTATTTTTGACCAACGTTGGAAATAAGGCATATGATTTTGATGTTACGTTCTCACTGTATTTGAAATATTTTTTCAGGAGGATACAACTTAATGAGTTGTATTAGAGAAATCCCCACTCTCAAAGGTGATAATTATGGAGAGTGGAAGAAAAAGTTAGATTTAGCTTTTATCTTGGCTGAGGTGGACTGGGTCCTCACTACAAGACGCCCCACCGAGCCTTTGGCGCGGTGAGGAACAGAATGAGGATGACACCGCATGGCGAAAAGACAGAGGATCATGCTCCCTTACGGATGTCTTATGATCTTGATCATAAGAATGGACCACACCAACAAAAATGTATGGTGTGATAAAGAACACAATTGAGCTCGCTATTCGGGCTCAATTGCAGAGTGTGACATTGTCACTGAATACCTTGATAAAATAAAGAGTCGTTCATGGCTCTTCAAAGACTTATGCTACACACTGATTAAGCACTGTAACAGAGGTATTCAGCGGTGGCAATGGCATAAGAGAGCACATTCTTAGAATGAGCAACTTGGCATCTAAACTGAAACCGATGGATTTGGCTCTCAAGGATGAGTTCCTCATTCATTTGGTTTTGCTTCTTTGCCAAAAGAGTTTGACACTTTTGTTGTCAACTATAATATGCAGCTTGAGAAATGGGACATGGAAAAGTGCATAGCCATGTGCGTGCAAGAGGAGGAAAGAATCAAAACCTCACATGGTGGTTCTATCAACTTTGTGAGGGAAAACAAGAAAAGAATTATAACAAGAACCCTTTCTCAAAGAACAAGGGCAAAGCCTCAGACATCAGCCTCAACAGAACAAATTTGCTGTAGACAAAGACCAGTGCCTTCATCTGCAAGAAGACAGGACACTACAAGAAGGATTGTCCTGACTATTTAAAGATGATAATGGCTAAGAAAGGTGAGAACATTATTACCTTTATTAATGAATGCCTGTATGTGAAATATTCGAAATCCACTTGGTGGATTGACTCAGGAGCAACTGTTCATGTTGCTAATTCTTTACAGGGATTCCGTTCGACGAGGACTACGCAAAGAAAAGAAAGATGCGTTAAAGTCGCAAATGGAGTCGAAGCTGAAGTTGAAGCCGTTGGCGATCTTTCATTAGAATTAGCTAATGGCTCCACTCTTCTACTTAGAGATGTCCTTTTTGTACCCTCTTTACAGAGGAATTTGATTAGTGTGTCAAATTTGGACAAAGATGGTTATGATTGCAATTTTGGAAATGGCAAGTGCGAAATAATGTTTAATAAAGAATGTGTTGGTATTGCCATATTGCAGAATGAGCTTTATTTGTTATCATTGTGTGATGATGTGAATGTCGATGCGATAATGAGAACGTTGCGTGCGAGAAAGTGATTGAATCCTCGTCACGAATGTAAACAGAAACGAAGAGAACTCTAGATGAGTCGTCGAAATTATGGCAATCATCGTTTAGGCCATATTTCGAGGGGAGAATAGAAAGACTAGTAAAGAATGATATTCTTCCTCCATTAGAGTTCTCAGACTTAGAACAATGCAGAGAATGCATTAAAGGAAAATATGTAAAGAAAATAAAGAAAGACGCTAAAAGAAGCACAGGAGTTCTACAAATTATTCACACAGATATTTGTGGTCCTTTTCCGTGAAAAGTGTGGATGGATATGACTCGCTCATAACATTCACAGATGATTACTCCGTTATGGATATATTTATCCAATCAAAGAAAGAAATGAAGCCTTGGATAAATTCAAGATATTTAAGGCTGAAATTGAAAACCAACACGATTTAAAGATTAAGATAGTCCGATCGATCGTGGGGGAGTACTACGATCGACATACCCCATATGGACAAGTTCTGGACCTTTGCGAGGTTTTTACAGAAAATGGAATAGTGGCCCAAGATTCTATGCCGGCGAACCTCAAAAAATGGAGTAGTGAAAGACGCAACCGCACTCGATGGATATGGTGCGAAGCATGATGAGCTACTCCACACTCCCATTGAGTTTATGGATGGAGGCGTTGAAAACCGCCATTCATATTCTCAACAGAGTGCCTAGTAAGTCGGTGCCCAAAACAAATGCGAGTTGTGGGCAGGAAGAGTTCCTCACTAAAGCACTTACGTGTGTGGGGAGTCCTCACGAGGCTAAAGTATTTAACCCAAACCTTGGGAAACTTGATCCCAAAGCAGAAGTTGCCATTTCATTGGCTACCCTGAAAAGTCAAAAGGTTATCGCTTCTACCGCCCGCATGGATACACAAAGTTTGTAGAAACGAGACACGCTGTCTTCTTAGAGGATGAAATGATGAGGGGGAGCATGGTAGCTCGTGAGATTGACCTTGAAGAGAAGCGGGTGTATGCGCCCACTCCGATGATTCAAGAGCCATTCTTCACACTACCTACTGTCGCTGCACCGACGGTGCAAGACACTGTGGTGCCAGCACCTGTTATTGTTCCTCCCGTGGCAACAATGAATGAGAATGAAGAACCTGTTCTTCAGGATCATATAGAACCTATTGCCACAGATGAGGGGGAGCAACAGCAGCCTCAAACAGTAGATGTACCAAATGAGGAGGCCCCGAGGAGGTCTCAAAGAGTAAGAAGATCAGCTATTTCTAATGATTATCAGATTTATCATACAGAGGAATTTCAAATGGAGGATGATCCCACCTCATTTGAAGAAGCCATGAGAAGCGAAAATTCCTCAAAATGGCTTGAGGCCATGGAAGAGGAGATGAGGTCCATGAAGACTAATAAAGTCTGGGACTTGGAAATTATTCCTAAAGGAGCCAAAACAGTAGGCTGTAAATGGGTCTACAAGACTAAACATGACTCCCAAGGGAATGTAGAAAGACATAAAGCGCGACTTGTGGCAAAAGGCTTTACGCAAAGAGAAGGGATTGATTACAATGAGACCTTTTCTCCAGTTTCATGTAAAGATTCTTTCAGAATCATAATGGCATTAGTAGCACATTATGATTTAGAGTTACATCGATGGATGTAAAGACGGCATTTCTTAATGGGGATTTGGAGGAAAATGTTTACATGGCACAACCGAAAGGTTTTGTCGTGGAAGGAAATGAAAGAATGGGATGCCGCCTAAAGAAATCGATTTATGGGTTAAAGCAAGCTTCAAGACAGTGGTATTTGAAGTTTGACAGTACAATAAGAAAATTTGGGTTTAAAGAGAATGTAGAGGACAAGCGTGTTTATGCAAAGTTTAAAGATGGAAAGTTTATCTTCCTAATCCTGTATGTGGATGATATCCTCTCGGCTAGTAGTGATGTCATCACATCGAGACAAAGAAGTTTTGTCCTCAAACTTTGATATGAAAGATCTTGGTGAAGCTTCGTTCGTTTTAGGGATCGAAATTCACCGGATAGAAACAAAGGGTATTGGGACTGTCACAAAAGGCATACATAGAGAAAGTCTTAAAGAAATTTGGTATGCATAAATGTAGTCCATCACTGCACCTATAGTCAAGGGCGACAGATATGGGAATTTCAATGCCCTAGGAACCAGATGAGATCGATCAAATGAAAGCGGTTCCATATGCTTCAATTGTCGGAAGCTTACGGTATGCTCAAGTGTGCACACATACGACTTAGCATTTGTTACCGGGTTATTTGGCGATTCGAGCAATCTCGAATAGAACATTGGAAATTGATAAAGAAAGTCTTGCGTTATTTGCAAGGAACAAAAGGCCTCATGATGACATACGTAAGATCGATTCACTCCATATAGTGGGGTATACTGATTCGATTTTGCGGGAGATGATAGAAAGTCTACATCCGGATATGTGTTCACTCTCGCTAAAGGAGCTATATCGTGGAAAAGCTCAAAACAAACCGTCACTACATCGCCCACAATGTATGCCGAGTTTGTAGCATGTTATGAGGCTACGGGCAGGTGAAGCGGCTAAAGAAGTTCATACCGGTTTAAAAGTGGTTGACGACATCAATAGACCACTTAAGTTGTACTGCGATAACGAACCCGCGAGAACGTATGCCCACAACAATAAGTCAAGTGGTGCTGCCAAACACATTGACATAAAGTACTATGTTGTGAAAGATAAAGTTCGGGATCAAATTATAAGTCTTGAGCACATAAGTACCGCAAAGATGTTAGCGGATCCGCTTACAAAGGCTTACCACCCAACGTGTTCGAGAGAACATGTAGCGGCATGGGTTTAAGGAAAGCCTATGAATCTGGACTAAAAGATGGCCCAAAGTTTAAAGTAATGCTGTTTGAACAGAGAGGTGTATTGTAATCGTTGAATCTATCGGCGATTGACCGTGACGATGAGACATGTTCTATGCACTAATCTGTGATGGATGGAATGTAAAGTCAAAAGTAATTAAAGATAAAGTATAGACCGAGATCAAGGGGAGAATGTTAGAGTGATCTCGTGGCTTTGGCCCAACGCCAAAGCCCAACCCTTGATCGCATACGATCGGGGCGCCACCGCTTGGTGGTGGGCCCTGTCGCCGCCGCTATAAATACAGAGGTGGGGCCGGGCGGCACGCATCACGAGGTTGACCGCGCCGCCGTCACCCCACCGACAAACCCTAAACCCGATCTGTTGAGGGGGCGCTGAGCCGACGGGAAGTCACCACCGGCCAGGGAGATCGTCGCCACCGCGAGACGCCACCGCCGCTCCTCTTCCCCGACCGTCGCTGCCCGTGCGCAGAGCTTCACCGACGAACCTCGATGGCCGGATCTTCATCCTCTACACCGGAAGGTTGGTACCTCTCTCTCTCTCCCTCTCGGATTACCTCAAGAACCCTAGAGAAAGGATAGCCCGCTAGATCTAATCTAGGGACCCTAAAGAACCTAGTACTAATAATTCAGCGTGTGTGTGTTTCGTCCTGATCAGTGTCTTGTTAAATCATTACCAGTAACATGCATAGGATAGTACTAACACATATTGTATGCTAGTCAATATACAGATATGAAAAATAATACGTATGGGTCCGTGGTGATTACTCCATACAGCTGTGCCAATCTTTACTGGTTAATCCCAATACATAATCTATGCCCTAGTTGCTTCCTTTTGACTGTAGACTAAACAGCCATGGCATGCTATTCAATAAAAGCAAGTTTTGGTTCTGATCCGGATCTTCCGATGCACATTTTACCAAGCTATAGAGTGGGTTTTTTTTTCTGGATTATGGATTATAGTTTTTGGTTTAAAATTTTAAATTATGACTGTTTATAAAAGAAAGTACAGAGAGAGACTTGCGTATGATTTTAGTCGATATAGATGAATTCAGTACAATATCTACTATAATCGATTTGTATATTTTATCTTAAAAAGACACATATTTAAAATTTTGTCACTGTACCGTAAATAAAAAAAAACCATTGGACCAAAATAACCCGTCCACGCCGTCGTCGTTTCTTGAGCTCCATGTTTTCATTTAAGTGCCTTAATCACGGTGCCTGCAATGAATCGGGAGCTAAACTTCTAGGCACAAGCTTCACAAACTAACGATCACAAAACCCTAACTGTTAAAGAGTTCACTGTCTTGTTTTTGAGCTGCATTTTATGATTTTTGCTATGATTAATAATTTTTTTATATTTTTTAGATGATAATAGATGACAGATACGCTGATATAGACAATGTATATAAATTTACACTCAAAAAATCGTTTACAGAATTTGCTTTAGGAGTCATCCTATCTATTTCAAGTTTTAAAGAACCAAAAACCAAAACCAAATGAATGTGGCCTAGTTATTGGCAAGGTTATTTTTGGTTTTGGTTTTATCTTGACTTATTATTTTCTGTTATAATAATTAGCTTTTAAATAGTATATTTTAAGATAAAATTTATAAATAAATTATAGTAGATAATATATCAAATTTAACTATACCAGATAAAATTACATATGCCTATTTTTTTATATATTATTTTTATAAATAGATAAAATTAAAAATCATAAACTAAAAATCAAAATCACAGTAAAAAAACCCAAAAGAACCAGTTGCACTGGTGCCACCGTACTGTACTTACCAGCGCTCGTGCTGTCTGCTCGTGCGCACGCAGCCCGATGTGCTGTGCATTTATGAGACCTTATCTGGCAGCACTGATCATACAACTATACAAGTGCGTACTTAGAGCAGGTACAATAAGGCTTAGTCAGCAGACTATAGCAAATATAATATCAATTAAATCTTATGTGGCAGAGAGAGAAAGGAAGAAAGAGAAGGAAGCTGGCTACTAAATTACAGCTAGCTATAGCACGTAAAAATATACATTTCACTCTCTTACACGTGGGACCAAATAGTTGTTGTAATAGCTACCTTATTGTATGAACTATTTTTTTGAAGGCTATAGATGAAATGGACAAGTGTTATAGCCACTAGTTGGCTATACTATTGTACTTGCTCTTATCTGACATAGCAGTAGCTCCTTGGATAGATTTTTTTAAGGGTGGTTTATAAATTATGGTTGAAATATTTAAATTTTATTTGTTTATGAGAGATAGTATATATAAAAAATAGTTACATGTGATTTTGGCTGATACAGCTGAACTCAGTACACGTTTTACTATAATTTTCCTGTTGAACCCGCTTTGAAAAAAATACACCGTTTAAAAATTAGTTACTGTAGATAGTACAAACATAAACCGGCTGAAAGTAAAAAAAGAACTCAGCCCAATGGCCAAAATAAGCTAAATTAAAGTTTTGATATAGCTAAAATCTAGTCAAAGTCAAATATTAACAAAAAAAAATGTTGCTTGAATCGTAGCCAAGTTTTGATGTTAGGAAAATTTTGATGAGCGATTTTCTCATTTTCGGATTGTCCGTATATGACATTGAATTTTATTGGTGTTGCCAAATATTTATGGGCATTACAAAAATTTGATAATCAACTAAACAGCTAATTTTTATTAGCTTTACCAATATTTAGTTTAATTTACAGAGATAGCAAACCAAACAGCCCCTTAGTTTGCCGAGCAATTGGTAGGCAACAGCGATGTCAACGTTGAACAAACGGACATCTTAACGGTCATTTTAGCCATGATGATTCATGAGCAACTTGGCAAAATAGTTTGAGCCAAATTTTTTGTTTCTCGAAAACCAAATGGTGTCCGGTAGAGGAAGCAAGGGTGGGGGCAAAAGGGGTTATCGAAGGTTCAGATTGAAGCTCCGACTCGAGAGACTTAAGAGAAAGCATCACCTTAATTTGCGAGGAGGTTCGACTGTTGGAGAGAGCTGATGGCAGACACGAATCAGTGAGTTGATCCTATCTTGTGTTAGCACGGCCATGTGCTTAGGCCATGCACTAAGCGGCCTAGCTTGGCCCGCCACAACAGAGGGCTCACCATATTTCTCTTAAGCCACGCTTTCCTTTGGTGATCCTTTCGCAAGTAATCAACGTGCCCATGCTCCGCAGCACCTTTCGCCATGGCTTGGCCAGGTTAGACGTACGCTTCCAAAAGCTCCCTATATATACTTCGCTTCATCGTCTCAAAAGGAAAATTCTACTTTGCTTCACGCTTTGCAGCTTGTTCTACGCTTGTCTTAGGACCACCCAATAGCAGCAACCTTTTGTATGTAATAACATGAGTATATTGATCGTGCCCTGGTGTCCGTAATTCTACCAAAGCATCGGTGAAGGTTCATTCACTATTATAAAATAAGTTATACTGAACAGCTCATCATAAGTGATTTATGAGAAACTATCTATGCTGCTATTATCACAGACGATTTTACAAGCTTGACCGTTTACCGTCTATGATACCCAGCTATCACAGACGGTTCATGTTAATAACTGTGTGTGATAGTTCATAGATGGTTATTAATACGAACCGTTGGTGATAGTTGCAGATATTACAGACATTTATTAATACTAACCGTCTGTGATACTTCATAGACGATTATTAATACGAACCGTCTGCGATAATTACGTATTACAAATGGTTCGTGGTTGGACGTGTCTGGAATACACTGCGTTATTAATTAATACTTAGCCAGACCGGTCCTGACAGATCTGTCTTCAATGCGCTGCATTGAAGGAGGCGACCGGCTTTGGGGAGTTTGGTGAAATCATTCCATTTGTAGATTTAGCTAGCTGCTTGTAGATCGATTTGTTCTTAGTGATTAGAGGTTAGTATTTGATTCTAATTATATATGCCTTGTAATAAAGAGAGATGATAGCTAGGTGTAGATCTAGCTTATTTATTTGGTAATTTGCTCCAATTTAAGAATGAGTCACTACTCCTACCTTCAATATATTCTTGGTTGATATATATATTACTTCATGAATAATACGTATCTACTTAATTTACATATGGACAATGTATTATAAGGTGAATGACAATTAAGTGTAAGTACGTATTATACTATAGCAAGCTATAGTAGCATTAATAATTCAATTTGACACTAATTTATTACATGCATAGCGTAGATGGACCGAAGCTGGACGTACATTCAGAACCATGTGAGTAAAGAATACATTAGTAGCGTGTTTGATTTTAAAAAGTGGCCGAGCAGGATATGTTGAAGAATGGGGTGGAATATATGTACTTTCCATGTATTGATTATGATAATATGAAGATATTTACCAACTCAGTACAAATCGAAGCTCACTTGATTCGAAGAGGTTTCAAAAAAGGTATACATATTGGACTAATCACAGTAAAGACAAGATTATACAGAAAGGTAATTATAATATCGTCGAGAGAGACAACGATTTGCTGGTTGTGGATTGTGCTTTTGATGAGGATATGTCGTATGATCACAATTTGGATCAGACGTTACGCGATGTAGAAGGAAGCTATAGTGAGACAGAGTTTGGTAAATTCGAGGGCTTGATGTAGGATTTCGAGAAAGTTTTGTTCTCGGGTTGCAAGCCGCAATACACAAGGTTGTCATATATTCTTGAAATGCTGAAATTGAAGGCAAGTAATGGTTGGTCCGATAAGAGTTTTATGGCATTGGTAGGTCTTCTATCGAACATCCTTTCAGAGAAAAATGTGTTGCTGAGAACAACCTACTAAGGCAAAAATGTTCTTTGTCTATTGGGAATGGAAGTAGAAATAATACATGTATGTCCGAATAATTGTATCCTCTACTGTAAAGTGTATGCAAATTTATTTGTTTGTCCGGTGTGCAAAGCATTCTGATACAAGTGTAAGAGTAATGGCGGCGAGGGTATCGAGATGAAGTAAGAACTTTCTGCTAAGATATTATGATATTTACCTATAATTATTCGTTTGAAACGTTTATTTATAAACCGAAAGGATATAAGATTTGCGTAGAGACTCTTGTTTCCGAGTCTGACAACTCCACCGTTGGTGATTATTTCTACAGCTTCAAGGCCCCCCTTAGGAACGCATGGATTTTCTGATATTGTTACTGTAATTGAACTGTTTCTCAATAGAAATTTCGTGCGAAATTCCAGTGTTCCATATGCGGCATAAGAGTTGGTGACCACCTTAATTCACGCTTGGGTTGACTTCTGTATTGGTGCTTTCATTAATTCATACATACCTAACCTTTTTCTGGTTTAGTATGCCTACCCACATTTGAAATGTATGCTTGAATACGGAGACAAAGCTAGATTTGGCACTATTTTATACTGTATTTACAAAACTAGCTATACGCCGAATGTATTTGTAAAAATATCACTTCTGCTATTCGACGAGTGGGCGGCAGATCCTGTGAGACGACAGGTGGCAGGTCGCCGGTGGCAGGCACCCGTCGCCCGGTGGGAGGACGACAAGCAAGCCTACCATCCAGTGAGGGGGCGGCGGATGATTAAGTCAGCTTAATTACTTGCCTTAATTTTTTGTTTAGTTTTTTTGAATTTTTAAATATATCAAATGAGCTCCGAAAATTATGAAAAGTTATGTAGTCTTTTGACACAACGTACTTTATAGTGTAATTTTTTGGATAATTTTATCTATTGTGAATGTTGCTCAAAAATTCATAAAATTTTGATATTTTTATGAGTTTTTATATATAGCAAACGAGCTCCAAAAATTACAAAATTTTATGTGAAGCCTCCCGACATACTCATAATTATTGTATATTTTTTTAGGAATTTTATGTGCTCTGAATTACCAGTCTATCCATATTGTACGTCGTTACCTGCTCCCTCCTTCGGACATATGTTGGCTTGACATACTGGCCCCCCTCACTCGCTCCCTCGTCCTCACAAATGTTAGTCTGGCCATGTCGGCCCACCAGACACTGCGCTTGTAGAACGATATGGATGTGAGCTAACGTACCAGCATTACCCACATAGTGAAATGTAGAATATGTAAAACCTTCGATCACTCATTGAAGAATTGCCCCACAGACCGAGCTCGTCTCGTTGCCACTCAGTGTCATAATCTTATGTATCTTTTAGTGTATCACATTAATTCATATTTGTACTCATTTGAGATGTAATTGACAACGTTTGTTCAATGCATATCGACCCCTCTAACTTAATGCACACGACACAGCATTCGAACAGTCCACTCAAAAATAGCAATCGTAATGACGCGTACACCATTCAGTTATACGCTTTACGAGATTGAACATAACCATGAGGTACATGCTAAAACTTCTTTGTGAGTGCCTACTGGTAGAAGGTGCTTCGTGGTACCCACATAGAGTGTTGCAGTGGGGGCGCCTCAGATGTGGCTGGCCGTTGTTGTAGTGGCACACATATATGTAGCTAGAGTTCGCACAACAGCATGTGGGATCATACAAACTTCCTATATTGACGACCTCCTTGTTGCCCCTCTCGTGTTGCATTTGTTGCCAGAGGTTACCGTTCTCCTCATTGAGACCATCAATCCGCACGTCCATCTCTAAGATTCGCTCCCACAGTGTATTCATATACCTCGCAACATAGTGTTTATGGGGATGATTGATCCAGTGGATGAAGTCGCATTTCGGTATCTGCTGCAAAGGAGGGTTAACATGAAATCTCTTTTAGCAGTAAGAGAAAATAAACTATTGGCTAATTATATCCCAAAGTGTAGGCATCGGAAGAAACATCGCCCACCATCGAAGTGGCCTTCGACGACCTACACGACCGCATCCTCCTGTGTTTACATTTCGGCCACACCGATTGAGCCCCCTTGTTTGGCATCAAGCGGTAGTTATGGCCAAAGTCCTCTCTCCCTTCCAGGGAAGATCTTCTTTTGGTGACCCCGCTCCGACTATCCCCTCTATGTCCGCCATGATATGTTATTGTATGACGCAGAAAGTTCTTCTTCCTATAAGAAGTGAAATGCAGTTTAGATGAGCAATGAGCGATTGTGAGAGCTCTATATTGAAGCAAGCGAAAAGTGAATCCGGTGCATTGCCACCGGAAATTACGAACGCGTTGTCGACATGCATCACCATGGGTGACAAGGGATAGCATGGCAAAAGTGACATATGTGCGCATGACAGAGCAGGCGAGGCGGGCCGACATGGCCAGGCTAACATTTGTGCGGATGATGGAGCGGGTGAGGGGGGGGGGCCAGTATGTCAAGCCAACATATGTCCGAAGGAGGGAGCGAGCAACAACATACAGTATGGATAGACTGGTAATTTGGAGCATATAAATTTTTTTTTAAAATTACACAATAACTATGAGTGTGTCAGGAGGCTTCACATAAAATTTTGTACTTTTTGGAGCTCATTTGCTATATGTAAAAACTCGTATAAATATCAAAATTTTATGAATTTTTAAGAAACATTCACAATGGATAAAATTACCCAAAAATTATACTATAAAGTACGTTATGTTGGAAGACTGTACATAAATTTTTGTAATTTTTAGAGCTCATTTGTATATTTAAAAATTCAAACAAAAACTAAACGAAAAAAATTAGGGTAGCACTGCCGCCTCCTCACTGGACAGCACGCTTGCCTGTCGGCCCCCTGGGCGGCAGGCTGCCTACTATCTGTTGACGGGCCGTAGGCACCTGCCGCCAGCGGCCTCACCACCTGTCGTCTCACGGGGCTATTGCCTGCTCGCCGGACGGCAGAAGTGATATTTTTGTAAATACGTCTGGTATACGGCTAGTTTTGTAAATACAATGTAAAACAATGCAAATTGCTTTGTCTCTTGAATATGTGAATCAAAATACATGTACTTCTAACTTTCAACTACATAATGTCTAAAAGTTTCTTGCTATTACAAAACCCATTCATAACTCACTCCATTTGTTTTTTTTGCTAGGTGGCAACGCCTTCCTCAGGGACGATCCTAGCTCAATTCAAGGGTATTAAGTTGAATACCCAAAATTTTTATCATAAAATCTACTATATAAAAGATATAATACATATCTATATTAGCAGTTAGGCTAAATTCTTCTTATTCATACCCAGTCAGCCTAAATTATCGCTAGATCTTTTTGGTCTATTTCTCTCTCCCAAGCCCAAATTGGCGTCAAACACTAGCCTAGGCCCACTAGGCCACTATCATGATTCACGTGACATATGGTAGAAACTCCAGGTCTCACTCAATCTTTTCTATCATTCAAGTCTCTCCCTCTCTGTCCCTCTCCATTTGGTGGCGCAAGAGCTTCTGGTCTTATACGAGCACTGGAGCGGCCGTTTCGCAATGCAAGTCACCTTGCCATCGTCGCTCGCCAATGCGGTGCAGCCGCACAGTTTCACCCTCCCTGACCTAGTGACACCTATGGCGTCATGGCTCCATATCCCTAATATGGTAATACCTCTGTCTCCTTCTTCTCCTCTAGCGATCTCTGATTTGAAGCAAAATTATGTGTCTAAATAAAGACATGAGTTGTATTTTGTATTTTGCTTAAAGAAGTGAGATATCTATAATGATTATAAAGTTTTGCATAGTAATTGATTATATTTTGATGACTTATGTATCAATTATTTAGAAAATATGTAAGTGTTATCAAGTTTGTCATGTAGCTTGATGTGTTGGACACTTGGATGATTTGATCCCTTTTGATGTCTGGCTGTCTGATCCATGTTTTGTTTAGCATACTATTTAAGTTGCTTATTTAGAAACCGTTCAACAAAGTATGTTCACGATAAAACCACTTTTGAACTTCCGCTTGGGAATGCAAAAATCTAATAAAGAGAATTGTCTTTTAACTTGATTAAAGTATCTCGTTGTGATTGTACAACTCTACTGTAGAATTATTTTGATTTGAACTTTGACTCAGGTTAGTAGTTCCAGGGAAATAGTTCATCTCTAATTCCAATCATCATGGTTAAAACTATTAGCCTTTGAGTTCTGTTTTTCACTCATTGCTGAAGTTCCTTTCTTTTTGTGTGCTTGTCTGTATGACATTATATCTCATTTCCAAGGCATGAAGCGTCGTCGTGTTAATTGTTGATTATTTTAGAATTTCTTTATATTATTGGAGATGTTACCTTTAATATAAACAATTGTATTTTAATTTCGCTACTATACATCTTTATGTTTTCAATCGAACAATATTTTATAATTTTGAATACCTATTTTGAAAATTTTAAGTCCGCCACTGGCCTTCCTGTGGATCACACCATGCAAGAGCCCAGGGATGGGAAGTGTTGGCAATCTCGACAGATGGAAGATGAAAATTCTTACGAGTTGGCTGGCTAGATATGTGGCAGAAGCGTCTGTTGATCGTGCCAGTGAGCCAGGCAACGGCCAGGTCCACACCTTTCCACGGATACATTGCAATGCCCTCCCCATATGTGTTGTACATCGACAAGCATGCCTCTCGACCACTCTCCACGCACACCATTTTATGTATTCTCGTAGCGCAAACCATACTCCTTCCTTGTAACTGCTCCAACGATGCGTCTTTATCTACCGGGATCAGCTTGGGTGCTCGCTACTAGTTGTGTAATTCTTGTACTTAATTTTGGTATAGACATGCTATGAAATGATCGAACTTGCAAAGTTTTGTGAATGATAATAATGCCAATTTGCACTTTATTCTTTATGTCTTTTGGCTATAACTTATTAGTCTAATAAATAACGATTATTTGAAGAAATTTGAAGCTAAAAGCCAACTGAAAAATTGAAAAACGGAGCCATGTCGAACCTAAAACAACGGGATTTGAGAAAGTTTTCCTCCACCACCAATCCAAGAGGTAATTAACGTGAGGTTCTCGGATTCGGATCCTCTGCATCAGGACTTCCTAACGCAGGTGTGGCATTTGCTCACATCTTGGCCATCCATACAAAACGAACGGACCAGAGCAGTAAGAGATGGAAGGGGCACTGCAAGTGATACATTTTTGGGCGCCAAAACGCCTATGGCTGTCCCAATTCCCTCCTCTTGGCCGTACTTTTCTCGCATCTGCTCTCAACGTGTGAAGATGCATCCATGAAGAAAGCAATTGTGCAGCTAGCAACTACTTCAAACATGTACAATGTGAACATTTCGAGATGTGAACACTCAGAATTTTCAACAAAGTTCTTCCGTTGCTACAATTATGTATAACTTGAGATGAATACATTGAATTAATTAGTGTACATGATACATGACTTACAAATCGAAAAAGCTTTTCTAAATTTGTAGAGGAGAAAACAGAAGGGACTTCCATGGGATCCACTAGCAAAGGAACTTCAATGCATCAGAGCCATGCACGGAACTTCCATGGGAACCAATAGCGAAGTCATCGGCGATGAGGACTAAATAATCAACGACGAGGGCGAGCACGTAATTGCCTGGGGTGGAGTCGCAGCGGTCGAGGTTGCCGGCGGGAGGGGTCTCGGTGAAAGAGTGTCGCGGGGAGGAGCCTTGGAACAGCGAAGGTCGAGGTCGCCGGCAGCGCAGAACACCGAAGGTCGTGGTGGCCGACGGGAATGAATCGCGGCGGCGGAGATCGTCAATGGGAGATGAGTCGCCCTTGGAGTTGGTAGGGCAGATCACGGGGGGCAAATTTGATCCGTTCATTTTGTGTGGATAGACAAGATGTGGGCTAATGGCACCTTTGCAATAGTAGGCTAATGGCACCTTTGCATTAGGAAGTCCTAATGCAGAAGAGCCGAATCCAAGGTCTCTTGAAGGCGTATTTTTTTAGGGTACAAAGTGGACGCACGTAACTTACACACACCACACGTACACACTGTTAGAATACAGATAGGTTACACTAGGGTATATTAAAATTTTTTACTACTTAAACTAGGAAGTCATGCGAGTAAGAGATCATGGATCGTTACCACTAGACGCGTAGTGCAGCGAAAGTAGAGTTGAAACAGCCAATTCAACGAAGAGCGCGTTGGTGTAGTGGTAGTAGTCGATTGTCCTCCGGCCAACCGTCTCCTCATGATTGTCCCGATCAACGCCGCAGTCGCAGCAGCGCCTCTACCGAGGTCCACACGTCCAGTGATGAAACACCATGCATTGGCGTGCTAGCACCAGCGTGCACGGTAAGGGTTATGAGAGGTGGCGGCTAGGGTTTCAATGGGTGTGTTTTGGGATGCCTCCCTCAACCCCCGCACATCTCCTTATATAGCCTCCAATAGGATCATTATCCGATACAAGTAGATATCGTATTCCACTCGGAGACTATTATCTGAATTCTTATTGTTCCAGCCCATTAAATGTGTGACCCTGTAGGTCATTGTAACATCATGAAAAATCTGAATTTGAAAATATGAATTTCTTGAATTATTTTTGCAATGTATTCTATTGGAATTTGGATTTTATTGTGTTTTTCTGAATTTGGTTGAGATTCCAAAAAAATGAATAAATTCATAAAAGATAAATGCAAACATTAGTAAGGCCATAACAAAATATGCAAATAATAGAAAACTAAAATTTTAAATACGAATATGAAAAGATGATCTAGCATAAAGAGGGAGAAACCTGAGTTAAAATATAAAATCTCATTTTGGAAATCATGACATAAATAGCAATAAAAAGTGAATGAATAAAATATAAACACATATACATATATACATATGTACATAGACAAATTGTGCTAGGAGGAGTTTAGTAATATAGGAAATAGTAATAAAAAAATATATATGCAAAATTAAGTAAGCCAGCAAATAACAATATGTGAAATATATATATATATATATATGCATATAAAATAAGCAAGTAATTAACTAGATAAATGTATATATAAACTATGAAAAGGAAAAAAAAGAGAGAGAAGAGAAGTCAGGCAAGCCGACTGGCCCAGCCCAACCCCTCTCCCGCTCCTTTTTCCCCACCGGCCCAATCCTCCTTCTAACACCGCCACGTGGGCCCCGCCCCTCCCCGTCTTTCCTCTCTGGCCAGCGGGCCCGCGCTCCGCCCGCGTGCAGCTTCTTCCTCCTCCCTGGTCCCCCCTCTGCCCTGCTCAGTGGCCTTCCTCCGGCGTCGCCGCTGCCCTGTCGTGTTTCCTCGCGTGCGCGGCGCAGTCCGAGTAGTCACGCACGTCAGCCGGGATTTCCACCGCAGCCTACCGCCGCACTTGCCTCCCCCAGCGCAATCCCCGTCGACTCACGCCCACGCTGCCCGGTCTTCCCCGTGAACCCGCCACCGGCGCCTCCCCTCTCCCATGCTTTAAGAAGCGTCTGCCACCCCCCTTTTTGCCCCACGCCATTCTTTCTTCTTTCCCCCATCCTTCCTCCTCCTTCCCCGAAAGCGCCGCCGCCACCATTTCCACCGCCGCCTCTCCTTCGGAGCGCCCCCGTCTAATTCCACACGGTGGGGGCGGCTACTCGGCACCCTGAAGCCATCCCAACCGCCGGCCGGCGCCCTCCACCACACGAACCTTCTCTCCACGGCAACTCGCTTCCGTCGCCGCCCATGCATGCCGCCGGCCCAACCTGATCCCCCTCCGGCCCTGCCCACTCTCCGGTGAGATTTCCCTCAGCCCCCTATAGCTTATTTGCCCCTCTTTCTTCCTCCCCGTCATCTCCGGCGTCGCCGCCCCAAGCATACCTCACCGCCGTCCGCTTTGAACCGCCGCCCGCTCGCCTCGCCGTCGCCTCGGCCCACACGTCGTCGGTCAGAGATCCCACAACCCCTGCGCCATCCATTTTGCGAGACGCCCCCTTTCCCCGGCCACCGTCGGTGACGTCAATCCCAAGCGCCGGCGCGGCTCCTCTGTTTTGACCCCGGCCGTAACTCGGTACAACTAGCTTTCCTCCATTCCCTCAGTCAGCCCAGGCAGTGCGCCCATTTGGCTAGCCGAGTCAGTGCTGGAAATTCAGGCCATAGGTCCCGAGTTCGATCCCCACCAGCCACACCCTTTGCATTTTTGTTTTGTTCCCTTTTATCTCATTTTAATTAAAGGAAAAATTTAAGAAAATTTGAGATAATCAATGGAAACTAATAAAATTTAAGTAAGACTTTAAAGAGATTATGTATGATTTAAACTTGGGCTAGTTATCATGATAAATAATTAATGCGACTTTAATATTTAAATTTTAAATCTAATTAACTATTAAAGGCATTAATGAGGAGAAGTTGCTTTGGATAAATGTCTATATTTAATAAAGATGGCCCTTGATTAACATGTAAACATATATGCCCCATATTTATCATGCCACCCTTAAACAAACCTCAGCGACATATTTTAATATGATAGCTCTAGGTCACCAAGATTCAAAATAATCTCACAGATAAATAAATACTCTAAATTGAACGTGTAACCAATAACATGAGTAATTAGGGTCGCATAAAATGCTACATGCCAAGCTTTACCTAGATAGCTAAATTTAAATTAGAATTAGAAATAAAGTTAGGCCCAATAGTAGCTAAAGTATAAGCAAGATGATAATCAGCCATTAAATAAATCTTAACACTAGCTTTAGTACATAATAATATTGAGCATAATTGTATATATATAGCAAGCTAGGACTCGTATAAATAGACCCTAATTCGAATTAAACTTAGCCTAGTAACCACAAAATGCTAAGAACATAGACCATAAGATTAACTTGGTAAGCTAAAATTTGCAAACATTACTTATATATACATATATCATATGCCCTGAACATTAGCACTCGACAAAATACACCAATACATAGGTTTAACCTAACTCATGGAACTTCCTTGATAAATACCAAAATAATAAAAGAAATTGTTAATAAAAAGATCAAGTCATCGTATTCTACCACCGACCTTACCTCAAATAACCCAAATCACCCATTAACTCATAATAAAACTAAAATGAGTTTATTCGGATTTATTTGGATCTTTTGAGTTATTTGCTTTTATTTGGATTCAGTCGTTTATCGCGTAATTAGAAGCTGGAGTCCAGAAGAATCAAGGATCAAGCGAGATCAGTAATCGAGGTGAAGAAAAAGACCAGAAGCTCAGGACCTTCAAATTAGAAAGCCTTTAGTGAGCTCAAGACCGTGGAAAACCACGCAAGGTGAATCAATACTTTGATCATGTTGAACCTACATTTTTTGCAAATTACTTTGACTTAAATTATCAAATTGCAGCTGTTATTTTATATGCAAATACATGATTAATTCAAGATGCTAGTTATATGCCCATTATTTAACTTGATTAATATTACATCTCCTTTGAAATATTTGAATGTGTGAACCTTGTCGCCCTAGCAAAATTATAATAGTAACCTTTCGAAAATAAGTCCCTAATTATACGCCATGCTTAGTACTGCATAAATATTCGGGGGCGCTGAAATGCCCCAAGCATCATTATCATTTTCAATCATGAGAAATTGGTTTGGGAAGTCATGGTGGTAATGACTAGTATATGTTGGTATGATTATTTTATGTCCCCAAAAACCCCAACTTGCTTAAATATCTGGGCGGATGGTTCGAGGGTGTGTGTGTGTGGTGCAGTGGAGGCACAAAGTGGGTAGTGGTAGACCGCCCAGATACCACTAAGGACTGAATCTTGTCATGACCTCCTGTGTAAAACAATACAACCACAAGTCTGTAAAGTACAATTTGGCTTAGTAGATTTACCGGACCCTGAAAGTCATCCTCACAGGAGGAGGTGGTGAGGTAGTGCAAGCGGCTATCTGTGTGACGGCTTGAATGGGACACTCGCAGAGGGTGAAGTTCTGCTGTGGCGGGCTAGCAGTGGGGGTAGCCAGCTGCTAGATGTTCAAAAGGAGAACATCCCACACAACGTATGGGACCCATCGCAAGTGGGAACGACCCATAGGGTGAAATGATGGTGATGGACCATGTGGAGGTGACCTCGAGTGTGTGATGAGTAATTGACATCGGTTTAGGAAAGTCGAGTTTGGTTTGTGTGTTTCGGACCTCATCGTTGCGTGGTGCTTTCGGCTTCGGTCGGACTTGGTCAAACCTGGTCAAAGTGTTTAGGATGCATATTCTGTTGTTTCGATAGGTTTTGGCTTCTTCATGCGTAAGTATGTTTCATTGATGCTATTTATGCTTACATGTATCGAGCGGTGCTATTTGATGTGTTTCTTGTCTGTGATGGCTGCAGGACGTCAAGATGGAGTCGTGGCGAGGCACGGAGGACCGGACTAGGCGCAGGTGGTGCCGAGGTCAGAACGGTCGAGGTGTGCCGAAGACGGCGAGGGCTCGAGGTAGTTGCGTGGCTTGAGCGGCAAGAAAGGAGGAAGCTTCCCGGAAGGTGCAGGAGGGGCGTTTTGGTGAATACGCAAAGCTGCACTAAAGGAAGCGGATTATGGATAAAGCACTAGAGTTGGTGGAGGCTTAGTGGGTAAAGAGAGAGGCAAGGCTATAAAAGGAGGGTGTCTCCTGCATGGCCTTCAAGTCTTTTGGAGATTGTTTTGCTTTCTCTTTAGTGGTTGAGAGTGGGTGGAGGAGACAGAGGGTGTTCTGCTGTTGTGTTCTTGAGTGTTCAAGTGTGAAGCATGTAGCTTGTGTTCTCAATCCAAGCATGTATGGGATTGTAGGGATGATATGAGTTGATACTCCTTGTAATCATGTATCTCTCATCCTCAGTATCAATCTGAGAGACCATGTGGAGGTCATCCCGTGTGTGTGATGAGTAATTGACATCGGTTTAGGAGAGTCGAGTTTGATTTGGTTGGTTTGGACCCTAACGTTGCGTGGTGCAATTGGGCTCGGTCGGACTTGGTCAAACCTGGTCAAAATGGTTAGGATGCATATTATGTTGACTTGTCAGGTTTGGGCTATTTCATTAATGCATTTATGCTTTCTTGTATCGAGCGGTGCTATTTGATGTGTTTCTTGTCTGTGTTGGCTGCAGGACATTAAGGCGGAGTCGTGGCGAGACATGGGGTGGCCGGACTAGACACGGGCGGTGTCGAGGTCAGAACGGTCGGATGTGTCGAAGACGGCGGAGATTCGATGTGGTTGCGAGGCTTGGACGACAAGGAGCGCGGAAGCTTCCCGGAAGATGCAGGAGTGGCGAAATGGTAATTTCGCGAGGCTGCAAAAGCGGGAGCGGGCTCCGTTCGGGTTTAGCTGGCGTAACGGGTTGGAGACCCGTTAGCCAAGGGCTATAAATAGATGTTGGTGGCTGCATGCCCACTCATGCACTCCAAGGGTTTCTAGGGTTTGCTTTAGTCAAAATGAGCTTTAGAAGTTTGTTTTGGCTTTAGGCTTTAGTAGATGAGAGTGGGTGGAGATGGACAGAGGGTTGTCTTCATCGTAGCTTTCTCTGTGTGTTCATCCCCTCCTCCAAGCATGTATGGGTGTGTGTTCTTGAGGTTTAGGGAGAGGGAGAGGATGAGTTGAGAGTCTTGTAATCATTCCTCTTGTATCAATCATGTATGTCCTTTCCTCTCTATCAATATGAGATGGATTTGGTTGAGTTTGTTTGAGTCCCAGGCCCTCTGGTTGCTTTTCCCTTCGATGCTCTTTTTGGCTTGATTCTTGAGTTTTTGTGTTTTGGCTTGTTTCTTGCTAGGGAGTGCCAAAATGGGTTGCTCTATGATGGAATTGCACTTCTAGACCCTTTGGTCAGTTGAAATCCTAGAGGCAAGTGTTTAATTTCAGTTTTGCTTTTTGAGCCTCCTCTGTTCATCACTTTCCTTTCTAGGGTCCCCCGCCACGATCTAACGGGAATGGATAAGAGGCACTTTGTAGAGTGTTCTGTGGAGGCCTCTATTGGGAAGGTTCGTCTTCTAGCATAAGTTTGATTACATCGCGTTCAGTTCGAGCTAGGCGGCTTTTTATTCCACCTCTCCTCTCCAATCCTCGATCAAACTAGCCTTCCCCAGCAAGAATTTGGAATGAAAAGAGGAGTAATGCTTCCTAGCACGGGACAGAGAATAGGACCACGCCCGCACTTTGGCACCGCTTGCCACATCATCATTCCTTCGGAACTGAACGTAACAAGTCAAAATGGATCTGGCCTTGCATTTTTGAGATAGGGGAAAGCCTTGTCTGTCTACTTTGTATTTTCGGTGGGAATCTTGTTTCCCTTCTTGAGATGGCCTGTAACTTGGTCTCTAGAGCCCAGGGGATATCAAGTAGCCTCCCTCAAAGTTTCATGGCCAGAGGATCAAGGATTTGTGAGGGATTTGAATTTTGGTTGAGCACTGTGTAGCGTCTCAGTTTTTTTTGTTTTTAGGGTTTGGAGCAAATATGTGATTCCCTTCGTGTGATGGCTTGAAACTTGGCTTCTAGAGTCCTGAGGTTATTAAAAACCTATTCTCAAAGTTTCATGGCCAAAGGATCAAGGGTTGGGGAGTAATTTGATTTTTTGGCTCAGCTCATGCAAGTTTTCAGATTTTTACCATAATATGAAAATCTTGTTTCTTGATGTGATTTCTTTGCTTCCCAAGCCCTCTTTGCTATTTAGAATATAGTTGTGGTGCTCTGGGGTAAAAAGAATGGGAGAAATCCTTCACTTTCTCTGAGTTTTGGAGATCTGAATTTTTTACCCATAGTTCAGATTTTCAGTTTTCTCTCGAGCTGCCTGGAACCAGGGGAGCGGTCAGACCGGCGTTTACTCAGCGGTCAGACCGGCGTTTACCCAGTGGTAGACCTGCTTTTACCCAGCGGTCAGACCGGCGTTTACCCAACGGTCAGACCGGCCTCCTGTGAACTTGGTGCTGCCTCTTGTTTTCTTTGGGGTGTTTACTGTCTTTCTATGTTTTGCTTGCTGTGGTTTTTCCAGAGAGTCTTGGTTCGCTTCTTTTTAGCTTTCCATAGCTATTGAGGAGGTTTTCGAAGTGAGTACTTTTTGGGGGCAAGATTTGAAGAGGTCGACATTCACCCCCCCTCTGTCGCCATTTCGGTCCAACACAATCTGAGATGATTTTGTTTGAGTTTGATTGAGTTCCTGTTTCTGTTTTCGTTTTCCTCTCGATGCTCTCCTTGCTTGATTTCTGAGATTTTTGTTTTTGTGTTGTTTCTTGCCTAGTGGGTATAAAATGGATTACTCTATGTTGGGATGATGCCTCAAGATCATTTGATCAGTTAAAATCCCAAGAGACTATCCATGATTTCAGTTTTTGCTTCTTGGACTTCTCTGTTCATCTTTTCTTTTCTAGGGTTTTGGTGTGGATTTTGATTCCCTGCATATCTTGGCATGAAGTTTGGTTTGGGAAGTCCTGAGTTCTTTGCTAAGGTGATTCCAAAAGCTCAGGATCAGAGCATGTGTGATTGTTGAGTAATTTGATTTTTACCTCTCCCAGCTCTGTATTTTCAGTTTTTAGCCAAAACCTTGATTTCATGTGTTAGAGTTGGTCTCTTTTCATTTTCTGGCCTCCTTTGGCTATTTAGGTTTTTGTCTTACCTTTCTGGGCTGAGAAAACCAAAGGGAAGTTGCTATTTTACCTACTGTGAGGATTTGTGAAGTTGCCTAAATTTTCAGTGTGCTGTCGGGATGCTGTCTGGGCAGGACCGGTCTGACCGGCCACACAAAGGCGGTCTGACCGGGTGGTCAATGGCGGTCAGACCGGCCCCAAGCGGTTAGACCGGCCTATGCCGAGGCCCGAGCGGTCTGACCAGCCTGGCTTGGGCAGTCTGACCGGCCAGGCTGTTGAGGAGCAGTGTTTTCTCGCTCTGTTTTGGGTTCTTCTCCGTTGATTTGTCTCTCTGGTAGATTTTCTTTCCTAAGGTTCTAGAAAGTATATTTCACCTACTTCATAGCTCCTCATAGCTATTGGAGAGGAAAATATCCTTGTGAATTCTTGGAGGCATTTTAAAAGTCGACATTCACCCCCTATGTCGCCGATTTCGATCCAACAGATGGAAGGGGCGAGGTACTTTGAACGGTTACTGTGATGGTTTGCTCAACCGCATGACTAGGGAATCATGTGGGGCAACGAGTAAATTGTCTCTTGTGGTGAAAGTGTACAAACTCTGCAGAGTCAAAACTATTCGAATAGCCGTGCCCACGGTCAAGGGCGGACATGGGAACTTAACCAGATATAGTTCTGTTTCAAAAACAACCTTGTGGGTGGAAATAAAAAAGTGGAGGGCAGTGAAAGCCTTGGTTTGAATTGTCCTGGGTGTCGTCCCAGTGGTAAGTTAAGCGGCTACAATGCTGAAAGGTGCTATATGGTGTGGATGCCATGTAACGGTGGATGGAATCTGGATCGCTATTATTATTGTATTCTCTTACACATTATGTTTTTGTTCAAAATTGCTAGGTCTCAGGAAATTTCTATGCATTATATTTCTGAATAATGATAATACATCTCACAAAGTAAAATGTCAGGAAGAATAGATAGAGTCGTAAGAAAAGTAGATGGTTGATTGTGTTAACCGTATAAAGTTGTTGGTGGGTTCATGTCAATCGTAAAGGTGAAAATGATAGTGTGGATTTTGGGAGAATTAAATTGGTGGAGCCTAAATGAATATATAGGCTAGAAAGATGATTTAAATGATTTTTGGAGAATTAGGGAGTGCAAAGGTATTTGCTGGATTACGACACTGATAACTAATATAAATTCTTGGGAGATATTGGTGATAATGGAATTAATAGGATTTGATCGATTGCTAGATGAGTCAATTGAATTTTTGGGAGTTTGGAGATATGATAATTGGAGTACAAATTTGATCAATAATGTTCTTAGTGGATTTATACTAGAGAATTAGTTAGAGGGGTAATGGAAAATAGGGTTGATTACTAGAAGATCAAATTATGGTTTTGGATCAATAACCGAAAGGATTGGATTGTTAGAAAATCCTGATACAAATGATGTAGGTGGATTTGAAAGTAATTATGTTAGATAATCATTAGAATTCAGAAGTAAAGAGTTGATGATTAGCAATTACAAGATTGGATTATTAGGAATTCAGAATACAAAAGATAATGGTGCATTCAAAATTAAATGATGTCACTCGCTGTTTGGAGTCTTAGACAGCAATCAATATAACAAGAGTATGATTGGTGGATTAATTAAATGATGTCAATCGCTGTTTGGAGTTTTAGACAGCACTCAATATAGAAAGTATGTGTTTGGTGGATTAAGTAGATGATGATACTCGCTGTTTGGAGTTTAGACAGCAGCCAATAAAGAAAGTATATCTTCGGTGGATAAGTCAATTATGGCAATTGCTGTGTGGAGTTTAGGTAGCAACAATTACACTATGTTTAAGTAATAATAATGCTACTAAAGGCGATTTTTGCAAATAAAATAACCTGAGCCTCTCCTTTGATAAGCCATGCATATTATTTACTTGCATTCTGTGTATTGGCTCGTGGAGCACGGTGGTTTGTGCTCACACTCGCTTTCACAACAAATCCAGAATCAAGAATTAGAACACTTCGCCTCAGCAACATGATTGTACATGATGGCAGAGAAGATGAAGATGTAAGGGCTAGGTCGCGAACCTCCAGTTGGCTGCCTGTGGGCATGTCCTGAAGGTCCCACCTGTGTGCTTCATTCTTCTGCTGCTACAATTTAATGATTTCGGTCTAATCGGCCCGTGAGTAAGTCTACTATTATATTTACACTTCCGCATGATATGTACTTTGATATTCAGAACTGTAATCTGTGAGCACTATCTACTGATCCAGGGAATAGTGCGGTGGAATCACAGAGGAATCCGGATTGTAAAATCTGGGTCCCTACAGTCATGTATATTTGGCCATATGCCGAAAACTCCTTTCCGGTCCAAAAGTCGGTAGCGGTCCCTAACAAGACATAACGACTCCCAAACATACGTAAAGATCATATCGGATGAATCTATATAGTGCTTATATCCTGATCTCTTTGACACATGATACCCGATCAAATTCAAGATGAGAAGCGTGCCATCCTATGATAGCTCAATCCTTCACTCGAACCTGTAGTGGATTATTTAGTTGTAATTGACTCTTCAACCGCATTCGGCATGGCCATGCACTTTTTAATCCAAACACATCAAGGGGGTCTAGTGATATCTCTCTTGTTATATAGTAGGGGTAAATTCTATTTCAATCGCTCATATTCCTTCGCATATTTTATAGTAAACCCAAAAGCTACCTTTATAACCACCTAATTACATAGTAGTGTTTGATAACCCCTAAGTAAACTATTATACATGTAGGAAATAATGACGATATCAGGTCTAATGATCCTACATACACTATGTATGAGACCAACTGATGATACTTACGAATATAACAATTCCTGCAGTGTCTCATCGTGGGTCAATCCAACATTATATTCTCTAACATGTGTCCACATTATTGATTTGATATCCCATATCCATGATTCATGAAACATAATCATTGATTAATACATGTGCTGATCTGTAAATCATAATTGCCCCACATAATGACAAAAGATTAGGGATAATTTAGAATAACATCAAAACATGAACAAAGAGTTCCACGACCAAGTCACATATATGTTGATTAATATAAAAGACATTTATTCAAGTGACAAAATAACATATTATTCAAAATATCAAAAACATAAAAGTGATATAATCATCTCTATAACCGCCTCTAGGGCATATCACTAACAATCTCTCACTTGCATTAGAGTCAATCATACAAGTATCTAATACCCATAGCTCTTTTGTACGTCTCATGCTTTGGCTACGGAAGTAGCTTTGTCAGCGGATCAACAATATTTAAATCCATGTGCACTTTATATATTTTAACATCACCTCTATCTACAATCTTGCAAATGAGGTGATAACGCTGAAGTATGTGCTTGGATTTTTGATGTGATCTAGGCTCCTTGGTTTGCATAATGGCTCCACTATTATCACAATAGAGATGCATTGGACTAGAAGCACTAGAGACCATACCTAGCTCAGAGATGAACTTCTTTATCCAAACAACCTCCTTGTAGCTTTGGAAGCCGCAATATACTTAGCCTCTGTTGTAGAATTAGCAACCATCTCTTGATTGGAACTTTATTAGCTCACTAATCCTCCATTAAGACAAAACACAAACCCAGACTGTGATAAAAAATTATCTTTATCGGTTTGAAAACTAGCATCAGTGTAACTATTTACGACTAGTTCTTCCTCACCTCCATAAACAAGGAATGCATCCCTAGTCATTCTCAAGTATTTTATGATGTTCTTTACAACTATCCAGTGACCGTCACCTAAATCTGACTGATATCTAATCGTAACACTTAGAGTATATGACATATCTGGGCATGTACAAAGCATGGTATATATAATAGACCCAATGGTAGAAGCATATGGAATCTTACTCATCTGGTCTCGCTCATCTGGTGTCGAAGGATACAGAGTCTTGCTAAGACTAATACCATGTGACATAGGCAAGAAACCTTTCTTGGAATCCTGCATGTTGAACCATTTCAACACTTTGTCAATGTACGTATCTTGGCTTAACTCAATTAGCCTTTTAGTTCTATCTCTATAGATCTTTATGCCCAAAATATATATTGCTCTCCTAAGTCTTTCATAGAGAAACTATTTCTTAATAAAGATTTGACAGATTCAAGCATAGAAATATCATTTTCGATCAATAATATGTCGGCGACATATATGATCAGAAAAATAAGTGCGCTCCCACTAGCCTTTTTGTAAATACAAGACTCTTCTTCATTCTTGATGAAGCCAAACCCTTTGACTACCTCATCAAAACAAATGTTCCAACTCTAAAAAGCTTGCTTCAGTCCATAGATAGATCTCTGAAGCTTGTATATCTTTCTAGCATTTTGGGAATTGACAAAACCCTTAGGTTGTGTCATGTACACATCCTCACTTAGATTTTCATTTAGGAAAGCCATTTTAATATCCATTTACCATATCTCATAATCAAAATATGTAGTTTTAGCTAGAATGATCCGGATAGACTCAAGCAAAGCGACGAGCGAGAAGGTTTCATTATAGTCAACACCTTGAATTTGTTTGAAACCCTTCGTCACCAATTGTACCTTATGGATATGAACATTTTCATCCATGTCTATCTTTTTTTAAAAACCCAATGGTTTTTACACCATCGGGTGGATCAACTAAGTTTCAAACTTAATTATCATATATAGATTGAATTTTGGATCTAATGGCTTGTAACACCCCAGCCATGCAATGGCCTGTAATGCTACCAAACTAGTAATGAAAGAAGGATAACTAACTACATCTCACAAAATTTCGGTAGAATCTCTCTTGTACAGTTGTCTATGTCAGAGGTTTTCCACAAGCAGTTTCAATAAAAAATAGACAACCAACAAGTATTATGACCATGGCTAATCAAAATTAACTATATGTTCTAGGACAACCATAGGACTACCATCTTGATAAAGAACAGGAACTCCATAAATATTCTACTCATTTATTACAGTTTAATTTCAGCAAGCAATGATCATAAAGATACTTAAAGTAATTTATTCTATTTAATTTCTTCCTTTCTTACCATTATGGGTTGATCGTGCAAAGTGCAACAAGACTAATCCTTCCTTTTCCCCATGCATGCTGATCTCATAAAGGTACCTAAAACACAACAAACAACAAGGGTGAGTCCAACGACTCAGCAGTTACATATAACAAAGGGTAACAAGAACATACATGAACACCATTTCATAAGAACATCCAACAGTTACATATAAAAATCATGCTATGCAGTATGTTCAACAATATCTTTATCTCTTTCTCTTTTGCATTTTACCGGTAATGCAAAGTGCGCATCCGTCGATGCACACCCATGCCTGTACCATCTGGTACAGGGACCAATTGCCCATACTCCACAAGTATGGGGACCTTTAGCCCGTCATCAACATAACGGGGACCTCAAATGCTTAGTCATTACATGATCAAGACTTCAATAAGCCAGCATGATGTATATGTATGAAAGTCTCAATTTAATAAAAACTTGCATCCACAACAACTTTGCACAAGGAATACTCATGAAATTCATAACTTATAAATAACCATGAACATTAATAGGTGCTCCTTCATCACAACCATGAACACAATTTCTCACAATATAAACCAAACATCGACATTCCACAATATCAATTTAACCCATCATTATACTTGCCTTAACCGCGAGAGGACGAGGGACGTGCAGAAGGTGCTGCCCCCGGGATCAGTCCACCACCTGAATAATAATTATAACGCATGCTAAGATAACGGTAGTGGACCAAAACTACATAAAAAGAACAATCACGAATTCGCGAAACGTCCAACTCGACTTTAACCCCAAATCCTAAGGGTCTATCTGTCCCCTCTGTGAACAGTCAACTTCAAAAATCCATATCTATTGGTACAGGAGTCCGAATGAGGTGTTCTTAGACTTTCTGGAAATATAATTAAATCCTCCATCTAAACCTAGTTGGTGAACATCCCTAAATCGGCCAAATTATACCCGCACAAGCCAGATTTCTAAAACATCAATTTCAAGTCGGGTTCTCTGGACAGAGTACTAAAAATACAATAACCTTCAGTACGAGTGTCCGAATCCTGAGTTCTTGAGCTTCCTGGAAAGCTGAGACAATTATATACAACTTTCATTATACTGAGCTTCTGTGATTCGCCCTTTTTCTAATCGCATAACCCAATTTACCAAAACCTGACAGAAAACCCACAAATCTGCAGAACAGTCCCACTAAAAAAATAATAACTTCTGCTACAGAGGTCCAACGATGTGTTCTAGCACTTCATGGAAAGATGGAAATGTCCTCTACAATACTCTAGGAGACATCCAGAACTGAATCCACATGAAACTATATCAAAACGACCATCTAACACAATCTGTCTTGAGCAGACCACAATACCGACATTGCTATAACAATTAAATATGCATCTAACCGGGGGAAATAGGGGTTACTCTTGACGAACTGCTGAAGAACACGATGAACACCACGCGATCTCTCTCTCCCTTCCTTTTCCCTTTTTCCCTTCCTCTTCTCCGACTTCCGGGTCAAAAATACCTTCCGGTGATCGATCTCCTTCCTCCGCTCGACCGGCAGCAAAGGGGATCTTCTTCACCAACAGAAGGGGGCTTCAATGGAGGAGGAGGTGCTGCTGCTGGACATGGGAGGCACAAGGGGGAGAGGGGGGTGGCGGCCACAAGGGGAGAGGAGAGGGGGAGAAGGGGTGGCGGCTAGGGTTTGGGGGAGGGGTGCCTCCCCCCTTTTTGGCCAGCCACCTCTTGGGCCAAGGCCCAGACCCAGGTTGCCAGGATTTTCAAAAATTCCCCCTCTAAAAATCCCTATTTAACTCTTTTCTATATGGTCCTTCCCTCTAATTAATCGATTAACTCTCAAATCACTTTTTGGGTATTACATGGCTCAAGCCATTTCTTAGAGTCTGGGCTTATTATGGCTTCCTCATAAGTCTTAGGCTCATCATTGTCTAACAATAAAATATCATGTTGATACCTTATTGGCAATTGATATGACCTTTCTACCCTACGTGAGGCTGGTGCCTCTTCCACAACTTGTACAATATATTGTACACTCTGTAGATGTTCAGTAGGAGTTGAAATATTTTCTAATGTCTCTAAAATTTCTTTAAGTTTCATCATGCTTCCACTAACTCATTTTGAGTGAAACTCTTTTTCCAAAAAGACACCATTTCGACCAACAAACACTTTATTCTCATTCCTTTTATAAAAGCAATATCCTTTAGTTTCCTTAGGATACCCCACGAAGAAGCATTTATCAAATTTAGGTGTGAGCTTATCAGACATTTTACATATACTTCACATCCCCATATTTTGAGAAAAGACAACCCAGAATGCTTCCCAGTCTTATCTTATATGGTGCCTTCTTTGTGGTTTTTGATGGAGCCCTATTTAATGTGAATGCAACTATTTCTAGATCATACCCCAGAAAGACTATGGCAGTTCAGATTAGCTCACCATAGACTAAACCCTGTCTAACAAGGTCCGATTCCATCATTCAGAAAACACATTCCATTGAGATGTTCCCGGCAGAGTTAGCTGTGGAATAATTCTATATTGCTTTAAATGATCACCAAACTCATGGCACAAATATTCACCTCTATGATCTAATCATAGGGCTTTAATTATCTTACCAAGTTAATTTTATACCTCATTCTGAAATTCCTTGAACTTTTCAAATGATTCAGACTTATGCCTTATTAGGTAGATGTATCCATATCTACTAAATTCATCGATAAAAGTTGTAAAATACTGAAAACCACCTCTAGATGTTGAGCTCATTGGTGCACATACATCCAAATGTAATAAGGCCAACAAGTTATTTGCCCTCTCACCTAAATTATTGAAAGATGTCTGAGTCATTTTGCAAAGTAAATAAGATTTGTTTGTTTCAAATGATTCAAAATCAAATGAGTTTAGAAGACCATCTTTATGGAGCTTCACCATGCGCTTCTCATTTATGTGACCCAAATGGCAATGCCAAATATAAGTGGGATTTAAATTATTAGGCCAAAACCTCTTAGCATTAATGTTATAAACATACACATTCTCAAGATTTGAAACATATCAGCCCTCTTACATGCAAACAACGACTTAGAGGTTTTGTACTTTTCAGCCCTTGCTTGGTTCTCAAACATGTCTTTAAGACCCACAATCATATTGTAGGCATCCATGTTCTCATATTACTTCTGAAGCTCATAGTTCATGGTGGAAAGCATGAGACAGCTAACATCAAGTGAGTCATTGCAATGTTCCTCATACACATTCTTTTGAGCATGAGTAGCATCTTTAGTTGGTTCATCTGGATATGGAACTTCTAGAACATATTTTTTTTCTTACTTGAGAACAATTCTCAAGTTGTGATGCCAGTCAATGAAGTTTGTTCAATTAAGTTTTTCTTTCTCAAGAATAAATCACAGGTTAAAACTGGATGTGGAGAAAGTAGATGGTGGTATTGCCTACAACATAAAAAGTATATGAAAAAAATGCAGCACTACGTTTATGTGAAATATTTCATTAAACAATTTAACAAAAGATAACCCACTATGTGTTTAAAAAATCATATACCCTCTAATAATACATAGTGAATCAAGATCTGTATTTCACTAAGTTCTAGTGCGCTTTGTCATCACTGCTAGAAACATAGTGATGTATGTAAGTAGCTCCTTGCTAATTGCATCACATGTAACTCTTGTTTGTTGAGTGACATCCATATGTCCTGGCCTCAACACTATGCCCCTAGACCAAAAACTGTTTTGATAGTTTAGTCAACTTAAACCAATATTATGTATGAAGTGTCCAACACTTTACCCTATCTCATTGAGATAATTAATGGAACCCTACTTTGATAGACCTACCAGTTAGTGATCAAAATTTTGATAGGTGCAACTATTGGAAGGGCATCAAGTTTTACTTATTTTTCTAGAGGGATACTATTCTATCATGTTAAAAACACCCAAGATAGTAATAACATGAATAATAGTATAAAAGGAACATAAAAGCATTCACAATTAAATCATATTAAACTATGATATAGTATGGACCATAGCACAGCAATCTCCATCACCACACTTCCTGTCCATCGAGCCATCAATGCTTGAGTTTACTACATTCATCTGCTTAGCTATTACTCCTAATAGCTAACAATGAATTACATATGAAAATATCAAGTATCATAAGTCGATACGTAGGCTATTATACAATAATATGTAGCCCATGGATATAAATCAACATGACATGCAGACCATGAAAAACTTTTACATACATCACATACACAATGTGCTATACTATTCACACAACCCTGCAAAAATAAGTTATGTGTCAAATCCAATTCTATTGCGCGATATGAACACATAATACCTGTAATGCGTGGTACAATTACCTAGCACGGTGGGTCGAGGGTAGTGCCCTTGGAATTTTTTTTGGAATATGAATCCTATTCACAAAATCGCCTTTGAAAATTTCATCAGATTAATCACATTACCCTAATTCCGAACCAATCTGATCGGCCTAATTTTCCATTGATCAATCATATTGATCAGTGCGGGAGATTTCCAGAAAGAATAGCAACTTGGTGCTATCAATTCATACCTCCTTTGAACCCATCTACTACCACCAAAACCGATTAATCTTATCAACCAGTGCCTAAACCAGTCCAATAATATGAGTTGATCTAAGCCATCACCAGTAATATATCCAATCTACTACCACCACATATCAACTATCTACTACATAGGATGACTCTAATACCACTGTTGGGATACGGGTAGGCTACACTAGCTTAGATTAACTAAAGTTTAATATGAATTTTCTAAAATTAAAAATATTTAATATGAATAAAATAAACTATAATTAATTAAAAATCTATTTTACCTGGGTTCCTTATGCTTCAAGGAATTTTTGAATTTTTTTTGAGATTTTTGTCGGTTTGTTTGCTATTTTATAAAGCTCAATTAGATTTATTCCATTCCTAAATTGGAAAAGTCTTAGAAATTCAAAAAAAAGCATGGTGGACCGAAGCCTTAGCCCAGGCCCATCTCTCCGGCTAGCCTAGCCTGCCCCGCCTCTACCACACGTCGAGCATCTGGGCCCGCGTGTTGCCGCTCGATGGCTGACACGTTTCGGTCATGCCGGACCCCTCAGGAACGACTCCGAAACCCTCTGTGTAAATCACACTAGTCCAGGAACAGCTAGTGCACACAGCTAAACAAAGTACATATCGAGCACAAATGACCAAGAAAATATATATTAAACATAAGAGTACGGCCTTATGGCCAAGTCTTACATCAATGCTAATTGGGAACACTAATAAAGCAAATAACTGCGGAAGCTGAGAGACCATGTGGTTATGACCCCATGTTTGTGAAGAGTAATTGACATCGGTTTAGAAAAGTTGAGTTTGGTTTGTGTGGTTCGGACCATGTCGTTGCATGGTGAAATCGGTCTCGGTCGGACTTGGTCAAACCTGGTCAAAGTGATTAGGATGCATATTCTCTTGAGTTGACAGGTTTGGGCTTTTTCACGCGTAAGTTGGTTCATTGATGCAATTTATGCTTACATGTGTCGAGCGGTGCTATTTGATGTGTTTCTTGTCTGTGATGGCTGCAGGACGTCGAGGCGGAGTTGTGGCGAGACATGAGGTGACCGGACTAGACACAGGCGGTGTTGAGGTCAGAACGGTCGGATGTGTCGAAGACGGCGGAGACTCGAGGTGGTTGCGAGGCTTGGACGATAAGGAACGCCGAAGCTTCCCGGAAGGTGTAGGAGGGGCGTTTCGGTAAAAGCGCAAAGCTGCACAGGGGGAAGCGGTTCCGTTCGGGATTTAGCGGGCATAACGGGTTGGAGACCCGTTAGCCAAAGGCTATAAATATGAGTGAATTCCTCGTTGTATGCATGGCTTTGGGAGAGAGTTAGGGTTTTGCTTTAGTCAAAAGAGCCTTTGGAGAGGTTGTTTTCCTTTAGGCTTTAGTGGTTGGTAAGTAGTTGAAGGCAGCAGAGTATGTCTCCTTCGTAGCTTCCTCTCTGTGTTCATGAGTTGGAGTTCTTGAGCTTGAGAGAGGGTGAGTATGGATTGAGACCACATGTAATCATTCCTCTGATTGTAATCGCGTACGGGGACGTAGCTCTTGGTATCTCTTGCAATCATATATGGAAAGGGTCTGAATTTGTGCATTATTGTGGTGTATTTCATTTTGTGCAATGTTCTGTTCTTGTTTCGTTTTCTTGAGTTCTTGAGTTGAATCTTTGATCCTCCAGCTGTTTCTTTATCTCTCTGTGATGAGAAAGACTCAAGGCCATTTGGCCAATCCATTTTTGAGATCAAACTGAGGATCCAATGTTTTTTTTGTGATTTCTTGATCCCTCGTCATATGCTTCTTTGCACTGTGCGTTCTAGGGTTTTCAAGGAGAGGAAAATGGGATCTTTTGATTCCCTTTGGGAGATGGCCTAAGTTTCTTGCTGGTATGTCCTAAGTTTATTGCTATCTTGGTTGCAAAGTTTCATGAACAGAGGTTGAGTAATTGATGAGCAATTTAGAAATCTTTCACCTCTCTGCATGAATCTCAGTTTTTGTCAAATTCCTTGATTCACTGCTTTTCTGTTGAATTCCCTGGACTCCCTATCCCACAATGATATTTGGTTTGTATTCCTAATCTTCTGGGTGGTGGGGAATAGAAACAAATCTCAAAAATCTTTGTTTTCAAAAGACTTGGTATTTTCAGCCTTGAACTTGGGCTGTTTGGGCTCTGGTTCAGAGCTAACCGGTCTGACCGGTTAATTGCTTGCAATCTGACCGCTCGTACCAAGGAGGTCTGACCGGCATGAGAGGAGCAGTCAGACCGGCGGCATACATGCGGTCTGACCGCCCCATGCACTGCGGTCAGACCGCCCGTCCTGTTGAGCTCTGATTTGAGTTTTGTTTCTTCACTTCTTTAGTTGTATTTCCTTCTTTTGTACTTGATTAAGGTCTGTATGAGTATTGGATGCCCTTTTCATAGCTCTGTAGCTACCGGAGAGGAATTTCACTTGTGGACACTTTTTGGGGGTAATTTTTAAAAGTCGACATTCACCCCCCCTCTGTCACCAACTTCGGTCCTACAATTAGTATCAGAGCCGGTTAGCTCTTCCTCATAGATCTTAACCGGTCTCTAGAGCCATGGCGACAGATAAGTACTCGGCCAAGCCCCTGGTCTTCGATGGGATCGACTATCCCTTTTGGAAGAGCCGGATGGAGACTTACATCCAGGCTCAGGGCTACACCATCTAGCGTAAAGTCAAAATATGATATGTTGTTCCTGCCGATGAGAACATCAACGCTGGAAACATGCTTGATGTTGAGGCGAATGCGAAGGCAAGGAACATCATAATCCAGGGGTTGAGCAGAAGCGAGTTCGATCGTATCTCTCATCTGTCGTCGGCCTTCGACATCTGGGAGACCCTCGATGCATACCATGAGGGCACCACCTAGATTAAGACGGTTCGACAGGACCAGTTCAAGTGAGATTAGAACAAGTTTGAAATACTCGCTGGTGAGTCCTTGGATGAGTGCTTTGCGCTTTTTCACAAGATTCTGAGCAATCTCCGAGCGGTCGGTCTCACATACATCGACTCGGATAATGCTCGACAAATGTTGTCTGCTCTCGATTTACGCATTTGGGAGATGAAGGTGACCACGATTAAAGACACGACCGACCTCTCGACCCTGACTCTTGACGCATTGTACTCACACCTCAAGACTCACGAGATTGACATAGTCGCTCGTAGGTCGAAGTCGCAGTCGATGGCCTTAGTCACCAATCCCAACTCTGCTTCTGGTTCTTTCGACTTTTCTTCTGGATTCTCTCTTGCTGCTCTCTGTGACATAACTGATGATCAGTTAGAGCAGCTTGCATATGAGCAGTTAGCCCTCTTAGCTAGAAAGTTTTCTCATGCTTACAAGAGAAGGAGGGACAGAAAGAGAGGTGGACCCGTGATCTGCTTCAAGTGTGGTGGCCCCAAACACATTCGGGCAAACTGCCCTAAACTGGAAAAGGGCAAGGGCGACTACGGCGGTGTGAGCAAGAACGACTACATCGACAAGAACCGCAACAAGAAGCCTCTTGCTCACGCTCAAGGCAAGAAGAAGTTCCACGACCTTGGCAAAGCCAAGAAGCTCTTCCACCGCGTCCTCACCGCATTCGATGACCTCGACCTCAGTGAGGTGGAGGGGTGGAGTGATGACGATGGGGTGGACGAGTAAGATCTCAAGGGCGGCGACGACTTCTCTGGCATGTGCTTCATGGCCCTTGAGGGCGAAGTGAGCGACAGCGAGCTGTACTCTGACTCCGACGAGGTATACCCTTCCTACGATCAGCTTAATGATGCTTTTTCTTAAGCTAGGTAAATTCCATGCTAGATCTAGAGCTAGGGTTAGCGAGTTGGAGAAGGAAGTAGAGAGCTTGTCACGGGAGCTTACCTCACTTAGATCTGCTTCCTCCCGTGACGATTGCGATGTTTGTACTGCTTTGCTCGGTGACATGGAGAAATTAAGGACCTCTCATGATAGTTTGTCTTCTGAGCTTGACATGCTTAAGGTGGAGAATGTTAGTTTTTTGGCTGAACTAGAGATGAGTAGGATTGTTACTCCTTCATCTACTATTGTTGAGACTACATCTTGCACCTCATGTGAGGATAAGTACAATGCATTTAGAGGTCTTTATACCATGCTCCTTGATCTGCCCGAGTCTTGTGAAAATTGTAATAATTTGAAGTTGAACTTAAAACGGGCAGATCATGAAATTGCTAAGTTGCATGCTTCACTACTTGATCCTATTATTTCTTGCACCAACTGTCCAAAATTAACCCTTGAGCTTGAGTCTGTTTCTAAGCAATTCCAAGAAGTGGTTGATCATAACAACAAATTGGCTCAGTATGCGACTAAGGATCCTGTTAGCTCACCATGCATGAGTTGTGAAAAACTAAAACTTGAACTCGTTGATTTGAATGAAAAATATGTGAAGCTAACTAAGGACCTTCTAGTGAAGCCACCAATTAATTGTGATGTGATTGTTGAGAAGGGGGAGAAGCCTAAGGTTAAGGTAGAGACGCTTAGCGACGTGAACCAAATTGCTAGCAGTAGGACTGTCCCTTTCGAGTTGGCTGTGCGTGCACAAGCCATTCACTCTTCTGCTATTGGTTCTTCTTCTACTCCCTTACCTTCTGTTGTCTCTTCTTCCCCTTGCTCTTTTTGCACCTCTCTCTTTCGGGAGTGTCAGTACCTTATGAACACTCTCGAGAGGTTTGTAGGAGGCAAGAAGAAGCTAAATCTTATTCTAGACCAGTCCAAGATTTGCAAATTCAATCAAGGTCTACCTCTCAGAAGGCGAAGCCTCATCATGCTACTTCTACCTCTCAGAAGGTGAAGTATCATTGCACCTTCTGTCAGAAGGATGGACATTTGATCAATCGATGTTTCAGGTGCGCCAAGATTGCACGAAGAGACCGTGTTGAGTCTCTTAGGCGTATTCTGGGTCAGCCCCAGACCTTGAATGCACCTAAGACCAACACGAGGTCTAGGCTTGCTTCTGTTGATGGGTTTGGGCAGCATCGAGGACTTGGTTTTCCCGAGTTTTCTGGTTTTTGTCCTCATGCTCCCTTTGATCGTGACTTCCGCCATTATAAGGGTAGATCTCGCTTTCTCCGTCGAGATGGTTACCCACGGCGAGATCAGCATGTTGCCGGTGCTCCGACTCGCTCCCCCGTAGTAGTTGGACCCAGCAACAGCTTCAGATCTACACGTAGACCTTCTGCTGTCTTGAGCGACAGAGAGCGTAGGGTGGATAGAGGTCAGTCGTGTGTGGCTACTTCTTCTACTCGACGTGTTACTCAGTATTGGGTGCCAAAATCACTCTTGATTTATCCCAGTACTGAGACTTTACTCTCTGTATGACTCAGGTTGGCCGGGCGGAGAAGGGAAAGGTTTGGCTCGTAGACTCCGGGTGTTCACGACACATGACCGGAGACTCCCGTTGGTTTTCTTCCCTTGCCTGTGCTCCAGGTGATGAGATGATCACCTTCGGAGACGCTTCATCTGGGCACGTCATTGCCAAAGGTACAGTGCGCGTTAATGAGTCTTTTATTTTGAAAGATGTTGCCTTGGTTAGTAAGCTGCAGTATAATTTACTTTCTGTTTCTCAGCTTACCGGTGACGGCTTTGAGGTAAGCTTTAGGAAAAACGCTTGCAAAATTCTTGATTCTTCGGGTAGTCTGGTTTGCGGGATTTCTCGTTATGGGAGGATCTTTCGTACTAATTTTTCTAAGTCTTCTGGTGATCCTATCCGGTGTTTGGTTGCTTCTGAGTCCCGTGACCTTACTTTTTGGCATAGGAGACTTGGTCATATTGGATTTAACCATTTGACCCGAGTTAGCGGCCACGATCTCATCGTGGTCTGCCGAAACTCAAGATGGTCAAAGATATTGTTTGTGCTCCTTGCCGGCACGGCAAGATGGTTGCCGCTTCTCATCCTCCGGTCACAGTGACTATGACCGATGCACCAGGATAGCTGCTCCATATGGACACAGTTGGACCAGTTCGAGTGCAGTCAACAGGAGGAAAGTGGTATGTTCTTATCGTGGTCGATGACTTCTTGAGGTACTCTTGGGTGTTTTTCTTAGCCTCGAAGGATGAGACGTTTACACATTTTCGATGTCTTTTCAGTAGGCTTTCAGTGACAATGGCACGGAGTTCAAGAATTCCTACTTTGAGAGGTTCTGCGATGAGACAGGTGTAGAGCACCAGTTCTCTTCTCCGCACGTCCCACAGCAGAATGGCGTCGTGGAGAGGAAGAACCGTACATTGATCGAGATGGCCATGACGATGCTTGATGAGTATTCTACACCTAGGAAGTTTTGGGTTGAGGCCATTGCGACCGCGTGCCATGTTTCGAACAGAGTCTTTCTTCGGGCACACTTGCATCGCACGTCTTATGAGTTGAGATATGGGCGAAAGCCCAATGTCTCGCATTTTCGTGTATTTGGTTGCAAGTGTTTCATTCTGAAGTCCGGGAACCTAGACAAGTTCGAGTCACGATCTTGTGATGGTATCTTTCTAGGTTACTCGACTTCTTCGCGGGCGTATAGGGTTTGGAACTGCGAGTCTAATAAGTTGGTAGAGACCTGTGAGGTGACCTTCGACGAGGCCAGTCCGGGGACTAGGCCTGATATCTCAGGTTCTTTAGAGCAGTCTGAGCCCATCTTTGTAGATGATGAGGACGATGGAGATGAGGGTTGTCTACTCGATCCAGTTCCTCATCCTCCCCTTGAGGTGCCTTCCTCCACTGCACCTCCAAGAGATCAGCCCATGCCTTCTGCTTCTTCCGGAGCTAGTGGCTCTGTTCCTACCTCATCAGCTCATGAGGTAGAGGCCACTTCTTCATCTCATCTTGGACCTCCTCGACATATCCAGAAAAACCATCCTTCTGAGCAGATTATTGGAGACCTCTTTGAGCGAGTCACACGCTCAAAGTCTGGCATGTCACATTTCTGTCTCCATTCTGCCTTTGTTGCCATTTTTGAGCCCAAGGATGTTAGTCATGTACTATCCGATGAGTCTTGGGTCAATGCCATGCATGAGGAGTTAGAGAATTTCGAGAGAAACAAGGTCTGGTCGCTTGTCGAGCCCCCTCGAGGTCACAATGTCATTGGGACTAAGTGGGTGTTCAAGAACAAGCAGAGTGAGGATGGGGTAGTCATTCGAAACAAGGCTAGACTGGTAGCTCAAGGCTTTTCTCAGGTTGAGGGTCGAGATTTTGAGGAGACCTTTGCCCCTGTAGCTAGACTTGAGGCCATTAGAATCCTGCATGCTTTTGCGACTTCTAAGGGTTTCAAGCTTTACCAGATGGATGTCAAGAGTGCCTTCCTCAATGGCTTTATTGAGGAAGAGGTTTATGTGAGACAGCCTCCAGGTTTCGAGAACCCCAAATACCCAACCATGTCTACAAGCTTTCCAAAGCCTTGTATGGACTTAAGCAGGCCCCTAGAGCTTGGTATGAGAGGCTTAAGTTCTATTTGTTGAGTCATGGTTTTGAGATGGGTAAGGTGGATAAGACCTTGTTCATTCGCCGGCATGGCGGTGACCTTCTGCTCGTCTAGATTTATGTGGATAACATCATCTTTGGCGGCTCTTCTCATACTCTTGTTTCACAGTTTTCGGATGTCATGAGCACCGAGTTTGAGATGAGTATGATGGGTGAGTTGACCTTCTTTCTTGGCTTCCAGATCAAGCAGACTCGGGATGGTACTTTCTTGCATCAGGGCAAGTACACTCGTGACCTCCTAAGACGCTTTGACATGAGTGATGGCAAGCCCGTATCAACTCCCATGATGTCCACAGCTTCTCTTGACCCAGATGAGGATGGCGAGCCAGTTGATCAGAAGGAGTATCGCAGCATGATTGGCTCCCTTTTGTACCTCACTGCCTCAAGACCGGACATACACTTTGCTGTGTGTCTTTGCGCTCGGTTTCAGGCCTCTCCTTGCGTATCTCCCCGTCAGGCGGTGAAACGCATCCTTCGGTACCTTCGAGCTACCATTGACTATGGTATCTGGTACTCTTCCTCGTCCTATCTTTCCTTGAGAGCCTACTCGATGCGCACTTTGTCGGTTGTAGGATAGATAGGAAGAGCACTCGCACCGCCAATTCATTGGCACTTCTCGCTTCTTGGTCTTCTAGGAAGCGATCCGGTGTTGCACACCCACCGTAGAGGCCGAGTACGTTGTCTTTGCCGATTCTTTGCAGCCAGGTGCTTTGGATGGTCTCGACCCTACGGGACTTTGGGTTAGTTATCGACAGTGTTCCACTCTTTTGTGATAACACTTCTGCGATTAACATTGCTAAGAACCTAGTGCAGCATTCTCGGACCAAGCACATTGATATCCGATATCACTTCCTTCGAGACCATGTGGAGAAGGGTGACATAGTGCTCCAATTTGTGGAGAGTGACCACCTGTTGGCTGACATCTTTACCAAGCCTTTGGATAGCTCTAGGTTTTTAGCCTTGCGTGGAGAACTTGGGGTGGTTTGTCCTTATGGACTGTTGTGAGGGGGAGCTTTGTGTTTTCTGTCTTATTATATTATTATGCTCTTACTCCTATCTGTTGCATTGCATACGGGTGCATTTGGGATAGTTCTTCTAGCTTAGGTTAGAGTGGTTTTCTTGCCTAGTTGTTTAGACTTCTCTCTCTCATCTTGTGATTCTAGGATGCTGCTTATTAGCTGTTTCTCTTCTCACTAGATTGAGCTCACTCACTTCTTATAGGTTCTAGCGAGGGTTGGGCCACCCTCGGGTAGACAGGGTACGTGTTTGCTCCTTAGTGTGTTAGTTGATCAGTTGATAGTCCTAGAGTCATTTGGGGTAGATGAGAGTCAGTCTGAGCCATAGTTTCCTCTATATCTTATCTATGCTTTAAGGACTGCCTTTTTCTGCTTTCTTTGCCAGCTTCTCGATTTATCACTTTGGTTTAGGGGGAGTTCCTTTGGGAGCTTCTAGATCTTAATGTTGACATAACTCAACTTGAACTAAAAGTTGCATCACATGTTGAGGGGGAGTTATATTTTTTGCATTTCGTTCTGCATTGTAATATAATTAAATGGAGCCTTGATTATTATCCTGTTATGACATGATTACAATGCATTACATCTTGCCATGACTTGAGCTTACTTGCTAGATATATCGTGACTTTATATGTGTAGTCAAGTCTTTGCCATGATAGGTTGATTAAAATGCTCAACTTGAACTAATTCATGTCATGTTAGCTTTTGACACTATTCTTTCTTTAGTTATCTTTTTTATGATTCATGCCATGTCAAATGAGCTGAGTTGAGTCTTGAATCTATATTGAGCTTTAGATTGAGCTATGTTAGTTCCTTGATGAAACATGAGTTAGTATAACCTTTTAAGAAAGCAAAAAGATCTCTTTTGTACGAAACAACTGATCTCACCAATTCTTTCTCATGAGACGGCTTGCCATTGCAATAGGCATGAACTCAAGGGGAGTTTTGGATGACCAAGACTATCTTCTTAAGCTTCTAGCTTGGAGTAATCGCATAAGGCTTGAGATCTAGCACATGACTAAAAATATTTGTTGGAAACAATCATGAGCTTTAAAAAAAACTTATGCCAAATGTGCTTAATTTGCTTAATTCCACATAGAACAAGTACTTAAACAAATGATTCATTTTTGGACTTGTAGCACTCTAAATTGACTCAATGTTAGCTTCTTGGTTCCAATTAGCTTATTGACATGGCCTGCATCATCTATGGATACCTCTAGTTAGACTAGAATCATGATTGACTTGACATGCTAAGGAATTCTACTAAATTTTCAGATTGTGACTTATTTGGCTTAGCTTGCTTATACATGTTTTGTCGTGGTCTTCTTAGCGTTCTTATTGATTATGGCTTGATGTAATAATCCATGGTCGTTTTGGATAATCTTCATGGCTCTAAGTGCTTAGAATAAACCAACTTCAGCTATTTCATCCATTTTTGTGACCTTATTATCTCCTTTGCATCCTTGATGTGTTTATTGCCAAAAGGGGGAGAATAGCGGAGAAAAAGCCATTTGGGAATCTTCTTGAGCTTTGGAGAACAATTTGCTCTTTCTTTTGTAGCTCTAGTGTTGCTTTGTTGATATGGTCATAGCTTCTTTGATTTTTCTTGGACCATGTTTGACTCTTGTTTCCTTTCAAACTCAACTTTGCGCTTTTTCTGGTTTGTCAATATACTCATCAAGAGAAAGATTGAGAGACCATGTGGTTATGACCCCATGTTTGTGATGAGTAATTGACATCGGTTTAGGAAAGTCGAGTTTGGTTTGTGTGGTTCAGACCATGTCGTTGCGTGGTGAAATCGGTCTCGGTCGAACTTGGTCAAACCTGGTCAAAGTGATTAGGATGCATATTCTCTTCGGTTGACAGGTTGGGCTCTTTCATGCGTAAGTTGGTTCATTGATGCTATTTATGCTTACATGTGTCGAGCGGTGCTATTTGATGTGTTTCTTGTCTGTGATGGCTGCAGGACATCGAGGCGGAGTCGTGGTGAGACACAAGGTGACCGGACTAGACACAGGTGGTGTTGAGGTCAGAACGGTCGGATGTGTCGAAGATGGCGGAGACTCGAGGTGGTTGCGAGGCTTGGACGACAAGGAACGCGGAAGCTTCCCGGAAGGTGCAGGAGGGACGTTTCGGTAAAAGCGCAAAGCTGCACAGGTGGAAGCGGTTCCATTTGGGATTTAGCGGGCGTAACGGGTTGGAGACCCGTTAGCCAAAGGCTATAAATAGGAGTGAATTCCTGGTTGTATGCATGGCTTTGGGAGAGAGTTAGGGTTTTGCTTTAGCCAAAAGAGCCTTTGGAGAGGTTGTTTTCCTTTAGGCTTTAGTGGTTGGTGAGTAGTTGAAGGCAGCAGAGTATGTCTCCTTCGTAGCTTCCTCTCTATGTTCATGAGTTGGAGTTCTTGAGCTTGAGAGAGGGTGAGGATGGATTGAGACCACATGTAATCATTCCTCTGATTGTAATCGCGTATGGGGACGTAGCTCTTGGTATCTCTTGCAATCATATATGGAAAGGGTCTGAATTTGTGCATTATTGTGGTGGATTTCATTTTCTGCAATGTTCTGTTCTTGTTTCGTTTTCTTGAGTTCTTGAGTTGAATCTTTGATCCTCCAGCTGTTTCTTGATCTCTCTGTGATGAGAAAGACTCAAGGCCATTTGGCCAATCCATTTTTGAGATCAAATTGAGGATCCAATGTTTTTTTTTGTGATTTCTTGATCCCTCGTCATATGCTTCTCTGCACTGTGCGTTCTAGGGTTTTCAAGGAGAGGAATGTGGGATCTTTTGATTTCCTTTGGGAGATGGCCTAAGTTTCTTGCTGGTATGTCCTAAGTTTATTCCTATCTTGGTTGCAAAGTTTCATGAACAGAGGTTGAGTAATTGATGAGCAATTTAAAAATCTTTCACCTCTCTGCATGAATCTCAATTTTTGTCAAATTCCTTGATTCACTGTTTTTCTATTGAATTCCCTGGACTCCCTAGCCCCCAATGATATTTGGTTTCTATTCCTAATCTTCTGGGTGGTGGGGAATAGAAATAAATCTCAAAAATCTTTGTTTTCAAAAGACTTGGTATTTTCAGCCTTGAACTTGGGCTGTTCGGGCTCTGGTTCAGAGCTAACCGGTCTGACCGATTAATTGCTTGCGGTCTGACCACTCGTACCAAGGAGGTCTGACTGGCATGAGAGGAGCGGTCTGACCGGCGGCATACGTGCGGTCTGACTGCCCCATGCACTGCGGTCAGACCGCCCGTCCTGTTGAGCTCTGAGTTGAGTTTTGTTTCTTCACTTCTTTAGTTGTATTTCCTTCTTTTGTACTTGATTAAGGTCTGTATGAGTATTGGATGCCCTTTTCATAGCTCTGTAGCTACCGGAGAGGAATTTCACTTGTGGACACTTTTTGGGGATAATTTTTAAAAGTCGACATTCACCCCCCTCTGTCTCCAACTTCGGTCCTACATAGGCAAACTGGTAAACAGCAAAGCCCAAGCCTGCCCACAGGCAGTCGATTGTACGACACGTCCAACTCATCCGAGTCCTCACCAAAGTCGAAGTAATCCTCCTCTGATATGAGATAGCAAGGTGAGTACAAACTTGTACTCCGCAAATCACACGGAGAATGCAACTTAATGATAATGGCATCAATGGAAGGCTCTTAGGGTTATTTTGCATAAAACAACATTTAAAGAAATACAGTAACTAGGTTGAAATTGCTGAATGTAATATTGTAAGTGAAAATTGTACTTATAAACGAAATTAATACAGTTAGTGCAGGCTCCGACCAAACACTAACCTAACCACGGGTATCCCACCCAGACCATCTTTACCAAAAGATCTCATGTGGATTCCACCCGTCCATACGTTCCCAACCACTCGTGGATTCCAGCCATCCACCAGGTTTTCATAAACAATTTTGTAAACAAAGTCTAATCCGTGAAAAACTTTACTCAGCATGCCCGTGACCATGGGCACGGCTATCCAGAATAGATTATACACTCTACAAAGGTTGTACAACTTTACCCACAAGACACGATCATCCCGGATTACCACGCGAATTATACACTTCCTTAGGTGTGTGGCGAGGAGATGATGACAAGGCCTTTACAATGCAAATCCTTCAACCTGGCCAATCCAACTCTAAGGTTTCACCCCAGTAAGGAATCCACCAGACCGGGACCCCCCTCTTGAGCCGAGTGAGACTTCTCATGGCCTATGTCATGCTCACTTTCAACCTACAACATGACTCAGGTTAGGACTCACAAATTATTCAGCTAAGACTATCCCAAACCAGCCTTGTAGTAGTACGATAGGGCTTTGCAAAAGTAGCTCACAGACCGGTCCTTAATTGACTTAGGCTCAACCTCATACCCCAGTGCACGACAATCAATACTGTGTCTCCAAAAAATATTTTTGCCATCCTTCTTGACTTTCCGAAGTCAAGAATATATTTTAAAGCTTATATCTATGTTGGGCTAAGCAGTTACTACCAAAATTCTCCAGCCAATCTAGTGTACTAACTAGAGTTTGACCTAGGGTGACATGGTATAAGGGTTTACAATGTCAAGGAGGTAATATCAAACAGGCATTAACTAGATTTTAAAACTGAATCGAAATATAGTGAATAAAAGTAGGCATGTAGAATTAATTTAAAACAACATAAATATTGTTTGAAACTTGGGATCAACATGATCAAGGTGCGTGACTTTCTTTACTCTGTAGTGGGGTGAGAGTCGTCGTCGAAGAAATCTCCCGAATCGTCGTAGTCTACACGTAAAAATAACCCACCAAATTCAAACTAAATTCAAAACAACTTTGAATATTTTAACTCATGGCAGAAATGGATAGAGGAGAGTTTTTCATGAATTTAGAAATTTGAATGGGCTCAATCGGAGCTAGGATGAAGAAGAACGGGCTCTCAGAAGTTTAAAATCAGAGAAAATGAATAAACTGGATTTTTAGAATTATTTTTCTAAAGAAAAATAGGAATTATGACATCAGCAGGAATTTTCTTTTCGGCCGAATTAATTTTCTACGGGAAAATCTGAATTATGATGTCGGCATGACGTCACTATGACGTCAGCCCTAAGGGAATCTTCGGATAGAGGCTGAAAGGTGGGGCCTGGTCTATGGAACAGGTCCACGGACGAGGGAGATAGCCGAGGTGGCACGGGAGGTGGGGTGGCGCTGACGGGGCGGAGAGGAGCCGAGATGGCACCGACGTGGCGCCACCTCACCTGCCATGCAAGCACCCGAGGCAGCGCCACCTCACCTGCCACGCAGGCACCCGAGGTAGCGCCGGCCGGAGGCGGTGCTCGGGTGCGGTGGTGATGGCACAAGACCAAGAGGGGGCAGCGGGGATTCCAGCGCTACCTGGTGTGGAGCTTGGCGGTGCTCGGAGACGGCCAGCAACGAGGAGGCAGAGTCAGCGGCGACGGCTCTCAGTGCGGCGGCGCTCCGGTGGGGTTGAGGCCTGGCCGAGCAGCGAGCGAGGTCGGGGGTAATGCGGCAAAGCCAAAGGCAGCGTCGGTGAGGCTCGGGGGCTACTGGAGCGGCGAGGGGAGCTCGCCGGAGTGGCTGGCGGTGCTTGAAAAAGGGAAGCTCATTGCGGGGGCGGTGTGGTGCTCGCGAGAGGCGAGCGAGGGCGGAAGGAGGTGGTGTGGAAGGAGGCGGAGCCGGGAGGGGCTTTATAGGGGGCGGAGAGGGACGTGCGCACGAGAATTCCTAGTCAGAGGGGTAGAGGTGGGCGGCAGTTGTGGGAGGCTGTGCGGGGAGAGAGGAGTGGTCGCAAGGAGAGGGGAAGTGGGGGTGAATGCGGAAATGGGGAGGTGGGGTGACAGTTGTGGGAGAACGTGGGCGGCGTGCGGCACGGAAGACAGGGAGAAAGCCAGGAAGGGTGGATACGGTTGTGGCGCGAGGAAGGAGATGACCGGAGAGGGAGAAGGGTCCGACAGGCGGGCCCCGCGCGGAGAGACGGAGGGAGTGGCGGTTGACGGGTGGGGTCTGTGCGTAGAGAGAGGGAGGAAAGGGGGCGCGGATGGTAGGGATGGGGCCGCGCGGTGCTAGGGTGTTTAAGTGGTGGCAGACGGGTGAGATCAGCCGAGGCGGGGTGTGGGGAAATCCGGGCCGCACACGTGTCGTGGGGGGAAGAAGGGTAGGCGGGGTGGGTGGACGGCGGGGATGGGCTGGGGCGTGTGGGACGTGGCTCAATCTGGGCCGTCCACGCATCGGCTGGAGGAAAGAGGTATTTTATTTTCTTTTTGATTTTTCAGAAACCCGAGAAAGAAGAATAAAGCTTGAAAATTAGCTAGAAAATCCAAATAAATCCCAAAAAATTCCTATAATTCTAATTAAATGCAAGGAACTCAAATAAAATTAACCAAACCCAGTTTGAACATAATTTCTTCCAAGTCTTACTAGTTTTTACTCTAGGCTCAAAATGAAAACCAAAATTAAATTCTTGAAAATAAAAAAAAATCAAAAAATTTGGGATGTCACAGGTCATCCAAGCCATGACTTTGCCCGTGCTCTACATGCGCCTGTCCATGCATCGCCCTCGTGAGCGTTGTCTTCCCCGCAGTCTCCCGACTGTCTCCACCTCAAACACGCCTCAGTGTTCATGTCTCCACTACTTTGGACTCCATGCCATTGTCGCCTCAGACACCTCAACATTCGTGCCTATAAAGCCTCGCCCGCTCCCTCGTGTTCTACGTCGCATAGCCGCTCACTCTCGCCGAAGTTTGCCTGTGCGTCAATGTTGTTTGAGCTAAGCCACCATCTTCATTCTTGTCTCCAACCATTGAGTTCCCGCCTTTGACCTTGCTGCTCAACCTCCCGTCGATGAGTCTCTACCGTCTGCTGTCTCCATCCAGTTGATCGCCGTCGTCCTACCTCACCGCCGTTCACTATCAGCTAGTCCATCGCCGCCCCTCGGTTCACCCGCGCCGAGCCCCTTTGCTCGCCAAAGCATCGCCCTGATTTTCGTGCCTTCGACATCAGCAGTGGCATAGCCCGCACTCGCGCCTCACAACTCTTCGCCTTCTCCGTGAATTCAGTGTATCATGAGCCAAGTCACCGATAGTTGGGTTGTACTTATCAGCCACATAGTGCCGTAGACCCATGAGCCAGTCGAGCCGAGTCAGTTGCCATGTCGCCTGCCACGTAAGCCCGTTTGACGTGTCAGCCACGTGTACACCACATCAGCCTACCGAGCCGTCTCGAATGCCACATCATCGTGCCACATGTGATCAGCCACGTCACCCTGTCACTTCACCCTAGCTGCCCAGTCACCCGCCACGTCATCACCTGAGTCACTAGTATACTGTTTCATACATCGAGTCCACTGTAGACTAGCTATTCTATGCACCTGGTCCACAGCACAATAACCTTTCTCAATTTCCAGTATTATCTAGCCATTTAATTTTTTGAGAGTCCGTTCTTCTCCGTCCTAGTTTCGATTGACCCGATTCTTTTTTCCTAAATTCATCTAAAATTGAGCTCTATCTTTTGGTTCTAATTTTGAAATTTTTGGAGTTCATTTATATTTTTTGATTTTATTTGTGCCTCATTTCATTTTCTCTCTCGTTAGATTACGTCTTTGAAGGAGCTGAAGCAAGATTTGAAGATCAAGAGTCATTAACTGAGCAAGGCCAAGGTAAATCATGTCCTTTGATTATGTTGAATCTAGTTTTTAAATCTATTCATTTATTATTTTGTTTTAAATTATTATGCATTGTTAATTTGTTACAAACCTTTGTATATGGTAGTTATGGTCCAGTTTGATTAATTCCACATTGATAATTTGAATGTCATGATTCTATTGTCACTTTAGGATGGATAATTATCAGTGATGCAATACTAGTTGTGACATGGATTGTACGTTTGGTATGCTTAGCCATGCCTTTAGTTACATTGGGTTTATCATCATATGTGATCAATAATTAATTTTGACTTAATGAGATACATATCAGAGATGGTTTGGTATACAAACCGTCTATGATATTAATATCAGAGATGGTTTGGTATACGAACCGTCTGTGATAACACTTAAATATGCGTGCCCTAATCCAGCTCTTCTAAACTGTCCTCTCCCTCATCTTCTTCACCAGATTTCTCAACAATGGCATCTAATATTCTTTTGATCTCCTTCCTCTCATCTATCCATCATGAGTTGTTCGGCCGCAATCTTACACAGGCAGCCAACAATTTACGTCTGGAACAGCTCCTTCGCTCACGCCCTGCTCTCCTTCCTCGACTCACTTCCAGATGTCAGTTGGACCTCATCATCCACCATCGACGGAGGTGTCTCGTTGCCGCTTAGGAAAGGGAAACCGCTCTCAGTCTCGTTCTTCTCTGCAATGTGCACAAAGCGGAAGAATCTCTTGCGGTAGTGGAGAGACACGTGGATAACATTGCCGATCAAGTAGAAACGGCCGATTTTGAGGAAGCTTATCATGGCATCCTCTATGAGATTATGGGCTATGCTAATGATTTGCCCAGGCTGGATGTCGGGACCCCGGATTTTCGAACCCGGACCCTCTGTGTATTACTGCACTAGTCCCAGATCAAAGCTAGTGCACACAGTTAAACAGAAATAAATACATCACCAGCATCGTGTTTATTACAATAATTGAGAGTACTGACCGAAAGGTCTCATTATTACAAATGAGGTTTCAAGATCTCACACACACAGAACACAGCAGAAGCAAAAAGATAAATCCGGCGAAGACCCATCAATACGCCACAGGCAATTGACTGGGGAAGCGCGACCTAGTACTCCGGAAATCCTTCGTCGAATCCACAAGCGAAGTAGTCGTAGTCACCTTCTTGAGCTTCATATTCTTCTGAGATTTATTTTTGAGTGCAGCATGTGAGTACATAAAGTGAGTGCAGCATGTGAGTACATAAAGTACTCCGCAAGTCTTGGGAAAAATGCAATAGATGCAAGGCTTGACAAAGGAAGGCTATATGGTTCTTTTGCACAAAGCAATGTTTTAATCTCAATTATTACTAATTATTTTCGAAGGCATCAATTTAATAAAGTAAATGTTTAAACAGAATTATCATTAATTCTATAGTGAATTTTCCATCTACCAACACTAGTTGACCAATTACAATTGATCCAGTTTAAACTGCAGGTTCCATCCACCCTCTCTGGCTCCAACTGCCAGGATACCCTTCCGAGAGTTCCCTCTACTCTCAGAATACAAAACTTTAATTTTGAAACCAAAACCAAAAATCTACCATGTGAATGCATTCCTTGCCCGCCCTTGACCGTAGGCACGGCTATTCGAATAGTTTTACACTCTGCAGAGGTTGTACAACTTTACCCACAAGAGATAAATTATCCTAAAAGTCAACACGCTTTCTTTGGCATGAGACCCAGATAAAATATCACAAAGCCTTTACCTTAATCTAATCTAGCTAGATACCACCCACGAGGTTTCACCGCAGTAGGCTAACCGCCCGAACCAAGCCCCTCTTGCGCCATATGAGTACAAGAAATCCTGTCCCTCACTGTGAATAACCAGTCCATCCCTGGCACCCACTTTCCACTGGTGGCACCTAACCTAGACTATCATAAGTTAGTCAGCTAGGTCGTACCCATATAGACTTGTGGTTGTACGGTTAATGCTCAGTCTGGACAAACACAAGCGTCGGTCCTTAATTGACTAGGGTGGAACATACACTTTACAAGATCTCGTGCTTGCTGCACCAACCCAAACCAACCATCCACCCTAATCTAAACCAACTTCCACATTTCATTTTATTTTAAAAGAACAGTGGCAACTCCAATTACCACTAAATTTATAAAAACAAGGGTATTACAATAATTCATAATTTCCCATTTGCAAGATTTATGAGGTATTCAATAGCATGGCTAAGCATTGTACTACCATTCTAATACCAACAATTAAATATATTACTCTCATTAATGAGTCAAAGGAATTTCTAGGGTTGCAAAGGTACATGGCAATCAACTTCAAGTGAGGGCATAACAAGGTTGGATATAACTAATGCCTTAAGATTTGAACTAATCTTGTATGTAAATAGCAATGCACATAATTTAAAATAATTAAAACATTTTTCAAAATCATAAGTTCAAGATGATCAAAGGAGACTTGCCTTCTTGCACGCTCTCGAGGTCTTCCTGCTGCGGAGTGGAGAGGTCTTCAACAACGTTGGGATCTACGCGGGAAAAGACGAGGCACACGAAGCAAATAAATACAAATAAAATTCAAATAAACTCAAAAACTCAAATAGAGGCCATATTTGGTTAGATTATGATTTTAGACGAATTTAGGAGAAAGATTCAGCGGATTTGGGGTTCACACGAGGGAGAACGAATATCTGGAAGATCGGTTGGGAAAAGAAATTACTGAGACAATATTTGGACCAAGGAAAGTAGAATAGATTTTATGGAGATTTGGCAAGATTTGAATTTGAATTTTGAAAGTGCACAGGAAATTTGGAATGGAATTGAGGCTTTGAAATTAAACTAGGCATTGGAATTTGAAATTTAAATTTTGAAATATCCAATAAATTTCAAATATTTGAAAGGATGGAATAAATGGATAGTTTGGAATTTTTGATGAATTTAGAAATTCGAATGGGCTCAAACGGAGTTACGATGAAGGAGAACGGGCTCCAGGAAATTTGAAAAGAGAGAAAATGGAAAAAGGGATTTACTGGAATTATTTTCCTAAAGGAAAATCCGAGTTATTGCGTCAGCGAGAAATTTCTTTTCCGGCCGAATTGTTTTTCAACTGGAAAATCAATTTATTGCGTCAGCATGACATCAGCACCTTTGGGCAAAGGTTGACACGTGGGCCCCGGGTCTATAGACCGGTTCTACGGCCGAGGGGAGACGCTAAGGTGGCGGGGTGGGGGTGTGGCGCTGACGGGGCACGGGCGGGGTGAGGTGGCGCCGAGGTGGCCGAGCCGTGGTGTAACATCCCAAAAATTTGCTTTCTGAAAAATTAATTTCAAATTAATTATTTTAAAGTATTTGAGTTTTATTTGGATTTGTCGTGAATTTCTGTTTTTGAAAAAACTAGATTTGAAAAGTATTTTAAGTAAAACCTAAAAATATTATTAAATAAAAAGATATTTTGAATTTCTATAAAAATCCTAATTCAATTAATTATTTGGAGTTATTTGGCTTTTATTTGGTTTCCTGGATTTTCTGGAGTTTAAAATGTATTTTTTTGAAAATAAAAAGTATTTCAAGTATGAAAATTAAATACCAACATTAGTTGGAAGTATTTTTATTAAGTCCAAAACTTATCCAGGAACTTCTGTGAATTTTTCTGGAATTTTTTTCATATTTTTCTAAGCTTTAATGAATTTTCTGGGCTTTTCTGAAAATCCTAAATCAAAAATAAATAAATAAAAAATTAAAATCCTCTCTTCCCGCCCCCGGCCGCCACGTGGACGGCCAGATGCCGCCACATCCTCCCTCACCGCCCATCTCGCCGCGCCCATCCCGCCTACCCTACCTCCCGGCCGACAAGTGGCGGCCGGATTGTGCCACGTCGCCCATCCACCCCACTCCTCTCGGCCGCTCGATCCGCCCGGCCGATCCGCAACCCGCGCCCGCGCTTCTCTCTCTCACCCGGCCACACTGCCGCGCGCCTCCCGCCTCCGTCTCTCTCGCGCGGCCCGCCCGCCCGCCCGCCTCTCCCACTCCGCCGACCGCCGGCCCACCTGTCGGCCGTCTCCCACCTCCGCCGCCTTCTTCCTCCTCCCGCCCGGCCGCGCGATCTCCGCCGCCCCTCGGCTTTCCTTCCTTTTCACGCCGTGCGACCGCGCCTTCCATCCTTGCCCCGCCGATCTCTTTCCTTATGCGCCGCACCTTCCCTTTTTCCCTCTCTCAATCCCCCGCCGCGATCGCGGCGAGAATCCCGCGCCACGCCCTCCTCCGCCCTATAAAGCCCCTCCCGCCCGCTTCTCCTCGCCCACCTCGCTCCACCTCCTTCTCCCTCTCCCGAAGCTTCCTCGCCTCGCGTCGTGCGCCCTGCCGCCGCCGCCGCCTTTCTCCGGTGAGGAATTCGTCGCCGCCGTCACCTCAAGTCCGCCGACGCCACCACGAGCCTCGCCGCACCGTGAGCGTCCTCCGCCTCCTCTCGCCCCGAGCACCGCCGAGCCGCCGCCGCACCGTTGGACCCGCGCGTCGCCGCCCGCGCGCCGCCGCCGCCGCCGCCGTTCGCCTCGTAAGGCCGCACCCACCCGCGATCCCCAGCGCCTCTCCCTTCTCCGGCCATCGCCGCCCGCCGCCGCCACCGGAGCTCGGCAGCGTGCCTTCCCGAGCTCCCCGTCTCGGCCGGCCTGCGTGGACGCCACCTGGCGCCCAGTGTCTGCCACGTCGGCGCCGCGTCGGCAATCCTCGCCCAGTCAGCACCGTCCCACACCCCCGTGCCACCTCAGCATGTCATTCGGTCCATGGGCCCGGTCCATAGACCTGGGCCCATTTGTCAGTGTCATGTCCGAAAAGTTCATCCAGGGCTGACGCAAGCATGACATCATAAATTGATTTTTTAGTAGAAAAATAATTCAGCCGAAAATAAATTCCCTGCTGATGCAATAATTCAGATTTTCCTTTAGGAAAATAATTCCAAAAATCCTAATTTTTCATTTTCCCTCTTTTCCAACTTCCCGGAGCCGTTCTTCTTCATCCTAACTCCGTTTGAGCCCATTCAAATTTCTAAATTCATCAAAAATTCCAAACTATCCATTTCTTCCATCCTTTCAAATATTTGAAATTTATTTGATATTTCAAATATTTAAATTTCAAATTCCAATGCCCAGTTTAATTTCAAAGCCTCAGTTCCATTCCAAATTTTCTGTGCACTTTCAAAATTCAAATTCAAATCTTGCAGAATCTCCATAAAATCCATTCTATCTTTCTTGGTCCAAATATTGTCTCAGTAATTTCATTTCCCAACCGATCTTCCGGATATTCGTTCTCCCTCGTGTGAACCCCAATCCGCTGAACCTTTCTCCTAAATTCGTCTAAAATCATAATCTATCCAAATATGGCCTCTATTTGAATTTTTGATTTTATTTGAATTTTGTTTGTATTTATTTGTTTTGTTGCTCTGTCTTTTCGCGCGTAGAATCCAACGTCGTCGACGATCTCTCCACTCCGCAGCAGGAAGACCCAGAGAACCTGCAAGAAGGCAAGTCTCGTTTGATCATCTTGAACCTATGCTTTTGAAATGTTTTAAATATTTTAAATTATGTGCATTGCTATGTACATAAAATCACTAGTTCAAATCTTTAGGAATTAGTTATTCCAACTTTGTTATGCCCTCATTTGACATTGATTGCCATGTACCTTGTCACCCTAGAACTTCCTTTGTCTCAATAAGGAGATTAATATTAATCTTTGTGAATATTAGAATGGTAGGATAATGCTTAGTTATGCTATCTAATATCTTTAGAAACTCTTGAAAATGGGAAATTAAGATTTATTATTGAACCCTTGTGTTTGTAAATGAAGTGGCAATTGGAGTTGTCACTGTGATTTTAAAATAAAATAAAATGTGAAAGTTGGTTTAGATTAGGGTGGATGGTTGGTTTGGGTTGGTGCAGGAAGCACGAGATCTTGTTAAGTGCATGTTCCACGCTAGTCAATTAAGGACCGACGCTTGTGTTTGTCCAGACTGAGCATTAACCGTACAACCACGAGTCTATATGGGTACGACCTAGCTGACTAACTTATGATAGTCTAGTTTAGGTGCCACCAGTGGAAAGTGGGTGCCAGGGATGGACTGGTTATTCACAATGAGGGACAGGGATTTACTGTACTCATATGGCGCAAGAGGGGGCTTCGGTTCGGGCAGTTAGCCTACCTGCGGTAAAACCTCAGCGGGTGGTATCTAGCTAGATTAGAGTAAGGTAAAGGCTTTGTGATATTTTATCTGGGTCTCATGCCAAAGGAAGCGTGTTGACTTTTAGGATAATTTATCTCTTGTGGGTAAAGTTGTACAACCTCTGCAGAGTGTAAAAACTATTCGAATAGCCGTGCCCACGGTCAAGGGCGGGCAAGGAATGCATTCACATGGTAGATTTCTGGTTTTGGTTTTAAAATCAAAGTTTTTGTATTCCGAGAGTGGAGGGAACTCTCGGAAGGGAATTCTGGCGGTTTGAGCCAGAGAGGGTGGATGGAACCCGCAGTTTTAAACTTGACCAATTGTAATTGGTTGGTTAGTGTTGGTAGATGGAACCTTCACTAGAAAGTTAATGATAGTTTCTGTAAAACATTTACTTTATTAAATTGATGCCTTCGAAAATAATTAGTAGTAATTGAATTTAAAATATTGCTTTGTGCAAAACAACCATATAGCCTTCCTTTGTCAAGCCTTGCATCTATTGCATTTTTCCCAAGACTTGCGGAGTACTTTATGTACTCACATGCTACACTCAAAAATAAATCTTAGAAGAATATGAAGCAAAAGAAGGTGACTACGACTACTTCGCTTGTGGATTCGACGAATGATTTCCGGAGTACTAGGTCGCGCTTCCTCAGTCAATTGCCTGTGGCGTATTGACGGGTCTTCATCGAGTTTATCTTTTTCTTCCGCTTTATTTTATGTGTGCGAGGTCTTGAAACCTCAATTGTAATAAGGAGACCTTTCGGTCGGTACTCTCAAATTATTGTAATAACGATGATGGTGATGTATTCATTTCTGTTTAACTGTGTGCACTAGCTTTGATCTGGGACTAGTGCGGTAATACACAGAGGGTCCGGGTTCAGAAATCCGGGGTCCCGACACGTGGCGCTGACGGGGCACCAGGTGGCAGCCACGTGGGCCCGGCGGCTGACGTGGCCGATCGGCCGGAGAGGCGCTCGGGGATGGCACGCCCGCCGGAGCTCCGGTGGATGGCGGCGGCCGGCGGTGGTCGGAATGGAGAGAAGGGGCCGTGGGGAGTGCGGAGGAGGTGCGGGCCCTACCGGAGGCGGCCGGGGTGGTGCCGGTGGCGAGGAGAGGCGGTGGCGGCTCGGGCTCAACGGCGTGGTGGTGCTCTGTCGACGAGGAGGCGTGGCCGAAGGGTCCCCGAGGTGCGCGAGGTTGCGGCGAAGGCGATGGTGGGGTCGGCGAGGTGCGACGCGGCCCGAGGCTCCGGCAATTCCTCGCTGGAGTTGGCGACGGCGGCGGGGGCGGAAGCGCACGGCGCGACGACGATGGAGAGGGCGAGAGAGAGGGAGGAGTGGCGGGGGGACGAAGTGCGGGGAGAGGGGAGGCCGGAGGAGGGTTTTTATAGGGTCGGGGAGGGGAGGGAGGCCGGGGATTGCTCGCCGTTGATTACGGGCGGCGGCGATTGCGGAGGGGGAAGGAAGGAAAGGGCGGCCGCGTAAGGAAAGAGATCGGGGAAGGGGCAAGGATGGAAGGGGCGCGGGTTGCACGGGCGGCAGAAAAGGAAGGACAGCCGGCGGGGCGAGGGGCGGCGAAGATGGCGGTGGTGAAGGTGCGGCCAAGCGGGAGGAAGGAGGCGACCGGAGGTGGAAGACGGCCTGACAAGCGGGCCCGGGCGGCAACGGGAGAGGGAGGAAGGGGCGACTAACGGGCGGGGCCCGCGGGCAGAGAGACGGAGGCGGAGGGGAGGCGCGCCGACAGGTGGGCCGGGGTGAGAGGAGAGAGGAGCGGGGGCGCGGGTGGCAGGGATTTGGCCGCGTGGCCAATGGCAGGATCGGGCGGCGGAGGAAGAAGCGAGGGCGGACGGGGCGGATGGGAGCGAGGGGCAACGTGGCGCGACGGCTCGACCACGTGGCGGCCGGGAGGAGGAGGCGGGATGGAGTGGGTGGCGGTGATGGGCCGGAGAGAAGGGACGTGGGCGGCATCTGGCCGTCCACGTGGCAGCTGGAGGGGAGGGGAGAGGGATTTAAATTTTAAAATTTGCTTTTGATTTTCAGAAAGGCCCAAAAAATCCAATAAAGCTCAGAAAAATATGAAATAAATTCCAACAATTCCAGAAAAATTCACAGGAGTTCCTGGATAAGTTTTGGACTTAATAAAAATACTTCCAACTAATGTTGGTATTTAATTTTCATACTTAAAATACTTTTTAATTTCAAAAATATATTTTTAAACTCTAGAAAATCTAGGAAACCAAATAAAATCCAAATAACTCCAAATAATTATTTTGAACTAGAATTTTCATATAAAATCAAAATATCATTTTATTTAATAATAATTTTAGGTTTTAATTAAAATCCTTTTCAAATCTAGCTTTTTCAAAAACAGAAATTCAGGGCAAATCCAAATAAAACTCAAATACTTTAAAATAATTAATTTGAATTTAAATTTTTCAGAAAGCAAATTTTTGGGATGTTACACTGGAGGAGGAAGTGTAGAGGGCAAGGACAATCTTCACGGCATTCGAGAACTCAGCGGCTGATCCTCCAACTCCAAAAGTCGAAGAAGAATATGAAGCCCAGAAGACTAAGATCTGGGAATATCTTTTTTGGGACTTTTGTAATAAATTTGCCTTGAATTTGTCTCTCATCTTAGTAGTTTCTGTAGTTCATACGACAAAGGATAAAACACAGACAGTTGTAAATGAAAACCATTTGTGATAGTTTCATATACGGTTCTAATTAAAAGCCGTCTGTGATAATGCATATATCACAGACAGCTTTTAGATCTAACCGTCTGTGATAGTTTCAGAGACGGTTTTAGCCATGAAACGTTTGTAATAATTAAAGCATGGACGGCTCCACATGAACTATCTGTGATGAGACGTCCAGTATAGCTTGTTTTTGTAGTAGTGAACACAGGTTGGTCGATCAGAATGTTACCACTGCAAACTGTCTAGAAAAATCGGTAAATTCTAAATTTTCACTTCTCCAAAATAACAATGATTCATTACTACAAAACTCTAGACCTTCTTAGAAGGTCCTTCACATGCTTAACAGAAATAACAAGTAGCAACAGATTAAGTGTGTATAGTACATCCACCGATGTTGCCTTGACCAATATGAGAATCTTTCCCCCTAAATTGTCTACTTTTAGATTGATAATTGGAGTAAGAATTGGCATGGTTAACATTAAAAAAACCGTGTAGATCATTTCATAATAGTTATATTACAAATTTATAGTCAGTGTAGATGAGCTAGGGGATGGTTGAGTGTTGTGTCGAGTTAGGTGAGTTCTTTTCGGTTTATGGCTTGCCTCGGGACGACTTCTTTATCGCCTTTCTGAAGTGATTTATCGGGAAAAATTTTTCAAAGAGGTTTATTGACTTGTCAGTATTCAGTTTATTTGCACAAACGCTTACACTAGGGCTAAAAACTATAAGTTGCAGCCATAAGCCGTAGTAAAAAAAACCGATCCCTTAACGACACAAACCTGAGGGTGAGAATTAGGGGTGAAAATGGATCGGATAGTTTTCGATCGATCCGAATGAAAACGAATATGGATTGTGTCAGATCAGATTTTCTTTGGATAATTTTCGGATCGGAAACAAATACGGGTTTTTTTTGTCATAAACGGATACAAATACAGTAGGCCTGATATCCGGTGAATACGGATTATCCGGATAATACGAAAACGGATATCTAGGATTTTAGTCCAACATTGCCCAGCCCAAGCTAGCCTCTCTCATCACCCCTACCACCAGCCCACTAGCCCAACCAAGCCATAGGCCTCCATTACCATTAGGCATTAGGTTCCTTAGTCATTAAATTACAAACACCTAGCAAATGTTTATGTTTATTAAAAAATAAATTTAGTATTGTTAGTAGATTAAAATTTGTACCGATTAAATTGATGTACTCCCATTTAAATCATTTGATGCAAATTTAAATACTTAATTAATTTATTAGTCACATGTAAATGGTAGAAATTCATTAAGAATTATTTAGGACTTTAGAAAAAATTAACTGTCACTTGAAGATTTAAAATCTGTACAATGGTATGACTATTGTGGATAAAAATACTTATGCTTGTTTAAATTTCATGAATGTTTTGATAAGATAAACTATTTATGTGTTTTCATTGATTTTAGATGTATAGTTTAAGGGGGTTTTCATGTTCCGATAAATATTCGTGACCGTATTTGTTTTGATTCATATTCGCTCCGTATCTGTATTCGATATTATTGGTATTTATATTCGTATCCGAGGTATCCGTATTCGTATCTGCATCCGATAAAAAAATATAAAAATAAATATGGTAAAGATATTATTCGATCCGTTTGCATCCTTAGTGAGAATGGAGCGGCTCAAAGCCCACCAACGGTGATGGAACTTGACGACAAAGGCACAAGAGGAGGTGGTTTCGAATCCTTCGATCCTGGCGACTTCGCGATGAAATCGAGGTGATGCTAGAATTTAGAGGGCGAGGGCAACTTGGATGAAGCTTTATAGCCAATGAGGGCGTAGCAGAGGTGGACTCCAATGGTGGCATGATATTGATGGCACCGTGGAGGAGTCGGAATTTGGAGGGAGACGAATAGTGGCGTGGGGCCCACTCATCAGCAGTAGCAGCGATACGAAGGATTGGGCTGATTAGGCTGAGTGGAAGCGGGCCGAAAAAGAGAGGAAATGGCGTGTGCTACCCTGGTTAAGGAGACGGTCTTCAGCCTAAGAAGAGAGAGAAATAGGCTGGAGGGATAAAACCGACCCACGAGCTTTTACAGTATTTAATTTAGTTTTTCTTTTTAGAAAATACAGAAAATTCAAATAAGCCACGAAAAATAGCAAATAAGTTCAAAATTTTTTTAAAAAATTTAGGAAATACTTTGGAACACTAGAAACTATAAATTATTTTTGGATTTGATTGATATTTGGAATAATCACATTAAATCATTTTAGTCTCAAAAAATCCCAAATTAAAATTTCATTTATTCAAGAAAATCCTGGAAAATTTGGAAATTTCTATTTTAAGCAAAAGATTTTTAAAACTATAAAATTGGGATGTTACATATTAGTAGACTCATCATAGCACATGTTTTTGTGATACGCGTCCATCACCAAATATAAGCTGTTTCGTTTTTACGGTTTTGGTGCAATTTGTTTACCCTGATTTTATAATAATACACTATTTAAATAATAAACAATATATATCATTAACATTATTTTTAAGACACAATAAAAATATTTTAATCGTTTAACTATTATATTTTAGATATATTAAGATTCAAAGTTTTAAAATGTCGACTATACTAACCCCGCCATACCATATATTTTGTGTCGGAGGGAGTATATAATTGTTTTATTAATACCTTGAACATATTCGTCAGTGTGGTACTTTTTGAGACCACATCAATGTTAAATATTTGCAATTAGAGGGAATATAATTTCCTCTGACCGTTGGTTTGCACACCATACCCTGAGTCCCTACCAGATGAACCTCGCTGATTCCCTTTTTCTTTATTTCTCATGTTCTGTTTTTGCTCTCTTGCGGTATATTTATTATCCATTATTTTCTTACATTAATTATTGTTGAGGCTCTCCGGATAATTTCTTTTATCCTTCATAGTTTTTCTGTAATTAAGTATTTCAGATTCCCGAATTTTCTTTCTCCTGCCAGGAGTGCTGGAATACCGAATTCAACTGGATGCCTTTTTTTTTTTTGGAGAGAAGGATGTCAATATTCAGCCAGAAGCATTTAAGTTGCATGCTATACATTAATCAGGAGAACTATGGGTTAAAAACAAAAAAAATTCACCTTTGGATACCTATATATGTAATGCCATACAGAGTTGCCTGGGTGGCGAAACCCCTCTACAGTGTCATTACTTATCAACATCTTGAGGTTGTGTTTTATCAGATGGCAATATTTTTATTTCATCTTTGGTTTATAGCCTTCGCATCGGCAGTCCATTTTTCAGGTACAAAAGATATCCATCCCAAAGGTAACAATGCAGCCAAACTTTGCAGCAAAATACCCAGTGGCAAGCTTGAGTAGTCACCAGAAGACACCCCTATTAGAGTGGACAATCCAACTCCAAAGACTCCACTTAGTATTGCTGAAAACACCAGTCCAGACGTGAAGAAAGCGAAAAGCGAACCTTCGCAGCCAGGCGGGCAGAGACTTGACAACAGAACCGAGAACGGCAGGACCTTGAATTGAGCAATCGCTTCAGCTAGTGCAGAGAAACAAAGCACATAGATCTCATTTGATATCCCCAACATAAGGTTGACTTGTTTCAATAGGACCAAGTCTGACAGAACTGCCAAAACATACACTATCTGAACTCCAGTCACAAGGCGCCTCAAAGGGATCTTTTTAAGACAGCGGTTATAAAGGACAGTTAGAGATAGGACCATGACCTGCCCCATGACTTTCGACAGACCGATGATTGAGGGATCAAGCTTCAGGTACTGTGTTTGAAAGCAGAACATTGTTCCAGAAAGAATAGGCACAATAGCGAACGATGTCATGATCCATGCAAGTGGGTAAAAGATCCTTTCTTCATTGATTGTCGTCATCAAGTTTGAGAATTGCTTGTGAAGATTGGCCGACAAAGTGCTTTTGACAAGACGACTGTTGGAGTTACCAAGAGAGCTTGGCAGTGTCTCTTTTGTACTTACAGAGAGTGCTAGCTGGAGGCCGAGGAGGATCGAGAATGCTGTGAACATCGTCTTTGGCTCCTGTGTTCTCAACAGTACGTAACCACCAGACAAGTTTCCTAAGAGTGATCCAGCTGCCAGGGCTATGAATGCATAAGATTGTAGTACACCGGCCTTCTGTGTTCTACTGAACTCTGTGACAACAGCATCGCTTACAACTTCTGTGACAGATGCTCCAAGATTTCCAATGAGAATGCATGCCATTTGAGTTGGAAATGTGTCGCCTGTGACTGGAATAATCGCAAGTGTTCCCCAGGCAATAAGCTGCAGTAATGCTGAAAGTAGCCAACATTAGTGCAAGTAAATTTAACAACAGCTCATTGAAGACTTGGTTAGTTACCAGTTTTTATTGCCATTGAAAGATGACCACTGAACTTCCAAATATGAAGTTATTTGAAGGAAATAAATATGAAGTTATTTTGTTAGGAAACTCCTGAAGCAGCACGTTTAAATTTTCTATGATAATAATAATAGGATACATTGAATTCTTACATAAGCCAAACTTATGAATCAAACTAGCAAAAACTCAAGACTATACGGGGGAAAAAGAACACAAAGGATTGAAGGAAAATGACCAAAATGACTGTAAATAATATGGACAAATTGACATCATTTCATTTGGATTTTACTCCTTTAGGACTAATAGATGCATCTTGAAGAGCCTGCCCGAAAATCTTGACGTACTAATGCCAAATGAGTGGGGTAGTCTTTATGTGACAGCGAAGGCAAATCTAAGGTAGGCAGCTTTCAGAGATTAGTGGACCAGAAGGCACCCTCCTGCAGATTCTCACAAGTACCACAGAATATGGGTGCCCTATGAGAATACATGGAAAAGCTCAGATTGTGTGACTAGAAGTGCGAGTAAATCACACATCAGGTACCACAGATTAAGGGTAGTCTTTTGGATTAACCAACTTGGTGAAGCTCCAATTGTGTGACTAGGAATAACAGCAAAGAGTCAATCACGCATCAGGTACCACAGAAAGGGTAATCTTTTAGAATAACCAACTTGCTGAAGCTCGAATTGTGTGACTAACAGCAAAGTACGCATCGGGCAGGTAAGTGTACCGCTCCATCCTCCAGACACATGACGCTTTCGAAAACGTATCTTTCACTAGAACAAGGTGCAACGGCAAGCAAAGGCACTGGCCATGATTCCCTTACCAATCAAACAAGCAACCCATGTTCTACTTACTAAATAGTAAATACTCCACTAAAAGAGGCATAAACGGCAGCAGCTAGCCAGTTCAAACAATCCAATCAATAAGACCGCTAAAATCACACTCTAATGAGAAATTAGAAATCTCTCGGGAAAAATTCAATCCCAATCATACTGTGAAGTGGAACAGTGGCTGCAGTTGTTGAATTCCAATGTCCACGGTGCTTCCTATTCAGAAAGAGACGTGAAACATTTGTCGCTTTCAATGTGACCAGTGGCAAAGTTTTTTTCTAAGCTGAATCTATCACTTCAATTCATGCTTATTTTCCAGAGCAATAGAGCACTTTAAAAAAATCAAATTATGATGTGAAATAAACATGTGGAAAGAATTCGAAATTTCAGATCAACTGTTGCAATTGAGACTACTTCCAAAAATTAGATAATTCCCCAGGGCAATGGAATTTTGTCATGAAAATTCAGAAATTTTGATCCAAGCAAATCTTAATATCGAATTTCTGAAAGCAATATGGATTGAATGATTAATTACCTCCGATCGAGATGTATGGGAGGCGGTGCGCGCGGCCGATGTAGACGCCGTCGGAGAGCACGCCGAAGAGCGGCTTGGCGACGAGCGGGAGGTTTCCGGCGTTCTGCACGAGCTGGAGCGCGGCGGGGCTGAGCCCGAGCCCGCGCGTGAGGTGGAAATTGAGGGCTAGCCACGGGAAGCACCGGAACCCCTGCACCCAGTACCCGAGCCCGCACACCCACCACACCCGCCGCATCTCCCGCAGCGAGCCCCGCCTCTCCGCCGTCGTCCGCGCCGGCACCGGCGGCGGCGGCGCCGTCGTGGCCCGCCCCGCCGGAGCTTCCGGCGGCGCCGCGGCGGCGGAGTCCTGGAACTTGACCAGCCGCCAGCGCCGCCTCTGTTCCGGCATTCTTGGCGTCCTGACGCACATCGCTATGCCGTGCGCGTTCTTGCCGGCGATTCTTGCGCGTGGGCCGCGGGGTCGCGGCGCGCACGGCGAGAGGCAGAGCATTGTGGCCGCCGTTGTCGGTGCTGCGACCGCGGAGGCGGCGGAGAGGAGGGAATGTGGACGCGAGAAGAGTGGAGCCGCGCGTGCGTGGGTCTGATAGTGTGGCTGAGGAGGAGGTGGGGGTTCGAGGAGGGAACGGAAGCGTCGGGTCGGGAGGGAGGAGAGTTCTAGAAGACGTCAGAGGCCCCGCGCGGGCCGCTTCGGTGGTCCTGGGTTGCTCTGCTCCGTTGGCATGGTTTTCCTGCGCTAGTAATTTTCACTAGGGCTGAAAACGGTCGAAAATATCGTTAGGAGGTCAAATCACTTTCAGTTTCACATTATTTTTTTAAAAACGAAATCGATGCGATATTGTCGGAAACAAAAACGACATCGATATTCCGGTAAATTCGGAAACGAAACTATTCGATCAAAAGTGCATCGATAACGATCGAAAATCATGAAAGCGATAGCTAAAATACGATATTCTCCACATCTAAAGAAGCCAAAACATGCAACCATAATCAATTCTAAGCCATGAACTCATATCATCATATCACAAATTCTAAACTAAATGAAGCAGGCATACTTCAACACTTCAGTTCGATCCCATCCATCACACAAACAGCGAACTCATACTACCACAAAAGGTCCTTCCTTTCATTGCATAATACTTAAAGAAACTACTACTACGGTACTACCAAGAAGATCATAGGCATATCAAGAACGAAACGGAACCATGCTTCTTATAGCTGAACCTCCGGCATGTCATCATCATCTCCAAGCACATAATCACCGCCCATTTCTGAAAATTCATCCTACAAATTGCAATGGAAATAACGTGTTAGTACTTCAAATGAATTACATGCTACTGCAATACATATCAATATAATTATACCCCAATAAGCAGATTGCTCTTAATGGCTTCAAGAACCTCAAGATCACTAGGCAAAGAAGAAATATTCTTAGAACACGAAAATTAAAAGGCACTACATGAGTAAAAAGAACATCAAGATATTGTTAATAGAAAGCAACGATCGGTTTACACTTTTACCTCTTTTAGCTCCAGTTATCCAATCCTTAGTGCAAACAAGTGCTTGTACCATGTCAGGATCAAGGCTGCTTCGATATGGGTCGACGACACGTCCACCGGCACTAAATGCAGATTCAGAAGCCATAGTTGACACTTGCATTGCCAACACATCACGAGCAATCAGGAAGAGGACAGGATATTCATCCTTCTGATTTTTCCACCATGCTAAAATATCAAATGTATTATGGTTGGCTTTAGAAACCTTCAATTGTGGTTCTGCTAAGTATCTCTCCAATTCACTTATTCCTTCATCATTACCACATGCATCACTTTCATAAAGGAAGGAATCAAGCTCATCATCCACACTATCCATAAACTGATCTATAGCTGAAGTTGATGAAACAAGTGTTGTACTCTTGGAAGGTGCGGAAGAAACATAACAATGAAACATGTTCCTTAAAACACCATTGAATTTATCAAGTTCAGCTTGGTAGGAATTTCTATATAACTTTCTCAAGTAAAATTCTACAATTCTTCTCTTGAACCTAGGATCAAGCACATTTGCAACAAAGAAGGGCAACATTTGACTTCTTCCAATACTTGTCAAACTTGACACTCATAGCATTTGCCATTTGGCAAAGAGTGGCATCATTACTATTGCACCAATCAGATAGATATAACTTAATCTCACAAAAACCTCTAAAAAACAGGTTTGCTGTTGGATATAGAGTACCGAAAATATCTTGGTCAGTCAAAGAATTTTTCAAGAAAGGAATCGAATGTGGGCCTTCTCCCATTCCCGACTTGAAGGAGCAATACACTCATACCTGCGGCGGTCGATGGAAGTAAGCCTCTCAAATGCAGGCTTGTAATAAAGAGCGTCCCTCAACATGAGATATGTAGAATTCCATCTCGTAGAAACATCAAGTGAGAGAGAAGGCTTTGTATCTAGCCCACATTCAGAGCACACTTCAGGAACTCCTCCCACTGAACTGTAGATCCCTTGACAGCAACTACAAATGATCTAATCTTTTCAGTTGTAGAGCCAATCGCACGCATACCATCTCTAACAACCAAATTAAGGATGTGATTGGCACATCTCACATGAAAAAACAGCCCATCACATACTAAAGGACTATGCCTCTTGAGTTCTACAATGACATCCTTAACCGCTACTTCATTTGCATTGCATTATCCAAACTTAGAGAGAACATCTTTTTCTCCACATACCACTTCAAAAGACAAGAAGAAAGTGTATATGACAACCTCTCACCAGTATGTCGCCCTTCAACATGGAAGAAATTGACAATCCTCTTTTGAATTTTCCAATCATCATCAACCCAATGAAGAGTAACACACATATAACCCTTGTTCTGGTTGGATGTCCACATATCCATAGTTGCACTAAAGCGACTTTGAACGGTTTTGAAGTATGCATACAACTTATCCTTTTCAGCCAAATAATATTCCATTATTTCCTTTCTAACTGTGACACGAGACTTTAGAGGATAATGTGGACGCAATGATTTGACCCACTCTTGGAAATATTCATGCTCAACCATATTAAAAGGGTACTCATGAACTATCATAGCCTCATAGAACTTTCTCAAGCTAGCTTCTTGATCATACTTGTAAGGTTGGACAACTGCGATGCCAGTATCTTTATCGATTTTGTTGTAAGTCGTTGTTGTCCTTTCTTGATCTTTGTGATAATTAGCGAGATGGGTCCACAAACCGTTGTTCCAAATCTGCTCTCACTCTGTGTTTGCTGGTCTTGTTTACACAACCTTTGACATTGCACTTTGCCCAAAGCTGATTTTCCTCCTTGCCATTCACCTCATCGTTACTCCAAGACTTGGTGAAGTATTGCCACACTTCGATGTGCTCTTCTTGGCCCTCTTGCTGGCAGGTTCATTTTTGTCCTCGCCATCGCTGCTCGCATCCACATCGATTGGATCAACACCATCTGTTTGATGCCACCAGTACCACCACTTGGCACTAAACTTCTCTCAGATGAAGGTGCTGATGCAGGTGCTGCAGAAGAAGCAGACATGCCAGCATTCTGGCTTGCATTTTCACTTGCAGCTGGCCTTGCACGTTTATGGGATCCTATCACAAATGAAGTGCAAATGTTCTCCTATTAGTATAAGATATAAATCTACACAGTGAAATAGTGCATCAGTAAGATATAAATCTGTATGTCCTTAGCACCCAATTGGCGGAAAGCATTTCCAACACTAGACATCGATCTTATTTGTCATCGACAGTGATGTGCAAGGACTACATGTTTCTGAGTTCTGACGCTTAAATTGCAAGGAATTTGTTTGTAAAAAACACCTATCCACATAGAAGAACAAGCAAAAACATATACTGCTACTACAAAACTCTGTTACACTTCTTTAATTTTTACAAGCTATTGAGAGAACCAAAATTACTAATTAATCATGCACTGCAAAAACATACACCTGAGAACATAATCATGCACTGCCAAATTACAAAATCTACATGGTCATGCTATTGATTGTTACTAAAACATGAAATAAGGACAACCATAATTACAAAATCACTAGCCAAATTTAATGCTTTAAAATTATCTATAAGTCAGGATAAGCTCAAAGATCCGCTCTGCTTTCCATTAGCCAACTAATTGGTTCACAGTCACATATTCGCACTACTGGATAGCAACCATTGTAGCACGGTTTACAAAGGATAGAAATGGGCCAACCATGCCGTGGACACGCTGTGATATATAACTCAGATACATATTCTGTATAAATAGATACATAACAAAAGTGTCTTAAATGATATGATTACAATGGAAAATGTTAAACAAAAACCAACCGTATCCTCTCTACTAAACATAAACCCGAGCCATGTTCTAAATAAGATTAATCTGTGCATGTAAACAGGTATCTGCACCAATAGATACAACAGATGTGATGAGCACTGACTGAGCGGGTGAAAAAAGGACCTTGCAGTTTTCATGCACATGGCAACTGAAATTTCAATCAACAATCGTGTTGTAATAGAGGGAAATTGAGAAGTACAATGACATTCCACATGATTCAGATTTCAGAAGATAGCAAAATGTATCAAACTAGAATAATAGACTGTTACAAAATCTACATGGTTACACATACACATCATACATCGCAAACGCAGCGCGCCAGTGCGGCACCACCGGCCGAATCGATTCCCCGATCCATGCCTCTCCCCTCTCTGGGCATGGAGGTGTTCTACTACCTCGTGTTCGGCGTGCTCACCGCCGTCGTGGCGGGGCTCGAGCTCGGCAAGAGCGGCAACGACATCGGCGGATAAGAAGATGAGCTTACCAGATGAAGCTGTGGCCGCTGCCGAGGTTTGAGAGGCGGCGAGGTCGATAGGGAGTGGTGCCTCTGCCTCCATCACTCGCGCTCGGGGGCCTCGGGGTGTTGCATCCGCCGGCTGCTCCGCGTCTCCAGCCGACGCCATCTTCGTCTCAGTCTCTCAGATGTGGCCGCCGATCGCCTGAAGAAGGAGAAGGATGGCAGTGTGAGTGGGAGACTAGAGGCGCCCAGCAGGCCAGAACCAGCAGCGTGGGAGTGGGAGGCGCTCACACGACGTCGGGGCGAGTCGCAGAGGCGGCGGTGGCGGCTAGGTCTAAGGAGTTAGGGCTGGGCGGCTGGCGTTGGTCTCGGCGTGGGAATCGCCGAATCGGAGGCCGAATGGCCGAATGGGGAGGAGGTGGGGTGCGCCCGTGTGCGGGACTGTGGCTGCGGGAGACGGAGTAATGGGCCGCCTGGGGGTGCTCTCAGCGGAGATGGGCCTGGGGGACTGGGGGTGCTTCCGCCGTTCCGCGTCTCCGTGTGGGGATGAGTCGGTCGGACCGTCGGATGACTGATGAGGGAATCAGTAATTATCGACGGTATATTTTCGGGTAAATACGGTATTCTTCGAAAACGATCGGAAGAGAGCTAAATCGTTTTCGTTTTCATTATCGGATTTTTTTTACCGTTTTCGTTTCCGTTTTATCGGTTACCGTCACCGTTTCCGTTTAAGGCAAAAAATCGGTAATTTCTCAAAAACGATTTTCGGTAACCGAAAATTACCATTTTCGTTTTCAGCCCTAATTTTCACTCATTCTGGTACGGGCCAGGGGTATATTCTTTTTTGCAAGACGGTACAGGACACACGTACTTGTAACTCACATCTTGCTCACACTATCATTCATGTATACACATAGATACGTGTCCTCTAATTTATGTTTGAAGATTTTACAAAGATCTCACGGAGCATAGACACGAGTTTTCTCACCGCGCAATCCTACAATCCTGGTAAGCTGTGTGCACGAGCTAGGCTCGGTTCCGAAGGGGGCATATTCTTGGTGCATTTTGGTTTCGCGGAGATTACGTGAAGGATGAATCCATACGCGCTCTATTTTGTACGCGTTGTTCACATGAGGACCTAGATTGGACGTTTACTGCAACACAGCTAATACAGACAGGTATGTGCGGTGTGGATCTTAGCAACCGAGTTGCAGTATCGCGAGCTCTGTAACCACGATGTGCACGAATTGCAAGGTGATGTAGCTTTGCTTTGCGTTGCCGTTTGGCTTTCTAAATGTTAGTAACGACGCAGCCTGCAAAGTCAGTGGGAAATCATATTCATGAACCAACGGTGCCCAATTAGCCTAGCATCGTATATAATTCTGTCGCGGCCTCGTAGAGCGAAAGAGAGAGGGTTGACATCTGAGCAGCTGATGCAGGGAAACTCACCTTTCTGTCTGTTTTCGTGCTTTTCCGAGACAAGTGTGCGTCGGCGAGGAGAAGACGGAAGGAGGTTTCTTTGCGTTTCTGCGGCCCGTTGCGATGCCTTTCTTGCGCCAGTGATTCATTCGTCCGTGAGCGTTGGCTTTACTTGGTCGGGGACGTGAACGTCATAACCGGATCTGGGCATGCTTCGTGCGCTGCGAGAAGAATCCGGACGTTTGTCGACTAGTAACTTTATATCTCGGTGTACCTTTCAAAACACGAAGCAAATGGTTATTAAAAATTTGATAACATTGACACAAAATCAGTCAACCATTCACAAAATTTCAATTCTACATTCAATCTATACATGGAGAACCAAAAAAGATAAATCCTGCTGAAAATGAAATCCAAAAATAAAAGGAAAGGAAGAGGCTACTATTCACTAAAATTTATCTTTTTTGTTTTTCCTAATATATGTTGTGTTTTTAGCAGAATCTTGCAGGATGCTTGATCGCATCATGACTTTTCTAACCAATTTTTTTAATCTTTCACGACCTTTTCTTCGTGTTTTGAGGCGAATGCACCAAGATACACTAGATATGATCTCCATCCGGTAATACATCCCATAATTGCATTTGAGAATGGCTGTTCAGTTCACACTAGTTTTTTTTCATTACAAGATAAGACACTTAGAGCATCTCCAAGAGATGCTCTTTCTCACCCCCTATCTTAAAATATTGGGTATGAAAGCTAAAAACAAGCTCCAACAGATACTCTAAAACACACCTAATAATTTTGGTACTCTAAAATTGAGGTGGATCACCATCAAATATACAGTGCCTAGATAGTAATTTTAGGGATCCAAGTTTAGAGGAGCTGCTGAAGGAGGGGAAAGATTTAGAGGACAATTTTTTTAGGAAGACTCCCAATATGAGATTTTAGAGGACAAAATATTGAGCCTCTCTTGGAGATGCTCTTACATACTACACCACATACGCACAACACACACAAAGATGAGTGTGTCCCTTAGCATACATTTAGAAATATAGAGGCTAGCATAAATATGTGACCTCATAAAATTATCAGTGGGAGACACGTGCGTGTAAAAATGTGCACTAAAAATTGAATTATGGTAGATGAAGTCGTATTCTCACAGCTCTACTATCCCACCAAGAGATCGTTTCCTCTTGTTCACACTAGCTCTATTTTATAATATGAGTTATATTTTATTATCAAGAAAATACCTTATATACCACTAAAAGTTTGCCTATTCCCTGATCTGTCATTGCAAAACTTACGTTTCCTTCCGTGCTACTGAATTGAATTCTTTTTATCCACCCATGGCACTTGTGTTTGCTTGCTGTGAATGTGATGTTAAGTGGGTCACGGAAGGACACTTTTAGCCTTATCTTCCTCTTCATCCTCCTCCCTGTTACTCTTCTTCTTTATGCTACAGCCATTGGCCAACATTGGAGCAACTAGCAGCCACCACATACGTGTCGCCTTCCACCCACCAGCTGTCATAACCTCCCCTGAATCCTCCCCAAACCATGCCGTTTCTGCACGTGGCATGGTTGCTGCCGCCATCAATGTGTCCAAGCCGCTCGAATCACTGCATCAGAAGGTCGATCTGAGGGCTCTGTTATTTTAGGATACGGCTGATAAGTAGCACCAGCTAAAGTACAATGGCTTTTTGTTGATTATGCTGATTTAAGGATCACATTGAGTTGCATTATGTCAATTTGCAGTTGCCACGTACAGCCTGAATTGAAATGCACAATTGGATACTCTAGAGTGTTTCTTGCATAAAAACTAATATACGTACATACGTTCATTACGTTCACATATGAGGTAGTACAATACAAATGGCATCACGCGACTAGATCGTCTGCGATGGCATCATGTACATGACTCATGTAAGCATCGCTTGATGGAATGAGCACACCATCAGAACTAAGGTCTGCTTCCTCACTTATATATTCCCCGGCCAATGCCGGATTGTCATCATCCATGTCCTGGGACCTAATATCTATTAAGAAGTTGTGCAAGGCCAACGTTGTTGTGATAATCTTGCTTTGTACCTCCGGTTTATACCCTTGTATGTTTTGCAGTATGCACTACTTCATCTTCCAAACGCTGAATGCACCCTCAATAACGTTGCGGAAGGACGAATGGTAATAGTTGAATGTCTCTTTATGTTCTCGTGGTCATCCGCCACTAGCAAACTCTACTACGTGGTAGCTCTTGTTCCTGTACATCATTAAATAACTGGTCTTGTTGGGATACCCAGAGTAGACAAAGTAGTACTTGCTTGCCGTACAAATTACACAAGCAAGAGTCAGAGCAAAAATAATGCAGGTAATATGGAGATAATGTGGTAATGTTGAAGCGTTTCACTTTTGGGAGGATGCAGGAACATGTATGCGAAACCAACCGAAGTGTCCACCAGAATGCGCGTGTCGTGCACTGACCTAGGCCAACCTACGCACACAAAGGTGAACCACATGTCAAAATCGCACACTGCCAGCATATTCTAACTCATGTACCTATGCCGATTCATGTGCATAAGTCAATCCTCCTTCTGTAGCGTGACTAAAATGTATGTCCCATCGATAGCCTCAATGCATTCATTGAAATATAGATAAAACATTTCATTCATAATCCTTGGATGCATGGTACTGAAAGTAGGATCTCTAGGTTTGACTTTATCCATCTTCATGCAGCACACACAATTGAGTACTTTATAAAACTTTGCACTCACAGTCAAAGAAGAGTGCACAAAATGGTTTTTTACCTACCAGTTCAATTGTGGTGCACTGACGATCCACAAAAACATTCTAAGCACTTGAGGATTGCAAACCATAGTTCATTACTAGCGTGTTATGCTGCAGGTGGAACGTTGTTCTCCTCATCTTGAACATGTTGTGGCACAGATCAGACAAGGCCAGCTGCTTGTCGACCCATTCCAACCCCGTCATTACGGGTTCTCTACGAGGCCTCCTAGAGGCAGACCGATCATACAGATATGTAAGCACAGCCACCTTCAAAAAAGGAGGTGTTGTGGCTACAGACCAAACAAAGAGAGAGAGATGTGTCGTAGTGGGGAGTTAGGTGAACAATGGCTTAGGCCTCCCCCATGGCCTGTATCATATATATATACTCATGTGAAGTGCTTTTACAGTTGTGCCCTTGCACACTTACATCCCCTTCAGGGGCATTTAGGTCATTATACATGTCCCATATTAGGCCTTACAACCCACTAACAGGCCTGTTGGGCTTAGGTGGGGGCCACCCATACAACATGAGCCTCTTATGGTGAAGGGCTTCATATATAGGCCGGAGCCATGCTGCCGAGTCCTTTGGCCCCCTTCGTCCCTGCGGCCTGTGCTCTTCGTCGACATTTGCGGAGCCTTATTGCATAGTGTAGCGTGCTCCCTTGCGCGAGGGTATGTCTCTGGGCAGGTTGGCGAAGTCCTCCCTAGCCGACGGTATGGGGGCGAGGTTCGCCCCTGGGCTTAAAATTTTAGTCGAAGTCGACGTCAAGATTGGAGCCGGAGTCGGCGTCAGAGTCTACGCCGGAGTCGGGGTCGAAGTCGGAGTGAAGTCGGACCTTGCGCCGCAGACTCCCGTATTGGCGTGTTGTGCGCTGCCCGGCCACCTTCCGCCGCACTCTGCGGCTGTCAGCGGCCGTGCTCCCTGACTGTGGGTAGCCGTACCGCTGTACTTTGGCCGGTTGGTCTTCTGTTTGCGGGGGAATTGAGGGGGCTTTATAATGCGTTGTTGCGGGTACGTAAACACTGCCCTTTATCACCTGCTTGCTGACGCTTCGCTTTCTTCTTCGTCAGCTTGCTGCGTACATCACTCCTGCTTCTGCTCCCGGTTCCGTACGTAAAAATGGGAAGGTCCGACCCGGTCTCGTGGACAGATATGCTTGAGTTCATCCACATCCTCTGATTGCGCTGATGGGCACTACTATTAGAGTATGCTGGTGTATTGAAGCAGATTTGTCTGCAAGAAAGTCTGTGCTAGCCGTGAATCAGCGCCCGCGGTCCCGAATTACAGGTAGCGTAGGCGACCAGGTCCCCACCGGTTTGGTCTGCGGGGTCGTCATGCGGATCCCGGAACCGAGGTAGCCCCTTGCATTATCCTGCATTCTTCAACAGGGTTTGACCCTTCACCAGGCCCTGTGGTTCGCCGGCTGGTCTTAACCGCTGTGTTGTTAGTCCCCCCGGAGAGGCCTTCGGGGGCTACAGCAGTACAATGAGGTATTTGCTCGCAGGGGCTTGCCGTTGGCGAAGCCAGGGTGCCTCTGCTGAAGCGAACTTGCCGACGCTGCCGCCGAGGTCGACTGGCCTGTAGCCCTTGATACCGAGTTAAAGGTCGGTTTCTTTGCTAAAGCCAGAGTTTCTGTAACGAAAAGGGGACTCCGCCACGGCTGCTGCCGAGGCTAGCTAGGCCTTGCCTTGCGGTTAATTCCCTTATGCCCCCCGAAACCGCGCTGTCCCGTTGGGAGGTGTGCCACGCCCCACTGGCTGTGTTTACATGTGGGGGCGCAAGTGGATGGCGGGGCGCCTTTTCTCGGAGTCGCAGCGGCTTCTGGCATCTTCGTGATGCCCCAGCGAGGCGTCCTTTTGCATGGACGGAGCCGGAGGCGGAGTTAGGGCCCGGCCCCTGGGTCGGAGACCCTGACTAGATTGTTACAGTCGGGTGGCCCCGAGAGCCTTGCCAACTCGCACCATCAGTTATGCCGGGTCATTCGACCTGCATTTATTCCCTGCGGGGGTCGACACGCGGCGGGGCACTACTGGAGCGTCGTGCGCGAACAGGCCTCTGTACGACTGTGGTCGTATGCGGCATACGTGTGCCGTCGCGACGCTTCGGCTTCCGCCATGGGGGGCGTGTGGTTCGCCGTTCGTCGGTTACGCTTACCGATTGTGGGGGACGAGGGGGCTTTAAATACCCCCTGTGGTACCATGCTTGCGTCTCTTGTAAACACTTTCTCCTCGCCTGTGCCGCCTCCTGCATGCCTTTGCTTTTCTTGCTACTGCGCTCCTTTCTGCCTTTGAACAACGATGGCGTCCGGCGACAAGCGTTCTCAGGCAGCCAGCAACTACGCCATCCACCGACAGTCCTTGCCTCTTGAGGTAAAATATGCGCTCGAAGAGCGCGATCCGGCGACGGCGGACAAGTGGTGGTTATCGGCGGAGAGGAAGGAGGGCCGATACTCCGGCGACCTGGGCTGCACGCTTGTGATGGAGGCGGCGATCCAGACACTGCTGCGTGAGGGGAAGCTGTCAGACCGGGAGGCAGTACGGCTACCCGCCGACGATGAGACGGAGCCGCGCCCTGGGAAGTCGGAGGCGCTTGTCTTTGTCGCCTACTTCGAAGCCGGACTCCGCATCCCGGCTGCGGTGATGCGTTGGCGACGTGCTGCGAATCATCAAGCTGGAGCTAGCGCAACTAACTTTGAATGCCGTGGCTCGCCTTGCCGTATACAGCTGGGCCTTGCGGTCAGAGGCATGTTGGCCCAGCGCCTCGATGTTCGCATATCTGCAAGAAGCACGGTGCCAGCCAAAGGAGCGGAAGGACGGGACGCTATCGAACTTTGGCAGTGTCAACTTCATCCTGCGGTCATCTTGCAGGAAGCTTTTCTCTTCGAACTCGACTCGAGGGAAATAGGAGTCCGGCTGGATGAGACGGTGGTTCTACCACCGTGTGGCGAGTGGTAGCGGCCTCGAGTGCACGGGGCGGCCGATTGCATTCAAAACCTCACCCGGCCGGACGCTGGACCACGAAGATAGGTGGAGGGCGCGAAGGCTTGTAGGGGTTACCGCCCGCTTCAATATGCGTGACCTCGCTGAGGAGTACGTAATGTATGGCGTGGCACCGCTCTCCCATGATTGGCGTCTTGCCGCCGGGAAACTTCGGGACGACAACGTTCGCCCGTCCATCTGCTCCCTACCGGCACCCTCCGGTCCTCATAAGTCTCGACCGTGGCCTTCCTTTCATTCGTGCTAGTGCCAGGGACGCGGAGCGCGTCGCGGGCTGCCGGGAGGCGGAAGCCTCATCGTCCACGACGGTCGCCGAGGTAGAGCTAGCATTGGCTGGCGACACCGGGGGGGCCTTTGTCCGTTGCCACGATGATGCCGGGGCTGCCCTCCGTAGGGGTAGGTGGGGCGGGGTCTCTGCCGATAGTAGCGGCCGAGGCTGAGGTGCCCCCCGCAAAGGTTACGAGGGTGGAGTCTTTGCCCGCAAGAGTTACGGCTGCGGTGGCCCCTTCTGCGAGTGTTACTGCCGCGGAGGCCTCTTCTACAGCGGTTACCGAGGCGGGCCCCTCGCCACCTCCCCAGGCGAAGCGGCCACGCCCGCGATCCCCCGTTCACCGAACTTCGAGGGGGTTCATCGTGGCGACCGACGTCGGGAGCTTGTGGGACTCCGACTCGTACACAGAAGTTCCCCTGCCCCGCGCCCTCCCGGTCGCTGAGACCACGGCGGCCGCGGCGCCGGAACGGTTGGCACCGGATCTCCATCCTGAGGTCCCTCGGCCGCACGAGCCAGCACTGCCTGTAGGGGCCGGTGCCGTTGCTACCCCGCCGGGGGTGAGGAAGGCGTCTCCGCTAAGCCCCCCATCTGCCACCGAGGGTAGGCTGGCATGGCATACCTTTAGTGCGATCTTGCCGCGTCTTATTGGGCTCTGACTGACAGACACCTCTTGCAGCGGCACTTATCCTGGAGGAAGAGCCATCCCCGGAGCGCGGGGGTCCCGGCGCTGGCGATGCAGACGCCGCGCGCCCGAGCCTAGCAGACTTCGTCCCTCCATCAAAGGCGCTGAGGGCCTGGCGCAGGATTGCGGATGACGCGGCCGCCAACATTGGCCAGCAAGCGCTGCTAACCTACGGGACGGGGCGTCTCGGGGACGCACTAGAGGTGTCGGGCGTGAGGGTAAGTACCTTTCCTTAGGACCACAACTGGTCGTGTGGATCCTGCTAACCCCTCTGCTACGCAGACACTCGTGCTGGCTCAGGCCCTGCGAGCGGCTTACATCCGTGAGCAAGGGGTGCTACGGGGCGATCTGGAAGCCGCCGAAGGGGAGTTGCGCGAAGCTGCGAGGGCGCGCTCTGCCCAGGACGCCCTCATCCGCTGCTTGGAAGCAGAGTGCGCGGAGATGAAGGTGCACGTCGAGGAGCTTGTCGCCGCAGCACGAGAGTCGGCCGTAGAGGCGGCGCGACAGGGGGTTGTGGCGGAGCGAGACGGCCTACTGCAACAAGTCGCTGCGCTAGAGAAGGAGAAAGGCGAACTTGCCTCGTCTCTAGCGGAGCGGGACCGGGCTTTGGGCGAGGCTTCAATGCTCGCGTGGGAGGCCATGCTGGCCCTGGAAAACACTCTCTAGGGGCTCATTGCCGAGGTGCCGGACCGCTCCTTCGGGCCGGAGGAGTTGCCACGCACGCTCCGATGGATCGGAGATGCAGCCAACATTGCACGCAGCGCCACGACGATCTTTGGCAACCACTGCTCCTACATGGCATCGTGCCTGATATGCGCACTCCTGCGACACTGCGGGTGCGAACACGTCACCGGGCTAGCCGACCCCCAACTAGAGATGCCGGGCGGAGCTGGAGTGATGACGGGTGCCGTGTGCGCCGTTCGTCGCGCCGTGAAATTCTTCCACGAGCAGATCTGGCAGTACATCGGGGAGGCTGCGGCGAGGGTGGAACTTCGGCGTTCCCTGTACGGCGAGGGGAACCTTGGCCAATTCCTGGACGAAGTCCCGCGGCGTGACGAGGGTGGCGCTGAGGCTTCGGAGGGCACAACGAACCCATAGGTGTGACGCCGAGGCTGGCACACGTTGGCGTGTGTTGTAACATGACTTCTTTTTTGAATGTAGTACGGGGTTGCCTCACCGATTTCCTGATTTTGTCGCCGTGTCCTGAGCAGCTACCCCGCCGGGGCCGGCTGTTAACTTCCGACCTTGTGACCCGACAGCTCTTCGGTGCTGGCGGAGGGCTGAGGAGTCGCTGGATTTTTGGGCGGGCCGGGCGTCTTCGAGCGAGGTCCAGCACGAGTGCGTGTTACAGATGAGCCTGCCGAGTAGCAGCCTTGAGCGTCGAAGGTGATGGCGCACCCTTGCAGGTCGCCCTTGTAAAATTTTTCGGATGGACATAGGCAAGCTGGTTTAGACATGCGGGGTACATGTCCGCCTTTCTGGGCTCGTCTGCACACCCTGATAGCGCTTAGCGGAGGTAGGGGAGTCGAGGTAGACACGCTAGCGCTCCGTCCCCTACTCCTCGAAGCGGTGGCAGCGGAGCTGGCGCCTAGTCGAGGTAGACGCGCGAGCGCTCCGTCCCCTACCATTCGAGGCGGTGGCAACAGAGCTGGCACCTAGGCGAAGTAGACACGCGAACGCTTCATCCCTTACCCTTCGAAGGGGTGGCAGCGGAGCTGGCGCCTAGTCGAAGTAGATGTGCGAGCGCTCCGTCCCTTACCCTTCGAAGGGGTGGCAGCGGAGCTGGCGCCTAGTCGAAGTAGATGCGCGAGTGCACTGTCCCCTACCCTTCAAGGTGGTGGCAGCGGAGCTGGCGCCTAGGCGAAGTAGACGCGCGAGCGCTCCGTCCCTACCTTCGAAGGGTGGCGCGAGCCGGCGCCAGTCGAGTAGAGACGCGCGAGCGCTCCGTCCCTTACCCTTCGAAAGGGTGGCAGCAGAGCTGGCGCCTAGGCGAAGTGGACGCGCGCGTTCCGTCCCTTACCCTTCCAAGGGGTGGTGGCGGAGCTGGCGCCTAGTCGAAGTAGACACGCGAGCGCTCCCTCCCTTACCCTTCGAAGGGGTGGCAGCGGAGCTGGCGCCTAGGTGAAGTGGACATGCGAGTGCTCCATCCCTTACCCTTTGAAGGGGTGGCGGCGGAGCTGGCGCCTAGTCAAAGTGGATGCGCGAGCGCTCCGTCCCTTACCCTTGGAAGGGGTGGCAGCGGAACTGGCGCCTAGGCGAAGTAGACGCACGAATGCTCCGTGAGGGCCTCGTTCCGTTACGACGAGTCGCGTATGTTGACAACACTCGTACGTCCTCTTCGCGTTGTGTGGGAGCAGTCTCTGGTGCAACTCGCCGTCCTCACGCGCCCTTAGCGCGGGGAGCCGGCCTCTAGTGCGGAACCTTGGTACTCGGGCGTGCACGATGCGCGCCGCTTATACCTTGCGGGGCATGTGTGGAGGCGAACCTCAACGCCATGCCCTATCAAAGTCCATGGATTGCGTGGGATCGACACCCACGCCCTATTTATACTAGAGTGCACGCAAGAACAACAAACATCCATGCGCGTGCAGGATTCGCACCTTGTTTATACTCCGTAGAGTGCGTGCGGAGGCGAACCTCGACGCTACATCTTATTTATACTCCGTATAGTGCGTGCGGAGGCGAACCTCGATGCGACGCCTTATTTATACTTCGTAGAGTGCGTGCGGAGGCGAACCTCGATGCTACGTCTTATTTATACTCCGTAGAGTGCGTGTGGAGGCGAACCTCGATGCGACGTCTTATTTATACTCCGTAAAGTGCGTGCGGAGGTGAACCTCAACGCTACGTCTCATTTATACTCCGTAGAGTGCGTGCGGAGATGAACCTCGACGCGACGTCTTATTTATACTCCGTAGAGTGCGTGCGGAGGCGAACCTCGACGCGACGTCTTATTTATACTCCGTAGAGTGCGTGCGGAGGCGAACCTTGACGCTATGTCTTATTTATACTCCGTAGAGTGCGTGTGGAGGCGTCCCCCCATACGTCTTCGTTTAAACTCATACCCATGGCTTGACGGAGAGTGCGCGCACGAACGCGTGTCTTTGTTTAAACTCATACCCGTGGCTTGATGGAGAGTGCGTGCGCGAACGCGTGTCTTTGTTTATACTCATACCCGTGGCTTGACGGAGAGTGCGCGCACGAACGCGTGTCTTTGTTTATACTCATACCCGTGGCTTGATGGAGAGTGCGCGTGCGAACGCGTGTCTTTGTTTATACTCATACCCGTGGCTTGACAGAGAGTGTGCGCGCGAACGCATGTCTTTGTTTATACTCATACCCGAGGCTTGACGGAGAATGCGCGCGCGAACGCGTGTCTTTGTTTACACTCATACCCGTGGCTTGACAGAGAGTGCGCGCGCGAACGCGTTTCATTGTTTATACTCATACCCGTGGCTTGACGGAGGGTGCACGCGCGAACACGTGTCTTTGTTTATACTCCGGGAGTGCGCGCGAAGGCGAGGTCTCCGCGTGCTCTCGCCTCGTATTTTTGCACAGTGGGGGGAGTACGGCAAACGGTGAACTTTATTAAATTCCCGTTTGTGCGAGTAAGCGACTACAAAAGGCGGAGGCACTAACCATTCACTACTAGCGCAGCCGGAGCCTCTAGTGGCAGGACGGTCCACGCAGGGGCTCGCCAAGACGGTTCCCGGGGGTGTCGCGGATCCTCGCGTTGCAGTGGCCATCCTAGGCGTTCCGTTGGGCCTCGCGGTGCGAACCCTTAGTGCCAAGCTCAATACGCCGGGCCATATCCTGGTCGCCGCGGATAGTGATAATGGCCCACGGTCCAGGGAGCTTCATGCATAGGAAGCCGTGGTGAGGCACCGCTCCGAATGAGTTGAGGATTGGACACCCCAGAATGGCATTGTAGGGGTACAAGATATCGACGACGTCGAAGGTGGCATCTTCACTCCGTACGTTGCCGTCCTAGCCGAATGAGACTTGCAGGCATATCTGGCCTAGCGCTCGCAGGGGCTGACCCCCGAAGCCCTGTAGGGGAATTCCCGAAGGGCCTAGCCGGCTTCGGGGGATCCCCATCTGGTCGAAGGCTGCTGCGAACAGGATATTTGCGGAGCTACCGCCGTCGACTAGGACGCGCCCAACGTCGCACCCCGCGATAGCAACCCGGACGACCAGGGGATCTTGATGGGGGAACTCTACACCCTGAGCATCAGCGGGCGTGAAAGTGACCTCGTGTTGTACCCAATTCGGGGGCGCCTGCGTCGGGTACACCGCCACGTGGTGTAGCCTCCTCGCGTAGGCCTTCCGCTGCCGCGCGGAGGCAAACTCCAACGAAGAGCTCCGAGAGATGACATTGATGACCCTGCGCTGGGCTCCCTCCGAGGCTTGCAGCTGCAAGAGGCCCTCCCGGGGTTGTTGCACATGAGCCTGAATTCGCAGGGGGCCCTCCTGGGGCTGCGGCCCCCGATCTTGGGGCTGCATGGGGGCTTCCCAGGGTTGCTGAATGTGGGCCACGACGGGTGGGCACGCCTCCAGGTTCCTGTCCGTGGCGACGCTCTGCCGGAGTGCCGCGATAGAGACACACGCGCGCGTGTCATGGGTACCGCGGCCGTGGACCTCGCGCCACTGCCCGTAGTGCTGGTCATCGTATTCTCCGCGACCTCTATCATCACGGCCCCGATCGCGGCCGCGTCCCCGGCCCTGGCGTCCCCTACCGCCGCCCTGATTAGTGTTGGAGCCATCACCCTGTCTCCGCCTCGCGTCCTCCTCCGCCCTGGCGTACTCCTCCATTTTATCGAAGAGCTTCGCCATTGTTTTGATTGGCTTTCGCGTGTTGTATTTGGCCATCGGGCCCAGGCGAAGGCCCTGTATGGCTGCATTAATGACAGTGGTTTTGTTAACATCCTTGACTTGGCAGCGTACCTTCGCAAAGCGTTTGAAGTAATCCCGGAGCTTCTCCGAGGATTCTTGCTTCACTGCAAAGAGCTGATTTGCGTCAACTCGCTCAACGTAGTTCCCTTAGAAGTTGTTATAAAGGCGGTCGTGGACCTGCTCCCACGCGTAGATGGAGTTTGGCTCTATGGTGAAAAACCAAGAAAGCGCCACTCCTTGCAATGCGAGGGGGAGTCCTTCGCCTTCGTGGTGTCGTCTCCGCCGGTGGCTTCGATGGCGGTCTCGTACACGCGCACGAACTCCCGAGGGTCCGTATCTCCCTTGTACGATTCGATGACACTTGGGAACTTGAAGTCTTCCGGCCACACCGCCTGCTGCAGGCTCGCCGAGAGCGGGGACTCCGGGTCGACGCGCCGCAGTGGCATGCGGCTAGACGTTGGGGCATCGCGGCAGTCTGCCCTTTTCGGCGTGAGTTCTGGCGCGACCATCGGCGCGGCCTGCTGGATCCGAGCTTCTCGGTCGCCGCGGCAATGGTGGCGGGGTGGGTCATCGCACCGAGGATGTCAACGTTCGCGGCCGTCGCACCCGCGTCATCGCCTACGCCCGCGACAGTCGATGTCGAAGCTCGGGTGCTAACGCGACACTCCGCCGCGCTCATTTTCTTCCCCTTTGCCGCTGATGATGAAGCCTTTTTCGGTGCCATCCTTCAGATTTTGAGGCTTGCTCCTGTCGTCCCACGGACGGCGCCATCTGTTGTGGCTACAGACCAAACAGAGAGAGAGAGATGTGTCATAGTGGGGAGTTAGGTGAACAATGGCTTAGGCCTCCCCCATGGCCTGTATCATATATATATATATATATACTCATGTGAAGTGCTTTTACAGTTGTGCCCTTGCACACTTACATCCCCTTCGGGGGCATTTAGGTCATTACACATGTCCCATATTGGGCCTTACAACCCACTAACAAGCCTGCTGGGCTTAGGTGGGGGCCACCCCTACAACAGGAGGCTTGTCGCCCATGCCATGCCTATCATCGCCATGGCTGGCAAGTGACATTGGTTTGCTGCACATGTGAAGGAGAAGCAAGAAGTCAGTACGTTTGCACATATCATGCAATAACTAGGTTGCACAAGATATTGAGGCATTGAGTCTGGCAACTTACCAAATGGAACACAAATTACTTAATGCAGGACCAATGACAAGTAAATAATGAAGGTTTCAACAATATGACCAAATGAAACACAAATTACTATAAAGCATGCAACAGTACAAATGAATCGTGAATATGAGCTTGACCAATCAAGTAACTAAACCACTGTGACAAGACACAAACATGAGAAGTTACTAAATTGCTATGACCAGAAAACAATCAAAATCACCCCTGCATGTGTGACCAAACCCTATGAAGCCATCCAATGCGGCCCTCCCTTGTAGATAGCATGAGGAACACATCCTCGTACTCCTTTTTCATGAACAGGATGGAGGCATAAAAGTGCTCATTGCTACAGTCGTCATAGCTGTCCACCTTGACCAAGTCAAATAGGTCGTGTACCTCCTAGCAAGCTTGATCGGGCTGGCCAGTAGAAGGGATCGTGACTGATGGATGGCTTGCTAGTGACCTTTTGTACAGATCAATGAGGCCCCTTCAAGGGATTTTGGCATGATGTGCTGGATAAGCCAATGTCTTACTCAGTAGTGTCGTCGTTCGAGCTCATGTAAAGGTTTCCCCCAGCTGGCTCTAGGAATGCATGCCACCAAAGATGAAGTCCAAGACCTCCTCGTTAAGTAGCGGATCATTCTTGAACTTGTCGAAGCCTTGTATTTCCTGCAACGAAAGCACAACAAACTTTTAGCCGGAGGGAATTTTGTGAGCTCGAGTGGTTGTGGGACCAATCCGACGTGGTAGAAAAGGCTCAGATCCTTGCTTGTTCCCCATGTGTTTCTGCTCCATTAGTTTTCCTCCATGGTTCAAACTCCAAAAGTTTCACAACGTTCGAACCTAAGAATGCACCAAATATTTGTATAAGGTAGTAACCAATTCTCACGTAAGTTAAAACCAAATGCAATTAGGAGTGAATTCACCTGTTGATTAATCTTTTTAGCTCGTGCTCGTGTAATCGGTACAATTGGTAGCTCAGGAGAAGAAGGTATCTTTGGGATGTCCTCATCACACTTCCACCAGATCAATAAAAATTATTAATATTATTTTTCTCAATTAAGTTTTTAATTGAAATTGCTACTAAAAATAAAAAACCTTAAATTTCAATACCAATTTGCATTAAAAAAGCCAGAATGCTAGCACGGTGCTGCAGCATGCCAGGTGGCCTGGCACGGCACGAGGGTGCGCAATCTCCCTCACGCAGCGGATGGGTGCGCCAGATAGCCTAGCTCGGTGGGGTGGCATGCCACCTTCCTTGTGCACTATGGCTCTATGCCAGGGGATTATTTTGAGAATTCCGCACGGAAGGGAGCCAAATCTAGAATTACTTCGCCAGAAGGGGCCAGTTATGCCTAGATTTCTCATGCTTCTTGGACTTGGTGTTACAGACAATAACACCTTTGCTAACAGCTTTTAATCACGACGGTAAAGCTCACCTCAGATTAAATTGATCTTGACACCAATTGCACATGGACTTCACTTTAGGATTTCAGAATTGTCGAGATGCAAATTCCGCATGGAATCGATGACTTGAAAGTAGCAACGAGAGACAACTCAACATAAATTTTCACAAAATAGCCTGATGCTTTGTAGATGCCGCCATACGTGAAAAAACCCTTTTGAGAAAAATCATGGGCACACAAAGATGAAATCACTATATAAGAAGAGATTACAAGCACGAAAAGTTTCAACAAATCTCAACCGTATAACTATAAGTGTACATATATAGGTTAGGCAACAAGAATGTCTAACAAAGAAGAAAACTGAATTAGAGTCGGATGGGCTAGCCATTCCCACATTTAACATAGCTTGGCACATGCACTTCTCGGTGTCATTTTAGAAACGGATTTTACAATCCAGAACTCTCTATGATTCTACCGCACTATTCCCTAAATCAGTAGACAGTGCTCACAGTTATATTACTGAATCATTCCGTAAATCATAGGAACCATACCATAATTTAATATGACACAACAGAGTTAATTACACCGCGTCGAGCGACTGTGTTACATAAGGGCTAGTCAGGCCAAATATCTACATTACAAAAGCGAAAGCAGAAATAACAACTCAAATGGTGAGACACAGATTATCCACAGACATGTGATTGGTGGTAAAAAGTGAACAACAAATATTATTCTAACTAGGATAATATATGTGCACATAAGTCTGCCTAACTGGGACATAAAATTTATTTAAAACCAACATGTTCTCCTCATCTCCTTCTCCACCCTGAACTGGAGCATCTTCATGGGCATAATAGTCTTGCTCTCTAATTTCTGAAGTTGTAAGTGAGTGTGAGCACAAACCGCTGTGCTTTGCGAGCCAATACACAAATGCAAATATATTAATGCATGATTACCAATGTAGGGTTCAGGTTATTTTGTTTTTGCGAAATGCTTTAAAAATTAATAATAACTAGAAATTCCTGTCAACACTGGGATGATGACCAGGACAATTCAAACAGGGCATCTGCTACCTGATATTTTACCTTCCACCCATAAAGTTTTTAGAAACAGAACTATATCCTAGTAAGTTCCTAAGTTCGTCCTTGACTATGGATACGACTGTTCGAACAGTTTTCACTCTGCAGAGGATGTACAGTTTTAACATAAGAGACAATCAACCCAATAGCTCTACATGATTCCCTAGCCACATAGATTGAGAGAACATCACACACCTTTTTATCAATATCTCGCCCTTTTGTCATCTCACCCAATTGGGCTGCTCCCACACATAGTAGGTCTCATAAGTTGTGCGGGATGTCCACCACAGTGACTAACGCAGTTGGACTACAACTTTCTACAATGACTAGCGCAACTGGTGGACTTCACCCTTCACTTGGTGTCTTGTTCAAGCCAAAACTAACCTTGCGACTTGCACTACATCACTCCCCAGCAACGAGATGACTCCAGGGTTTAGTACATTTACTAGGCCTAGTTGTACTTTGTAGACATATGGTTGTACTATTATACATTAGGAGGTCAAATTCAAATTTAGTCCTTAGGGTTATATGGGCGATTCGACCATAACCACATATTCTCATGCATACGACATCAACCTCTCTTACCATATGCCCAGATATATAAGCATGTTTGGGGTTTTTGGAAACTTAAATTATCCATGGTATAAAATACCATTCATTCTCCATAATGACTACCCAACCCAAAACTTTCCATGTTAAAAATGATGATGGAACAAGTTATTGCCCTCGGGTAGCTAGACAAGATTAAACGTGGCATTTAGGTACAATGTATAGTAGTGTATTTACTCATAATTATCTACGGATTCAAGGAATAAGGGTGCAAGTATTCAAGGGTGGATGTAATAATAATAGTTCAACCATAGGCATGTAACTAATTTCTTAAAGTGAATATAATTTGCATAGTAAATAGCAGCATGCAATTTGATAATTTAAATAGAAATAATTTACATAAAGTGTAGGTTCAACATAATGAAAGTATTAACTCACCTTACTCATAGGTTTCTTGATTATGTGTCTTGGTTCGCCTCGGCTCCTTCTTCTTGTGCCTCGTATGCTAACAATTTTTGTGCGAAAATTTGAATAAAACACAAACTGCCAAAGAACTTATATTCAAATAGAAAATATAATGAGCTCCAAAAATCATGGTTTTTATTCCATTGGATAGAGCTTGAATTTAGATGAATTTACAAATTAGTTTCATTCAATTTGGGCTTGACGTGAACATGCGCAAAACGGGTTACTCATGTCACCCCTGGGTGGAGTCCCATCGGCCAATTTAGCCAGAGCAATGGCCGAAGGCGACCACAGGAGGTGGGGGACTAGGGCAACAGGTGATTACACATTTTAGGTCAATCAAATGAACAGGGAGCCTATCCATGGAAGCCTTGGGTGGCAGAATAACGGCTACAGGTATAGGTATCCGTGCTACAAATCAGGGCAGGGAAGGCATTAGTGGATGCTAACGAAGCTTCTGGCCAAAGGAATGTAATTGGGGTCACCGAATTAGTGCAGATGCCAGTGGCCAGAGCTAGAGGTGAAGACTCACTCCAGCGAGCCACGGGCTGGTAGAGCTCAATCCGGTGGAAGGGGAGGTTCAAGGGACTGTGGCGACCACTCTGCGCACATGCCATGGTATTTATAGGCAATGAAAAGCTATGGCAGCATGGGCCGGTTACTGTGGCAGCTGTGAGGTGTCCCTGGAGTTTTCTCTAGCGCCAGCCATGGCATGGCCACAGGATAATGAAGAGATGGCGCACAAGCTTTAACATGATCGGTCAAGGCGGGAGCAGCACAATTGGTGGGGACGCTCAATAGGGGAGTCCATGGCATGGCAGGGCGATGGCGGGCATCATAAGAGGAGGCTTACAGTGGGCCAGGAGGTGACACTGCATAGGCGACACGACGGGTCGGTGAGGCGAGGCAGTGCAGGTGGCCGGCAAGGCTCCTCTCACGGCTGGTGGAAGAGGGGGAGTGAAGACAGGGCGATGAACTTGCATACAGGGGTGGGAACGCACGCGAAAAGGGTGGTGGAGCACCAACCAAGAATTGCGGTGCCCCTAGTGTGACGCTATTAGCGAGGGTGACACACGGTGCGCCGCATGGGAAGGCCAGTCTGGCATTGGCGAGCGCAGGGAATATAGTCGGCGAGGGTGAGGCGAAGCTAGTACGCATGCCAGCCAGCTGGGCTCAAGTAGGACAGCAGCGGCGTGGCGCTGTGGAGGCAACGAGGTCGGCACGGCGGCACTGCGCACCATGCGCGCTCTGGCTTAACGGACCAGGCTAGAGGCGCGGGAAGAATGGGCCAGGCCCAGTGGGCTAGCTGGAAGGAAAACAGAATGGGGGCAAGCCCATGTCATCTCGAATATCTTCTTTTGATTTTTCCTACATTTTGAAATTTGAATTTCCATCTTAATTTGCACATTTTATGAAAGGCCAATTTGGAATTGTATTTAATGTTTAAAATCAATTGTCATAAATTTTCGTATTTCCTAGTTTGTCATTTTAAGACTTTTTGTTAGCCATGGTTTGCTAGGGTTGCTTCATTTTATTTTGAACTTCGATTACACATACATGTATCCATATGTATATGCATATTTATATGTACACATTTATATATATGTACATGTTATTTCCTTGCCCCTTTAACAGGTGTGCAATTCATGTACAACCTTTTTCTTCTAAAATCTTCTGTCTCATATTTCATTTTGAGATTATATGTTTAGGGTATGTTTTTAATTTATAGTTTAAATTTCCTCCTTCCTTGTCAGGCCTCCTTTTTTTACCATAAATCCTTGTACCCTAACTGTTGTATCATCTTTTTCATATTCATTTAATATTTTAAATTAAATTCTTATTATTTACTCCCATTCTTTAAATTTTATTTCCAGGAGTTTCTTTATCTATTGGAACCTTTAACCAAAACTAGATAAATTCGAGTAAAATCCAACTGTAGACAAGAAACATTCCAAAAAGTTTCAAAAATTATAGATTTTTGACATCCTGATTTTTAGGATCTCACAAGTCTACCCCATTAAAAAGAATCTCGACCTCGAGATTTCACCTAGTCTAAGAACAAGTAAGGATAATCTCTTCTATGGCAATCTTCTCGTTCCCATGTGGCCTCTTCTTTGGTATGGTGATTCCATTGAACTCTATATAGCCAAATAGTTTGGTTCCTAGTCCTCTTTTCTACAACATCAAATCTTAATGGGACGCTCTTGATATGTCAAATCTTTATGCAGCTCAAAATCTTCTAGGTTTGGTCCTTTGGCAAACGAATGCACTTTTTGAGTTGTGACGAATGAAACATATTGTGTACATCTACCAGGCTTGCAGGTAGTTCTAATTGGTATGCTATCTTCCCTTTCTTGGCGATGATTGGAAATGGTCCCACATATCTTGGTGCAAGCTTGCCCTTGACTTTAAATCTTTTTGTCCACCGTAGCGGTGATACTTTGAAGTAGACATGGTCGCCAATTTCAAAGCTCAGTTTGCAATCTTTTTGGTTGTCAGTATAACTCTTTTGTCTTGATTGGGCTGCTTACAATCTATCTTTGATTAGTCATACCTTCTCTTCAGCTTGCTTCAATGTGTCTGGGCTGAAGACATATCCTTCTCCTACTTCAGTCCAATGTAAAGGAGTTCAACACTTTCTACCATAAAGTGCTTCAAATGGGGACATCTTCAGACCGGATTGATAGTTGTTATTGTAAGAAAATTCAGCATATGACAGGCACTTCTCCCAATCTTTGGTAAATTCTATAGCATAGGCTCGAAGTATGTCTTGAAGAATTTTGTTAATTCGTTCTATTTGTCCATATGTCTATGGATGATAGGTAGTGCTGAAATTTAGATGGGTTCCAAGAGCTTCACGATGACTAGCCCAGAATATGAGATGAACTGATAACCTCAATCTGAAACTATCTTCTTGGGTGATAGTGGATACCAAAGTCATAATCCTTAATTAACTCCAGCCATCTTCTTTGCCTCAAGTTAAGATCTGATTGGGTGAAAATATACTTGAGGCTTTTATGGTCAGCGAATATATCACAATGGTTGCCAATCAGGTAATACCACCAAATCTTTAATGCGTACATGACTAAAGCTAATTCCAAATCATGGGTTGGATAATTCTCTTCATGTGGATGAAGCTGTCTCGATGCATAAGCTACAACATTTCCTTCTTGCATAAGCACACACCCTAGACCCTATCGAGAAGCATCACAATATACTTCAAAATCCTTCGTATGTCAGGCAGGGCTAATACTAGGGTGGAGGTTAGCCTTTTCTTTAGCTCTTGGAAGCTCTTTCATAGGTCTCCATCCATTCATACTTTTTCTCCTTCTTAAGCAACTGGGTCAGGGGTGTAGCGATTCTGGAGAATCCCTCAATAAACCATCTATAATATCCGGCTAACCCAAGGAAATAGTGTACCTCTGTTACTGAAGTAGTTTGCATCCAATCCAAAATAGCTACTACCTTGGCAGGGTCAACTGCTAGTCCTCTAGCTGACACAATGTGTCCAAGGAAGTTGATATCATGTAGCCAAAATTCACACTTGTTATACTTAGCATATAACTGGTGCTCCTTGAGCTTCTCTAACACCAATCGCAGATGCTCAGCGTGCTCTTCGGCATTCTTAGAATAGATAAGAATGTCATCAATAAATACCACTGCAAACTTGTTGAGGTATTTGATGAATACTTTATTCATAAGATTTATGAAATAGGTTGGCACATTTGTCAGCCCGAAGGACATGAAAGTAAACTCATATAGGCCATATTGGGTAGTAAATGCCATCTTTGGGATATCTTTTGCCCTGATCTTCATGTGATGATATCCAGATCACAGATCTATCTTGGAAAATATTGTGGCACCAGAGAGCTGGTCAAACAAGTCATCTATACGGGGTAATGGATACTTATTTTTAATGGTTACCTCATTTAGGGACCTGTAGTCTACGCACATTCTAGCAGTGCCATCATTCTTCTTTACAAACAAAACTGGTGATCTCTAGGGAGAGGAACTCGATCTGATGAATCCCTTATCTTATAATTCATGAATTTGCTTCTTCCATTCTTCCAATTCATCAACTACCATCCTGTATTGTCGTTTGGCAATTGGGGTTGTTCTAGGCTTCAAATCAATAATGAACTCTATGTCTCAATCAAGTGGCATGCCTGGTAGTTCTTCTGGAAAAACATCCGGGTAGTTATGTACTACCAGCATAACTTCTAAGTGCATATCTTCTAAATGATATACTACACAACCCCATCTATATAGTTGATCCACCTTTACTTCTATGGTTAACCTCAAGCATTTGGTTAGGCTTACTTTTCTGGTGGCACAGCTAATCACACCTTGATGATATCTAGGGTTTGGGAATTTAATACTATCAGGTTTGCTAAGAATCCAAACTCTTCTATGGTAATTTCTATCCCAGGGCTTACCAATGTGGTAGTGATAATTCCACCAGATGAATTAAGTACCGCTAGTGTCTTTAACTTATAAGTAGGCAACTTAAATTTATCCACATATCTCTTTGCTATGAAAGAGTGCGAAGCTCCAGAATCAAATAGTATAAGTGCGGGTACTGTTTTTACAAAAAAAAATGTACCCATCAGAACTCCCATGGCCCCCTTAGCTTCTTTGGCAGTGATATGGTTCACCCGGACACGATTTGGAGTCGAGGCTGTCTTATTTACATGAGGGGTCTGACATCCCCTGCTAAATGCTGAAGCCTGTCCATGGACTAGTGTGGACCCCAATAAAATTCCTATCCATGGATTGGTGTGGACCCCAAGTAAAATTTCACTAGTGTATCTTTTGTGGGCACCGATTGGAGAAATATCCCTTTTCCTCACAGTTGTAACAGCTGAGGTTAGTAATAGGATTTGGCCCAACAGGCTAGCTTGCAGGACGAGGAGCTTGAAATGTGCCGCCACTGGGTCATGGTGTTGGGGCGAGAACTTTTGGCAGCTAATATCCTCCTGGTCTTCGAGCAGGGGGTTGTTGAAGACCCTTTGAATGAATCTTCCTTATGGCCTTTGAATAGCTTGCTTGCGCTTGTGATTGGCTTTCAAATTTTTTTCTCTCATTTTCCAGATTAAGTGCTTTTTCACCAAGTGATGGAAACTAGAGAAGTCTTGTATGATTAGCTACACACACAATTCTTCACTCATACCCTCAAAGAAGTGAACAATCATTTCCTTCTTCATCTGCCACATCTTTTGGAGCATAACGAGCAAGCTGAATGAACTTGGTTAGATATTCTCCAATTGACATATTCCCTTCCTTCAAGGTGTGGAATTCATTTTCCTTCATCCACATTACTCCAACAAGCATGAAGTTGGCTCGGAAAGCAATATTAAATTCTCTCCATGGAATGGCATGGCCTGCTTGTCCAACTACTCCACCCTCTTCTTCATCTACTTCTTCCACTGCTTCTTGTTCCTATTCCTATTCCTCTTCTTTGGCTTCAAGGTCTTCTTCGCCTTGGGCAGCTAAATAATTCTCCTACGAGGCTATAGCTGCCCTTTGAGTTAATGGGTGGCAAAGACTACTTTATCTTCCTCAGTGCATCCTTCAAGTCTTATCTTTCTTTTGGTGTCTCAAAGCCAGTCTTCAGCTTTGAGTGGCTCATCAGTAGAGGAAAAGGTGAAAGGTTGAGTCCTTAGGAAGTTAGCCAGTTTGGAGCTGCGATTATTGGCACTAGCTTGTTGGTCTGCATGGATGGCTTGGAGGATTTGGATTTGTTGTGCCATGACCTGTGCCATGGTAGGGTTGACCGGTGGAGGAGGAAGATCAACTCCACACCCTTGGCCTCACCCACAAACAGTGGGTGGTGCTTCTTCTGGGTTGAGATTGACTTGCAATTCCGGATTAGTGTTAGCTTGAGCCCTGGTGGCCCTTCTTGCCATCTATGGGGGAACACTTATTTAGCACTAGTAACTAGTTGAGTGGGTAGCCCTTTGAAAACTTATCAAAACCATACAAAAAGGCAAATGTCAAAATGAATTATAATACAAGGCTTATGTTTGGTCGCATTTCATTTATGATAAGTAGTTGCAGTACATTACTATATTCTACATCGTCTACTGCTAATACAAGTACAATACCCTATATGATACAAACTACTACTACTACTATGGGGGTGGTGTTTACGACCAAAATTGTAGGATCAGAAAAGGCAACAGAGGGGGGTGAATGGTGCCTTCAAACCGCCCTGAGTATTCTCTCAAAAATTCTTCTCCGACAGCTATAGAAGCTATGAAGCAAGCGAATAAAAAGCTTCACTGAAAACTGAAGAAACAATCAGAAAACTGAGCAAAATAGCAAAGCAGAGAAAATGGAGAGCGGTCTGGCCGTAGGTGACCATTCCGTCAGACTACAGGAGGAAGTCCGGTCAAACTGCAGGTGAGGATTCGGTCTGACCGGGACCAAAAACTGAAACGTGCAGGAAAAATAGAGCACAGACTGCAGATAGATGGCCGGCCTGACTGTAGATAGATGGCCGGTCTGACCGCAGTTGGATGGCCTGTCAGACTACAGTTAGATGCTAGTCTGACCGAGAGCAGAAAAGGTTTCAATTTCGGCTCTGCATTTTAGTTTTCAGAGGACTGAATTCAGACGGCACAAGGATCATTTCGCTGGCAGAACAGATACTGAACGGGAGGCAAGAAGCAGCAAAAAAATAGCAACCGACAGAGGACTAAACAAACTGAAACTCAAAATAGAGACTGCAAGCATAACCGAAAAGAAATGCAAAACTGAAAACTGCAGTTCACTAAAAACTGAAAAGCAAAAATTGAAAACTGCAGTTCGGCACCCTGAAGCAGTACAGAGACAGAAAACAGAGAACACAGACAGAAAGCCAAAGGCAAAACAAGGATTAAGAGAAACAGTTGGAAATCTTCTCCAGAAACCAAGTCAAACTGAGAAACATATCAATTTGAGACAGTGAATTCAATTTCCAACTTGTAATTGATCGAATTTCTTGATTGAGATCAAAACTACAGATAAACTGACAATAGACCAAACAGTGACTACTCCAAATGCTGAAATGAAAATAGAGGATGCGTCCCAAGCCCAAACACTTGTAATTCTTGATTCTTTTGAGCAAGAGATTTTCAATCACAGCAGGAAGTAGCCTTGGGACAAGAAAGCACAAATCTGAAAATAACTTTTTGAAGGGAAATCAAAAACATCAAAATGCTCTACCTCCAAACCCTAGAAATCCTGAAACAGAGGAATTTGGGCGCATGACCAAAGGAACTCTTTGATTCACCTTTTGCTCTTGGAAATGAACTAGCCAAGGGGCTTTGGGAGATTTCTAGTTCAGAGCATGTTAATCTTGCAGCTACTCTAACAAGAACTCACCAATAGACAACAAGAAAGATCAGAGAGCAGAACATATGAACTCGAAGACTGAAACCAAAACACAGAGAGGAGATAGAGTTGAACAAACAGAATCATCTCAACACAGAAGGACTTCTCATATTGAATCAGAGAGATGAATGATTATATAGGATTTTTCTTACAGCCATGTCACACACCAAGAGCACATACTCAAAACAAATACAAGAACTCACACCAACCCACGCAGACATGGAGGCAGAAAGCAAAACAACCTCTGCTCTGCCTAAACACTTCTCAACAGAACAAGAGACAAAAGCAAAAACACCTCTAAAACACCCTGAAGCCACTAGGAGACACCCCTCTATTTATAGCTTTTGATTACCGAGTTTTCAACTCGCTTTACCCGCTAACTCAAAATCGAATCTGCTTCCTCTTTGCAGCCTTGCGCATTTACCAAAATGCCACTCCTGCATCTTCCCGGAAGCTTCCTCGTTTCTTGCTGTCCAAGATTTGCAACCACTTTGAACCCTCACTGTCTTTGGCATCTCTCGACCGCTTTGACCTCAGCACCGCCTGTGCCTAGTTCGGCCATCCCGTGCCTTGCCACGACTGAGCTTCAAAGTCCTGCAACCATCACAGACAAGAAAACATCACATAGCACTGCTCGAAACAATATAATCATACATTAGCCTCAAAAGAAGAAATTCATGCACGAAACACCCAAATCAAACTCAAACTTTCAGAACACGTGTCAATTACTCATCACACACATGGGGTCACCTCCACATGGTCTCTCAAAAATACTGCTTCAAGTAAACACAATACGAGTATGTCCATCTACTCCATAAAGCTCACCCCCAGACAAGTGGGACTATAACTAGGGGAGTGTGAGTGGGAATGGCTACCATTAGGGTTGTACATGTTGGAGCGATATCGGCTGTGATTGCACCCTCAGTGGGTACCTCCAAGAGTGACAGTCTCTGGTGCACTAGGACGCCGCACACTCTTGCGTACGGTGATCCTCAAATAGGGTCCTCCAGTCTTGGGGTGTGACAGGTATGGCTGGTGTTGGGGCATGACTGGAAGCTGTCACTGCAATCTGCTGACGTGTGGCGAGGACCGTGGCCTTCTCGTGTTCTGCAGCAAGTGCCTTCTCACACCTATTTCGCTTCTCACGAAGACCCTCCAGCTGATTGTAGTTGCCAAGCAAAAGTTGATGAAGATCCATGTTCTTGTCTATGGCTTCATTGTAGATGGATCCCATGGCTCATGTGAGTTGAAGTTGGTGTGTTAGTCGAGGATCATCTTCATCAACTAGGATAAAAGTCTCATTGTGACATGCTCCTTCACACCAGGATGGGTAAAAGCTGAATGGTGATGCCATTAGATTGGCTCCATGGATAGCACATAAGCGTGCCGAGGCTAGACGAGCAGCATCCTGGAGTGCATTGGCAATGGTGCTCCTCTTGTGGATACTTTGAAAAACATGGGGAGGGTGGTCATTGTTCTTGGCATAGATGAACACTTCCATCAGCCAAGAATCACGGACTCCATCTAAGGTGCTACGGCCTCAAAAAATGGGATGTTGCTTGTATCCAAAATACTACATAAGCTTCCTTAGGATGTCAGTGAAATCGCCTTCATCTAGGCCATGGGTTAAAACATCCCATGGACCATCAGTTGCGGCTCTGTCCATCTGTAGTTTTAACCATCCAAATGTAAGTAACTTATTCAAAAACAAAAAGAGTGTGACAAGTCTACCAGAACTAAGAGTGATAAGTAAAAGCATTATTATTCTTATAGTTTATTAAATCTTTATTAATTTTAAAATAAGACTCATGTCCTTAGATACTATCCATCCAAACTAAGGTTTTACCCTACAGTCGTATGCTCTAATACCAGTGCTTCAGACCTGGATTTTACAATCTCAAATTCTCTATCATTCCACCACACTATTCCCTGGATCAGTAGATAGTGATCACAGTTACATTGTTGAATCATTTCATACATCACAAGAACCATACCATAATTCAATATTACATAATAGAGTTAAATACACCACATTGAGCGACTATTTACATATGGGCCGATCAGGTCAAATATCTATATTACAAAAGCAAAAGCCGAAATAACAACTCAAAAGATGAGACCTATATTATCCACAGGTAAGCAACTAGGGGTAAAAAGCGAACAACATATATTATCCTAACTAAGATAATATATGTGCACACAATCTTCATCAAGTCTGCCAAACTGGGACATAAAATCTATTTAAAACCATCTAGTTCTCCTCGTCTCCTTCTCCACCCTGAACTAGAGCATCTTCATGGGCATAATGGTCTTGCTCTCCAATTTCTTCATGTGCAAGGCTACAAATCAGGTTTTTAGTGTGTGTAAATAATTGTAATAAAAATATCATATACAAGTGCTTCAACGTCTTATTTGCTTAATATCAACACTGGGACGACGCATGGGACAATTCAAACAGGGCATCCGCTAGCCGACATTTTACATTCCACCCATAAAGTTTTTAGAAATAGAACTATATCCAAGTAAATTTCCATGTTTGTCCTTGACCATGGACATAGCTGTTCAAATAGTTTTCACTCTGCAGAGGTTGTATACTTTCACCACAATAGACAATCAACCTGATAGCTCTACATGATTCTTTAGCCATGTAGATCAAAAGACCGTCACACAGCTTTTCATTAGTACCCTGCCCTTTTGTCATCTCACCCATATGGGCTACTCCTACACATAGTAGGTCCCATAAGTTGTGCGGGATGTCCACCACAACAACTATCATAGCTAGACTAAAACTTTCTACAATGACTAGCACAACTGGTGGACTTCACCATTCACCTGGTGTCCTATTCAAGCTGACGAACCATGAAGGTCCTGTTTTGTTTGGATCTTTTGATGAGAAGGTAAATTCGATAGTAGTCGCTCAAATCTCACAATCCTGGCTACGAACTCGCAAGGCTCAAAACCACGCAATCGATGAACTGCTTAATAAGTCGTTATCAACTGTGCACGAATACCTGGATGAACTGATCACAAAGATCAATCCCTGCATACACCGAAGAAGCACACTAGAACAAGGTGAAACACAATTTACTGTATTGCATATATGGATGAAAATACTGATAAGGTGGGATTCTGAATAAGGATCTTGACCGTGTGGTCTAGTCAACACATGTGGAAGATACAACTTGCAACAAAGATGAACTAAATATAAACAAAAGGCAAACCCTAAAGTGTAGCATACATTAGACGATATGAGGATGATAGCCAGAGGGTGGCGGCTAGGGGGTGGCCACACGCCTCTAGGGTTACAAGGCCCATGGGCCTAAGTGGAGGTGGTGTAGCACCAGCCCGTTTCAGGATCAGAGACAACAACAGACTATTTTGCAGATTATGGTGTGTTCAGAATGAGTTGGGGTGGGGCTAGATCCGTTGGAAAGAGGATGAGATAAGCTTTCAATCAAGTACTCGTGGACCTCAAATAGACTCCGTATGTAAATGTTATGCATGTTTGAAGTTGATATTGCCTCTGGATGATGAATTGAATTGCACAAGCTTCCCTTCATGTTGTCCCCCTCCTTGTGCTTGATCAACTCCTAAGTTCCTAATTAAAAGTACATCACAGGCATTAGGTAGCAGCCTATTCTCATTAGAAATAGATTGCATTCCTAGAAACAAAGTTACCTGATAGTTCAATTGACGTGCATGAGCTCTTATGATTGGACCTTGCAAGTGCATAGGTTTAGACTCTTGTGTATGCCTATTGTGAGTAGTGTTGGTTGTATGCATGGAAGTGATGCCCTCATCACAAACTGGAACATATCCTTGCCACTTGCATTACATCACTCCCCCACCAGTGAGATGACTGTAGGGTTTAGTACATTTTACTAGGCCTAGTTGTACTTTGTAGACTTCTGGTTGTATTATTGTAAATTGGGAGGTCATAGTTAGATGTAGTCCTAAGGGTTATCTGGACAGTTTGACCGCAAACCACATATTCTCATGCATACACGACACCAACTTCTCTTACCATCCGCCCAAATATTTAAGCGTGTTTGTGGCTTTTGGAAGCATAAATTATCCATGCTATAAAATACCCGTTATTCTTCATAATGGTTGCCCAACCCAAAACTTTCCTTGTAAAAAATGATGACGGAGCAAGTTATTGCCCTCAGGTAGCTACACAGGATTAAGCATGGCATTTAGGTACAATGTATAGTTAGTATATTTACACATAATTATCTAGGGCTTCAAGGAATAAGTGTGCAACTATTCAAGGGTGGAAGTAATATTAACAGTTCAACCATGGGTGTGTAACTAATTTCTTAAAGTGAATATAATTTGCATAGTAAATAATAGCATACAATTTAATAATTTAAATATAAATAATTCGTATAAAGTGTAGGTTTAACATGATCAAATTATTAACTCACCTTGCTCGTAGGTTTCTTGATTTTGTGTGTCTTAGTTTGCTTCGGCTTCTTCTTCTTGTGCCTCGTATGCTAACAATTTTTGCATGAAAATTTGGATAAAACATAATCAGTCAAAGAACTTATATTCAAATACAAAAGTCAAATGAGCTCTAAAAATCATGGTTTTGGTTCCATTGGATAGAGCTTGAATTTATATGAATTTAGAAATTGGTTTCATTAAATTTGGATTTAAAATGAGAAGTTATGCTATTTCAAAGTTTAAGTTTTAAAATAATTCTAGAAAATAAAAAGGGAGAGAGAATTCTCTTTCTCACAAGTGAGACCCACAGGGATTTTCTTGTTATTATTTATTTATTTTTTTTGGAATATTTACTGTGTATGGCAGGTGGGAACAACGGCTTTATTTTCTTTGCTAGAATTTTTCTTTAATTGAAAAACCTCCATTGTGATTGATAGGTGGACCTAGTTATTATGTAAACAGTAGACCCGAACCCACATGTCAGTGGCTCATATCCTATTAATTGATTTAAAAGAATTCTTAAACAGGAGGGCCCACATGTCAGTGACTTGGTGTTAATTAAATACATAGCCCACATGTCAGTGACTGCTTAAATATTAACGACAGTCATTAGCTTTATTAATTGCAGATTAAGGGCCTGTTTGGGACTGCTCCGCTCAAACTTTTTCAACTCTGCTCCAAACTTGTCTAGCCAAACGGGTCCAACTCCAATAACTCTGCTCCAAGAAAAAGGTGAAGTTGAAGGCCTACTCCACGTTTTTTCTGGAGCTCCTCAAGGGGTACTCCAGAAACTGAAGTTTTGTATCTCCTCATGGAGTTGGGGGAAAATTACCCACCACTGCCATTACACAATTCCTATATTGCGTACCGATTCGACTTCTTTTCTTCCCCACCCGCGTGACTCTTCTCCCCCACCGACCCACCCGCGCGCCGCTCCCCCCGCCCCCCACCGCCCACCCGCGTGACTCTTCGCCGCCCGCCCCCACACCCGCGCGCTCGTCTTCTCCGCCCCTCCCGCGCGCGCTCTTCTTCTCCGGCCCCCCCGCGCGCCGCCTTCTCCGCCCCACCCGCGCGCGCCTCTTCTCCCCACACCCGCGCGCCGCTCGTCTTGTCCGTCCCCCTCCCGCGCGCCGCTCGTCTTCTCCGGCCCCCTCCCGCTGCCGCTCGTCTTCTCCGCCCCCTCTCCCGCGCGCTCGTCTTCTCCGGCCCCACCGCGCGCGCCCTTCTTCGCCCCACCCGCCCCCCGCGCGCGCGCCTTCTCCGCCCCACCGCGCTGCCCCTTCTTCTCCCCCCCCGCGCCGCCTCTTCTCCGCCCCACCCGCGAGCCGCCTCTTCCGGCCAGTGATGGATCGAGCTCCGCCTCCCTATTCCGGCCAACCCGCAGGCAAATTTCAACTTTCAATTTTCAATTTTGCATATTGCTAAGCAAGATGATGCAGATTTCACAAAGGGTTAGATCAAGATGATTCTTGATGGGGTATACAACTGAAGCTTCCCTGTAGTTTGTCATGGTGTTTGTATGTATGGATAGATGTGTTTGATTCGTATACTGTGAATGCTCATGGTTGTATGCAATGCAAAAATAGAAAACTTTGATCTGGTATACTTTGAATGCTCATCAAGATGCTTAGAGCTGGGTTGGTCGGCAAGATCACAAAAACAGAGAAGAAATAGAATTCCATATGGGGCATACAAATATGCAATTGGTTGAGCAAAACTTTGTACATAGAAATTCTGAGAGTGACTATCACAAGGTATTTTTTTATAGAGAAATCACATGGTATTCTTCAGTGAAGAGCCTACATATCTGGCCAGTTTTTCCTGTAATTCTTCATACAAAGACTTGCATGCATGCAGTAAGCAATAGATCTTGATAGTTCATCTTCCTAGAGTAAGGATATGGCAGAATGTGGGATGATAGACAGAGGGCGACTAATAATGAGGCCTCTTGCAGCGAGACTGACAGTGCCGCTGGTTCTATGGAACATTAATTGTTTATATTTTTATTTTATGGTATCTCTGTATTTATATTTTTAGTTATCTATGATGTGAGGAGAAAGTTGTAGTATTGTTATGAATGATGTAGTAGTGCTATCTACATTCTGATTGAGTAGTTGAGAAATGAATGTGATGTGAATGATGCATGTGTAGCTCAAAGAAAATTATTCCGTCAGATCATATGCACAATTATTTGTATTCGAATGATGGACTTTGTTAATTATCTATCATGCACGTTGCAATTTATGGGACAAAAGGATGGAATTATTTGACCAAAATATTTGTTTTTTGGTTTTCTCGAATAAATTAATTGCGATTATAATATTTTACATCATATTTCAATTGGCAAAAAAAATTCAGTTACATATGCTCCGCAAACATCAAAACATACATCAAACATCATTCAGGGGCACATTGGACCTTTCTCAGGGAAACCTCACATTCCTGGAGCTGGAGCTAGCTGCGTGCCAAACATGACCACCTGCTCCAAGAACTCCACAGTGGAGCTGCTCCATGGTGGAGTTGGTGGAGCAGAGCTGGAAAAACTGGAGCAGAGCAGTCCCAAACAGGCCCTAAATTTAATGACATATGAACAGTAGCTTCTTCTTCCCGCTGACGAGAGAGGAGCTTGCCACCGATGAAGGAAGCAGCGGCCAGACATGAGCATGCACGAAATGGGTTGCTCACATCCGTGCACACCCCTGGGTGAAGTCGCATCAGCCAATTTGGCTGGAGCAATGGCTGGCGGCGACCACAGGTGGTGGCGGAATAGGGTAACAGGTGATTAGCCACTACACGGCATTTTAGGTCAATCAAATGAACAGGAAGCATCTAGGGACTATCTCGTAGCTACCTGAGGTTGTGGCGAGTCTTGGGGATGATCAGAGAAGCATGTCGATGAAAGCCTAGGGCGGCAAAAAAACGGCTACAGTGTCGATAGTCTATAAGGATCCTTGCTACAAATCAGGGGCAGGGGAGGCATTAGTGGGTGCTAGCGAAGCTTCAACCAAAGGAATTTAACTGGGGCTCATCGAATTAACGCAGACACAAGTGGTTGAAGCTAGAGACGAAGACTCGCTCTGGCAAGCCACGAGCCAGCAGAGCTCAATCCAGTGGAGGGGAGGTTAAAGGGTGTGTGGTGATCGCTCTGGGCACATGCCATGTTATTTATAGGCCACAAAAAGCTATTGTGGCATACTGGCATGGGCCAGTTATTTGGTGGCTGTGAGGTGTCCCCAGGGTAGTTTTCTCTGGCGTTAGCCGTGGGATGGCCACAGGATGATGAAGAGATGGCGCGCAAGCTTTAACGTGATCGGTCAAAACAGGAGCAGCGCAATTGGCTGGGCGCTCTCTAGGGGAGTCCACAGCATGGTCGTCGCTGGGATTTGATGGGGTGGCAGGGTAGGCACAGGGCGACAGCCGGCGTCACGGGAGGCTTATAGGGGCCAGGAGGTGACGCTGCACAGGCGACGCAATGGGTTGGTGAGGTGAGGTAGCGCAGGTGGAAGGGCTTCTCTCACGGCCGAGTGGTGCCAACACGACAATGCTATCAGAGGCAGCCCCGATCGGCTGGGCTTAAGCTTCTGGTTTCTAGCTTATTTTGCACTATTCATAAATTTCATCTTTTTCTGAACTTTTGGCTTTTTGTTCAGCTTTTTTGCCGGTTTTTTTCCCGTATTTGTTTGTGTCATACGTAATGGGCTAACATATTTTTTATATTTTTAAATTTTTTTAAATTTAATTATGCTAAATAAACCTCTGTCAGCTACAGTGTTTTCAGCCATAAGCCATGAGCTTTTAAGCCCAACCGATCACCAAGGTAAGGCAATTATCTTGCATATGGATGTGGGAACGAACACGAAAAGGTGGCAAAGTCCCAGTCAAGAATTGTGGTGCCCCTAGCACGATGTTACTGGCAAGGACGGTGCATGGTGCATTGCATGGGGAGGCTGGCTCTGGCACGGGCGAGTGTGTTGGGTTTCTCCCAGGGATCAACACACAGAGCAATCCACAGATCTTTGGTGGTTTTCAGAGAAGAAACAGTATTTCAGTGGCTATTGAAAAACTCAGCAAGAGAGAACTCAGATGGGGCAATTATCTCATAATACTTTCGAATGTAATGAGAATACAATGGAGATTACATATTACAACCGACTCAACAAAAACCAAAGCTATTGGCTCCGATCCGATTTTGTCGGACGCCACTATCAAGCTGCGCGTCATCGCTGCTGAACCTTCTAAGCGACGGAAAACGGCAATAGACGCACGAGCACAACCGGTTCACCTGAACTGCGAACCTGACCAAGTCAGGATTATTGACCACACACTCCCCCCTAATCCTGACTTTTAACCTGAGAGCTCCTTCACCCCCAGCAGCTCTCTCATCTCGGTGAACTTCAGTCTTGGCAAAGCTTTTGTCAGAATATCTGCTCGCTGCATCTCGCTGCTCACATGGTCCACTGAAATCAAACCTTGATCAACACATTCCCGTATGAAATGGAATCGAGTGTCTATATGCTTGCTTCTTCCGTGAAAAACTGGATTCTTCATGAGTGCAATGGCTGATTTGTTATCAACTTTCAGCACTACTTGCTTCGCCTTTTGTCCAGTCAATTCACTCAGCAGGTTTCTCAGCCACAAGGCCTGACACGCAGCGGCTGTCGCAGCCATGAATTCCGACTCACAGGAGGATAACGCTACCGTCTTCTGCTTCTGAGAGCACCATGCCACTGGGCCTCCTCCGAAGTAGAACACCAATCCTGTGGTGCTCTTTCTTTCATCCAGATCACCCCCAAGGTCGCTATCACTGTAGCCTATAATGTCTCCTTCTCCTCCTCTGCTATATGCAATGCCAAAACTAATTGTCCCTTTGACATACCTGAGTATTTGTTTCACAGCTTGGAGATGACACTGCCTTGGTGACTCCATATACCGGCTGACCATACCCACTGCAAAGCTTATATCAGGCCTTGTGTGTGTCAAGTATCTGAGACTTCCAATTAAGCTCCTGTATTCAGTTGCATCTACTGGAATTCCTTCCTCATCTCTTGTCAGCTTAAGCTTTGGCTCCATGGGATATTTTGTGGGATTACAATCTCCCATTCCTGCCTTTTGCAGTAACTTCTTGGCATATCCTTCCTGCTTCAGAGCAATGCCATTGTTGTCCTGCAGAACTTGAATACCGAGGTAGTATGAGAGGACTCCAAGGTCACTCATTTCAAACTCCATCTCCATTTGCTTCTTTAATAGTAGTATATCCTCTTCACTAGCTCCAGTGACCAGCAAATCATCGACATAAACTCCTACTATGAGAAGATTACCTCCTTTATGTCGCTTATATACTGCTTGCTCCTGAGGACATTTTTGAAATCCGAAGTTTTTCAGAGATCTGTCAAGCCGAATGTTCCAGGCTCTTGGTGCTTGTTTCAAGCCATACAAAGCTTTTGAAAGCTTGTACACCATGTGTTCTTTGCCCACTGTAACATATCCTTCTGGCTGTGACACATATACATCTTCAGTTAACTCTCCGTTGAGGAATGCGGTTTTAACATCAAGATGATGAACCTTCCATCCTTCTCTGGCTGACAGTGCAAGCAAAGTTCTCACAGTTTCCATCCTGGCAACTGGAGCGAAAACTTCGTCGTAATCAACTCCTTTTTTCTGCACAAACCCTCTAGCAACCAATCTAGCTTTGTGCTTCATAACTACTCCATCTGCATCCACCTTTTGCTTGAATACCCACTTAAGTCCAATGGGTTTATGCCCTGCTGGCAGCTCGGTTAAAACCCAGGTCTTGTTCCTCTCTATTGAGTCCAATTCGCTCTGCATTGCCTCCTCCCATTCTTTTCTTCCTGATGCTTCTCTGAAGCTTGTCGGTTCATCAGCAATATGCAACAGCTGCTCAGGCACAATCTGCAGTAGCTGTTCAGGTTCCAGATCTTGTGCTTGTGTTGCTTCATAAATATCACCAATGATCTGAACCTCTAAGCTGAGTTGCATCATATGCAGAAGAGTTGAACTCAGCACTGCTTGGTGATACATTCATGATTGGCGACTGACTGTCAGAAGACTGAAACATCTGTGAGGACATTGGTGACAGATCTGACTGATCTGGCTCATCCTGATACAAACCCTCTGTACCTTCTGCATTTTCTCCCACATGATTGCCTTCACTTGTACTACCGCCTGGAAGATTCTGCACTTGATCATCCGTAGCTACAGCCTGAACTTCTTCGGTTGCCGGTTCTGCTACAGTGATCTCACTCCAATCTGCTGTTTCAGCGTTGACTGCTGTCTGCATTTCTTCCCAGTTCCACCTCTTCTTCTCGTCAAACACTACATCTCTACTGACATGTAGTTTGCTGGTTTGTGCATCAAACAACCTGTGTGCTTTGCTTCCAGGTTCAACTCCTAGATACACCAACCTTTTGCTTCTGTCTGAGAGCTTTCTCAGCTGATTTGTTGGGACTCTAGCATATGCAGTGCAGCCGAAGACTTTAAGATGTGCAAGGTTTGGCTTCCTCTTCTTCAGTGCTTCATAAGGTGTTGCATCCTTTACTGCTTTTGTAGGCACTCTGTTGAGTAGATATACTGAATGTCGCACGGCTTCTCCCCATAGGTTCCCCGGTACTGCCATGGATTTGAGCAGGCTCCTGGTGGTAGCAAGAACTGTCCGATTACGGCGCTCCACCACACCGTTTTGCTGTGGGGTGTATGGTGCGGTTAAGTGCCTTTGTACACCCTTCAGCTCACAGTACTCCATGAAGGTTTGAGAGACAAACTCTCCACCTCTGTCTGTCCTCAAGCACTTCACCTTCTGAGACAATTCTCCCTCTGCCAGGGCTTGGAATTTCTTGAATGCCACAAAGGCCTGGTCTTTGGACTTCAGAATATAAACCCACATGAACCTGCTATAGTCATCCACTAATAGGAAGAAATACCTATTTCCTCCAGCTGTTTGTGGGGTTATGGGTCCACACAGATCTGCATGTATCAATTCCAGTGGATTGCTTGCTCTATACTCAACTTGCAAAGGGAATGGTAATCTGCATTGCTTGGCTACAAGACAACCCTCACACACCTGAGTTGGATGATCAATTTCTGGTACTCCTTGGACTAAATTCTTTGATACCATTTGCTTCATAGCTTGAAAATTGAGATGCCCTAACCTGGCATGCCACAACCAACTTTCATCATCCAGACTTGTTGCCAAACAAATGGGTGCCACAGTGTGCAGGCTCTTTTTATACAGTCTGTTTGCTGATCTCTGAACTTTCATGAGTAATTTACTCATTCTATCATACACCCACAGCTGATCACCAGACATCACAATTCGGCAGCCATCTTCTGTCATCTGTCCCAAGCTCAGAATATTTGTATGCAGACTGGGAATAAAGTAGACATTAGTGATCAGCTTCTGCTCACCATTTTTGCACTCTAGCAGAATTACTCCTCTTCCTTTAATTGGGACTGATGAACCATCTCCAAACCGGACTCTTCCACTAATGCTCTCATCCAATTCAGCAAAATGAGACTTCTTCCCGGTCATGTGGTTTGTTGCCCCATTGTCCAGAAACCAGATGTTCTCTTCCACCTGCACTTTTTCAGCATACTTTTCGGACAGTAACTCTCCTGCATTCAACAGTACAGCTTCTTCCTTCTGCTGTGTACAGACCGACAAAAGAAGGGCTGGCTGATCCTCCTGAGTACAGGTAAGATTTACCTCCTCTTCTTTTCGTTTTCCACTCCGACATTCAGAGGCATAATGACCGTAATTCTCACAGGTAAAACACTTTATGTGACTCTTGTCCTTCTTTGCAGAGAAGTTACCTGTTCCTTCTCTTTTTGAGCCTCCATTGTCGGATCTGCCTCGACCACGCCCTTGGCTTCTTCCTCTTCCACGACCCCGCCATTCCTGCTTGCCATTTCCTCTTCCTCTGTTGCCGGATGAAGAATCACCGGATCTCCCCTTTTGCCTAGCCTCCCATTCAGCCTGAGTCAGCAGGAGATGGCCTTCTCCATTTGCCGGAGCCGAGACGCTCCTCATAGGCTTTCAATCGCGATTGCTTCTTCAAACAAAGACGGTTTCTAAATCTGAACATCTGCTCTATTGAAGCTACTAAATGAAGAAACTTATCGCGCAGAATCGAGAATTTTCTTCACTAGGCGATTCTTTCGAGGTTCTCCCAATGAACTGAACTTATCGGCCATTGCGCTGAGCTTCCGTGAAATCATCCACCGTCTCCCCTCTTTCATCTGCAGGTCTTGAATTCGTTCTCCAATGCGGACCCGTGCCTTCGCACCTGTCCGCCGAGATACCTTGTCTTCGTCGTCCCGGATCTCCTTCGCAGATTTCTTCTTCGCAACTCGCAGCAACACATCTTCGGTAACGCTGGAAAATGAAAGCCCTTGCCATCTTGTCCTTCTTCGGATCTGCGCCGCCGTGCGCGGCCGGCGCTCCACCGCCTCCAGATGCCCCGGGCGTCCATGTGTGCTTCCATCCGGATTGCCCGGCGGTGTAATTCACCCCACAAGATCGGGCATTGGAGCGCACGCCGCCGCCTTCCCGGTTCGCCACTGCGTGGAGAGCGCCATGGAGCTGATCTGCAATTGCTCGAGTGTGTGTGTGGCTCGATACCACGTGTTGGGTTTCTCCGAGGATCAACACGAGCAATCCACAGATCTTTGGTGGTTTTCGAGAAGAAAACAGATTTCGGTGGCTATTGAAAAACTCGGCCAGAGAGAACTCGGATGGGGCAATTATCTCATAATACTTTTCGAATGTAATGAGAATACAATGGAGATTACATATTACAACCGACTCAACAAAAACCAAAGCTATTGGCTCCGATCCGATTTTGTGGACGCCACTATCAAAGCTGCGCGTCATGCGCTGAACCTTCTAATCGACGGAAAACGGCAATAGACGCACCGAGCACAACCCGGTTCACCTGAACTGCGAACCTGACCAAGTCAGGATTATTGACCACAGAGTGTAGGGAATAATCGGTGAGGGCGAGGTGGAGCTAGTGCGCATGCCAATTGGGCTCAAGCGGGATGGGAATGGCAATGGCACGTTGTTGAGTAAGTGGCGTGGTCAGCGGTGGCCCAGCGTGCCATGCACACTCTGGCTCAGCAGACCAGGCTAGAAGCAGGGGAAATAATGGACCAGGCCTGGTAGCTAGCAGGCCAGAATATAGAATGGGCCAAGCCCATTTCATCTTAAATATTTTATTTTGATTTTCCCATATTTTGAATTTTGAATTTTCATCTTAATTTGCACATTTTAGCAAAGACCAATTTGGAATTGTATTTAATTTTTAAAATCGATTGTCATAAATTTTCATATTTCCTAGTTTGTCATTTTAAGACTTTTGGCCAGCCATGGTTTGCTAGGGTTGCTTCATTTTATTTTGAACTTCATACACATACATGTATCCATATGTATATGTATATTTATATGTACACATTTATAGATATGTACATGTTATTTCCTTGCCCCTTTAACATGTGTGCAATTCATATATAATCTTGTTCTTCTAAAATCTTCAGTCTCATATTACATTTTGAGAGTATATGTTTATAGTATGTTTTTAATATATAGTTTAAATTTCCTCCTTCCTTGCGAGAGCTTCTTTTTTTTTACCATAAATCCATCTGCCCTTACTGTTGGATCATCTTTTCATATTCATTTAATATTTTAAATTAAATTCTTACTATTTACTCCTCTTCTTTAAATTTTATTTCTAGAAGTTTCTTTATCTATTGGAACCTTTAACGAAAACCAGATAAATTCTAGTAAAATCCAACTGTAGACAAGAAATATTCCAAAAAGTTTTAAAAATTAAAGATTTTTTACATCCTAATTTTTAGGATGTTATGCGCCACATCTGATGCAGTGTCCAACATAAACACGATGAAGAATTTAGATCACACTTTAACATGCAAGTGTCCATGTTCATCATTTTTTACTCCCTTAAGCATATTTTGAGGGTATTTGTTGTACCCTTGGTACTTGTTTTCCTAGTTGCAACATGTTTCTCATGAGCTTACTCATCTCTATCAGCACTTACGTCTTATTTTGTGTGCACTCAGCAGCACACCCCTGTTGAAGCAAAGCAATCATGCAAACAATTGCATATATGCAAATGCTAGCCTGTTGGTCACGTAGTACTATCCAACGATCATGCATTTATAGAGTTTGGAGGTCCAAATGTGCACATACAGTGTTGACAAACAACTGATGGGGTGAAAATTAAAACCTTAAACATCCTCAGAATGTGAAATATGTCCCCTTCAGAAGAATGCCCCAGAATAAAGAAGAAAAAGATATTATTGATAACAAAGTGCATATAGTTCAACATTATAGGTGGCAACATATGATAATTTTAGAAGGTAGTAGTCAGCCATCGTCTCTTGTAGCTAATCATGACTTTTAAGACAATAGCATTCAAGCAATCGTGATCATTACTAGACTTGAAAGGTTCTAGTTCATCTATAGCATATTTTAGTTGACTAACAATAGATGAATGATCAATTTTTAGATTAGCCAATTGATCATGCACGCATAAGTAAGAATCACAGTTTTTATCATCAGGATTCATAGATTTGAGCCTAACAACTTCTAGGTTCGAGTTGTCATCATAATGTCCTGGTTCATTATTAACTTAGTTTGTTTTTTTAGTTTTTATTTTGCTGTAACAAGCACATACTCTACCTCTTTAGATGAGGGGCATACCTTATCGGGATCACTATAGGGCTTGTCGTCATCAAAAGAGTCGATGTCAATGCTGCCCTTAGCCATGAAGCACATGCCGGTGAAGTCTTGGATCTTTTTCTTGCTCCAGGGGTCATCCTCCATTCCCGAGTTAGCATCGCACATGTTGATGTTTCCAAGAGTGGCAAGAACCGAGTTGATAAACTTGCGGTAGTTGGGTTTCTTGGGCTTCACGTCACGACCTTGAGGATGCCTTCAAGAGTCCTTCTTTGTGTCCTTCAGTTTGAGACACTTACCCCAAATGTGGTTCGGCTCACCACACTCAAAGCAAGTGATAGGACAATTTTTCCTCTTGTTCCTCACCTTGTGGTACGCTCTTGTGAATTTTGTGGATAAAATGGCTAAGTCATCCTCAAAAAGCTTCTCTAGCTGCATATCACTCAAAAAGTGCAAAGGTAATAATGAAAATCCAAAAGATCCAAAATCCAAAGAACTAGAAGTGCTACTCTTAGTAGGATCAATCACAAGTATCATCAACTCTGTCTTGGGGATATGCAAGATTAAATCAATCTCATGTGTCTTCAACCTTGAGTAGAGCTTATACATAGTAAGCTCACTCATGATAGTGTTATTATTGATGGAAGTGATCTTCATTCCCCAAACTTTCACATCAAATGCACCCAACAACTAGTATGCATTCTCAGATTCAGAAAATGGTCAAGCCAACAGTAAACAAATCATGTATGATCTTGGTAAACCTTCCCCACAACTCATTCAAGAATTCACCAGATTTTTGCTCGATCCTTGAGTACTCTTTATTCGATTGGTTCTGTCTCACTTTCTTGATCGCAGTAGAGCTCTCCTGATAGTCAACGAGGGTCTTCTAAATCTCGTGAGCAAACCTCAAATGAGCAAATAGCTCAAACTTTGATTGACTAAGCCATTGAATCAAAAACTTATGAGCTTTGCTATTTGCCTCTACTTTTGGTGTATTCACCGAACATCAGCTGGCACCACATAAGGATTTTTGATATTGATCAAAATTGGTGCCCTTGAGCCTTGATGTAGAATTGCATACGAGCCTTACAATAAGAGAAATTGACTCCATCAAAAATGGGTGGCTTGGTTGAATACTTGTTTGATGTTATAGCTCCTAAGACTGGTTAAGATCTATGAGAAGAGCTAACCAGACTCTAATAAAAACTTGTAGGACCGATATGGCAGCGAGGGGGTGTATGGTGCCTTCAAAATTTCCCTCCCAGTATTCACCAATCCTTCACTCCAACAACTATAGAGCTATGAAGATCAAAATTGGAAACTAAAACCAAACCAAACAACTCAAAAACTGAAGAGCTAAAACCCTACACCTGGAGGTTTGATCGGGTACTCCTAGCGGCTAACCAGTGGCTATTGGTGGTTTGATTAGTAGCTACTGAGTGGTCTGACTGGTGGAAGGGTGGTATAACTGGCTTCTAGTCTAGCTGGGCCTGAGAGTGGTATGACCGCTCTCTTGTACATAGAACAGAAAATCAGCTTGAATCCAAACCACTTTTGGTGCAACTCCAAACATCCATGACTAAATGAGATGAGATTTTGCACACAACTTGCTTGAGGTCTCAGAAACCTATTCCATCCAAGGATCACATAAATCATTCTCAAAGTCTAGACCTTTCACAAGAATTAGCAATATTATGCCAAAACCAGGCAAAAACCGAAAGCTCGTATTACGACTTGCTCGTGGGTGAAGTATGGCCAAGATATCTCTTGATATATTCCCACACGGCCACACGTCATGGTAAGCAAGAACTCACAAAGATTCAAGGCAAAAACACTTGGATAAAAAATCTCACGATGAGGTCAAATCAATACAAAACAGAGTAACATCAAGAACTTGCAAAACCTGATACCTAGCTGGATGGAGATTGATCCTCATGAGTCATCTTCATGACTTGCTTGTCCATGGCATACAACAAGATCAAGAAAGGGAGATGATGAGGACATCACTAGTAATACCAAAACTAGTAATGAGACTTCAATAACAGGACCAATAACAAGAGCACGAGCCAAGAAACTACAATCTCAGGTGAACCTGCTCCTTAATGAATATGTCATTAATTTTAATGAGAATTTCATACTACCTAAAAACAATATTTTACTTGTACTCAGGTTTGAAGAGTCAGCGATGGATGGAGATCAAGGAAATGAGCTACAGAATTCAGCCCATGAACAGTGCCGTGAGCAGTACAAGGCCCGTGAGCGAGAATCGTACGGCCCATGAACGATGCCGTGCTACGGTGCGCGTGAATAGTACCACATGGGAAGTTTAGTGTTGAATAGCCTTGGGCTGAGGCTATATATTGAGGGTAGACCCCATTGTAAAGGGAACCACTTTTGATTAAAAAATACTCTTGTTCTTTTCGTTGGCTGAACCAACATTGAAGGAATTGGGAGTTAGTCAAAAATCAAGATCGTTCAACCTTTCCGCTGGGAATTGGGGGCGCGATAGAACTTCATCGGTGGTCGTGAAGTTCAACACGTGTGATTGGGCGAATTATAGAGTGCTAACTCTTGCATTGGCAACGGGGATCACTACGATTCATCAATTCCACGTGAGTATCTTGATCCACGTCGAGAAGATCGGGCGACCCGTATCATCTTGGTATCGAGCGCGGTTTACTCGGTAGGATTATTTACCCTTACTTTTAGATTGATTTATTTTTGTCCTATAGTCCATTAAACTGAAAATTGCAACAAAAATAACCAAACCCTAGTTTTGCATCTGCTAATTTTGTGAGTTTTGTTAGGTTTTGATCCATTAGAATTTTTGTTTAGGTGCTGATCGTTCGTGTTTATTTGCGTAGCCTAATCTTTGTGTCCAATCCAAAATCCAAAAAAATCTGCTGATATTCTTTTCATCAATTGAGACTAGCTGTTCAATATTGCATCTAGGGCTGCTCTTGAGTACTTTACACCTTGCTGAATATTTGTAACTTTGTGCAAAACCGAAAGAACAATTCAACCTAGTTTGGCCTTTGAAAGAAAAAAGGAAGTTGAGCAAAAAAGTGGAGGAAAGAAAGAAGAAAGAAAGAAAAGCATTGGCGAATTTGGGTGAGTTCTTAATCCATAAATTCAGATTGTGTAATTTAATCTCTTGAGCAATCTCGTGCCCTTACATTCATATCATTGCAATTGGCTAGCGTCTCTCCTAGTACTTGGTGCAAAGCGAGCTATCTAATATTTAATTTCAGATTGCCTCTAGTTAGCTCATTCCTTTGTTTGCATCGAGTCACATTAATCTTTGCGTGTGCGTTCATATACTACACTTAAATCTTTTGGATCAGCACTTAGGCAAAGTATTCTAGCTTGGATTATTACTTAACTTTACAACATCAAGAATTTCAGATTGCTAGGATAAACACTCCCATGCCAAGCTCCACCATATAACCGTTGTTGTGCAAGTAGTGAACACTCTTAAATTCGCTTGATCATCATCATGTCTGTTGTCACTTCTACCGGTATAAGTTTTTATTGGCTTTAATTCACTTCGGAAGGGTAAGAACTTTACTTGGGAGAGAAAACAGTGAGATTGAGTGATTTCCATAAAGCATTATTCCACATAGCTATTGGTTTCTTGCATAGCTAACCATGTTAGGTGGAGGAGAACACCATGATGAGAGTGGTGAGACAAATGAAACTCAAGCATTCGTCAAGCAATATCAATTTGGAGCACTCGTGAACACTTTCAACGTGAGCTACGCCAAGGGCTCGATCAACTCCATGAGAAACATGATGCTTTGCTGATCAAATTGCAAAGGATATGCAAAATATGGAGATACAAGCTGATGAAAATGTGCGCCAATTGCGGGAGGACATTGGAGCCCTCACTAGGCTCATACAAGCTTGCAATGGTGGCGATGAAGCGAGTGTTCAAGGAGGAGAAGCTGCTGCACATGTACCTCCTGCACCGCAACGCCAAGTGGCGGCCAATGTGGTGCGTCCACCACAGCTAGGAGGACGAGGAGGAGCCCATGGAGGGCGTGGCCAGGGTCTAGGTGGAGGCCGTGGTGGGCGTGGTGGTGCTGCTCATGCAATGGAAGAGGATGGTGATTTTGCTTTGCATTACAATGACCATTATCGTCGTTCACGCAACGAAGATGATGGATTGGGCAAGCTCAAGTTTTCCATGCCCAAGTTTGCGGTGGGACTGATCCGAGGAGTATCTCACTTGGGAATTGAAGGTTGACAAAATATTCCGTATGCATCACTATACGGATGAGAGAAAGATCTGATTGGCATCACTTGAGTTTGAAGGTTATGATTTGGATTGGTGGGAACAAGTCATTACTCAAAGAGCTGAGAATGAAGAAAATCTGTTGCAACATGGCAAGAGATGAAGCGGAAATGAGAGCCCGTTTTGTTCCTCGTCATTACAAGCGTGATCTATTTGATAAATTGCAGAATATGAAACAGGAGCACATTCGTGGAGGAGTACTACAAGGAGATGGAGCTAGCCATGATTCGAGCCAAGGTTCAAGAACAAGAAGAGCAAACCATGGCACGCTTCCTCTCAGTTTGAACCATCAAGTCAAAAGAATTGTCAATTTTCAGCCTTATAACAATCTTTATGAGTTAGTGCATCAAGCTACAAAGGCAAAACGACAATTGCAAGAGGATGCTAAGTTTGCAAGATCAACGTCCTTTGCTGGCCGTACACCGTCCAGTGGAGGGAGTTATGGTTCCAAATCACAAATGAGCCAAAGAACAGCTCCAAGTGGTGGATCAAGTTTCCGCCCATCATCTAGTAAGAAGGAAGAAGCCACTCCAAGTGTAAGGAAGCCATCAAATCCAGCAGCTAGTGGTGCTACTTCTGTGGGTTCTACAGCGAAGAGTAGCGGCATACAATGCTTCAAGTGCCTTGGTCGTGGTCATATGCAAAAGGATTGCCCAAATAACAAGACGATGTTGATATTAGAAAATGGGGAATATGATTCTGCAAGTGAAGAAGAGAATGATCGCCTTGCTGATTTGGGGACATATGATGATGCACATGAGGAGGAGCAAGACATAGAGTATTGTGATCCCGGTGCTGGTCCTATACTTGTGTGTGCACCAACGGTGTTGAGTGTGCAACCAAAGCCTTCCCATGAACAGCGCTGCAATTTATTCCACACAAGAGCTCAAGTTAGTAAAGATGGCAAATTCTGCAAGGTAATCATTGATGGTGGGAGTTGTCATAATTTGGCTAGCAAGGAGCTTTGCAATAAACTTGGTTTGAAGTACAAGAAACATCCACATCCATATCAGATCCGGTGGTTGCATGAGAAAGGCTCGTTGAATGTGGGATACACCGTGGATGTTGAATTTGAAATTGGCACCTATCGTGATACGATGGAGTGTGATGTTGTGCCTATGGATGTATGTCACTTGCTGCTAGGAAGGCCATGGCAATATGATCGTCTTTGTGCTTCATGATGGAAGAACTAATCAATATAAGTTTTGGTGGAACAACAAACAAGTGGTGTTGCGACCGTTGACTCCTTCTCAAATTGTAAATGATAATGTACAAAAATTGAAGTGCAAGTTGAGAGTGAGAAAGGAGAGAACAAAAGAGTGTGATTCCACAAAAGGTGGCGAGAGCCACAAACCAAAGCTGAGAGGTAAAAGCAAGAGTGAGGAGAGAAGAACTTAGTCATGATAGCCACAAAATCTGATCTAAGAGAGATGAAAGATGATCCGCCTTGATGCACCTTGTATTGCTGTACAAGGATGCATTTCTTTCTACTAACGATTTAACATCTCTTCCTAGTGCTGTTTCTCAAGTTTTGCAGGCTTTTGACGACGTGTTTCGGAGGAGGTGCCCGCTGGTCTACCACCTATTCGAGGTATTGAGCATCAAATTGACTTAGTCCCGGAGCCCTCTTCCCAACCGGCCGCGTGCACTGTACAAATCCGGAAGAAACAAAGGAGATTCAGCGCCAAGTGCAAGCACTTTTGGACAAAGGGTACGTACGTGAGAGTCTTAGTCCTTGTGCCGTTCCTGTTATTCTTGTTCCTAAGAAAGATGGTACATGGAGAATGTGCATAGACTGTAGAGCTATTAACAACATAACTGTCCGCTATCGTCATCCTATTCCTAGGTTAGATGATATGCTTGATGAGTTAAGTGGTTCTACTATCTTTTCTAAGATTGACTTGCGAAGTGGCTACCATCAAATAAGAATGAAACATGGTGATGAATGGAAAACTGCTTTTAAAATGAAATTTGGCTTGTATGAATGGTTAGTGATGCCTTTTGGATTGTCCAATGCTCCTAGTACATTCATGCGCTTAATGAACCATGTTTTGAGACATTTCATTGGAAAATTTGTGGTAGTTTACTTTGATGATATTCGATATATAGCCATTGTTTGGATGATCATGTTGAACACATCAAACAAGTGCTAGAAGTGCTTAGGAAAGAATGCTTGTATGCCAATCTTGAGAAGTGTACTTTTTGCACTAGTAAGGTTGTGTTTCTAGGCTATGTTGTTTCAGCTCATGGCATTGAAGTGGATGAATCTAAAATTGAAGCTATTAGAAATTGGCCAATTCCTGTGAATGTTAGTCAAATTCGTAGCTTTCATGGGCTTGCTAGCTTTTATCGAAGATTTGTGAAAGACTTTAGCACCATTGCTGCCCCATTAAATGAATTGACTAAAAAGGGGATGGTTTTTGAGTGGGGAGAAAAACAAGACAAAGTTTTTGCTGAATTAAAGAAGTGTTTGACTGAAGCACCATTGCTTGCTTTACCTGATTTCACAAAAACTTTTGAGATTGAATGTGATGCTAGTGGAATAGGTATTGGTGGTGTTTTAATGCAAGAAAGAAAACATGTTGCATATTTCAGTGAGAAACTTCATGGTGCACAATTGAATTATCCTGTTTATGATAAAGAATTATATGCTCTTGTGCGTGTGTTGGAAACTTGGCAACATTATCTTTGGCCTAAGGAATTCATAATACATTCGATCATGAATCTTTGAAATACTTAAAGGGCCAAGCAAAATTGAATCGTAGACATGCTAAGTGGGTAGAATTCATTGAGACCTTTCCATACATTGTCAAATATAAGAAAGGCAAAGAGAATGTGGTAGCTGATGCATTGTCCAGAAAACATGTGCTTTTAACTCGGTTGGAGGTAAAGGTACCGAGGTTGGAAAGTTTAAAAATTTATATGCTTCCGATCATGAATTTGCAGCACCATATTCTAATTGCAAAGATGGGAAAGGGTGGGATAAGTTTCATATTAATGATGGTTTTCTCTTTCGCATGAATAATTTGTGTGTTCGGAGTCCTCGGTGCGTTTGTTATTGTTGCAGGAATCTCATGCGGGAGGATTGATGGGGCATTTTGGGAGAGAGAAGACTTACATGATGTTGGCTGATCACTTCTATTGGCCAAAGATGCGGCGAGACGTCGAGAGGTTTGTACAAAGATGCATCACATGCCATAAGGCGAAGTCAAAACTCAATCCACATGGTTTGTATACTCCACTTCCTGTTCCTAGTGCTCCTTGGGAAGATATTAGCATGGATTTTGTGTTAGGACTGCCTAGGACCAAGAGGGGAGGATTCGGTCTTTGTTGTTGTGGATCGGTTCTCTAAAATGGCACATTTTATTCCTGTCATAAGAGCGACGATGCGTCGCATGTAGCTGACTTGTTTTTCAGGAGATTGTGAGATTACATGGAATGCCAAGAACCATTGTTTCAGATCGTGACGTTAAGTTCATAAGCTACTTTTGGAAGACTTTGTGGGCCAAGCTTGGGACAAAGTTGTTGTTTTCAACGACTTTTCACCCACAAACAGATGGGCAAACGGAGGTGGTGAACCGCACACTTTCAACATTGCTACGCACAATGATAAAGAAGAACTTGAAAGAGTGGGAAGATTGTCTACCGCATGTGGAGTTTGCATATAACAGGGCGGTACATTCTACAACTGAATTGTGTCCATTCGAGGTGGTGTATGGTTTCAAACCAATCACGCCACTTGATTTGCTTCCACTCCCACTACAAGAACGCGCTAATATGGAGGCTTCTAAACGTGCTGATTTTGTAAAAAAACTCCATGCCACAACCAAAGAGGTAATTGAAAAGAAGGTACGTGCTTATGCTTCTAAAGCTAACAAGTCTAGAAAGAAAATGCTTTTTAAACCAGGTGATTTAGTGTGGGTACACCTTCGCAAAGATCGCTTTCCGGAGAAGCGTAGATCTAAGTTGATGCCCGTGGTGATGGACCATTTAAAGTTCTTACCAAGATCAATGACAATGCATACAAGATTGAGCTTCCGGTGATGACTATGGGGTAAGTTCTACATTTAATGTTGCTGATCTATCACCCTTCTTTGGACAAGATTATGCAGTCGAGGTCGACTCCTTTTCAAGAAGAGGAGGATGATGAGGACATCACTAGTAATACCAAAACTAGTAATGAGACTTCAATAACGGGACCAATAACAAGAGCACGAGCCAAAAACTACAATCTCAGTGAACTGCTCCTTAATGAATATGTCATTAATTTTAATGAGAATTTCATACTACCTAAAAACAATATTTTACTTGTACTCAGGTTTGAAGAGTCAGCGATGGATGGAGATCAAGGAAATGAGCTACAGAATTCAGCCCATGAACAGTACCGTGAGCAGTACAAGGCCCGTGAACGAGAACCGACGGCCCATGAGCGATGCCGTGCTACGGTGCGCGTGAATAGTACCACATGGGAAGTTTAGTGTTGAATAGCCTTGGGCTGAGGCTATATATTGAGGTAGACCCCATTGTAAAGGGAACCACTTTTGATTAAAAATACTCTTGTTCTTTCATTGGCTGAACCAACATTGAAGGAATTGGGAGTTAGTCAAAAATCAAGATCGTTCAACCTTTCCACTGGGAATTGGGGCGCGATAGAACTTCATCCGGTGGTCGTGAAGTTCAACACGTGTGATTGGGCGAATTATAGAGTGCTAACTCTTGCATTGGCAACGGGGGATCACTACGATTCATCAATTCCACGTGAGTATCTTGATCCTACGTCGAGAAGATCGGGCGACCCCGTATCAGGAGAGAGAAGATAAAAACAACAAGAATAGCGCAAATCAATCAAATCAAGGGGACTCCTAGAGGACAAGAGAGCACTCCATGACACTCGCAATTCTCAAACTCTAACCCTAGAACACTTGGCTAGAATAAGGAATGGTTGGATAGTTAACTTGCAAGTCTCTATCTTAACTTGTTAAATATATAAGAAAACCAGCTCACATCTAACCCTAATGGATGCAATCCAATAGCACAAATGGGAGAAACCCATTAACCCCACACAACACGGGTTTTACTCACATTTAGCCCATGCAAGCTTTTCAAAGCACATGAGCCTGAATCTGCTAAGTCTTCATACTTAAACAACTTTTCCAAGAACCACGGTTTTGATCCATGGTAGTTTTTGGTATTTGCCCGTCTTACTAAAATATCCTTTCTTGACCCAGTCTTCATCCTCTCTTGCATGTAATCACCACAATTGCAACGTATAGGTATGCATTGACAAGTCTCTCCTATTTCGGTTCCACTGGACCATGCCTCACTTGGACAAACCAAGTCATATGGTGCAACATATCACTTGAATCTTCCTTTCAACATTTTTTGCATTCCTTGTGCCATGATTGAACTCAACCATCTCACCCTAGCATCATTGATCATTCTGGGCTTCAGCTCCTTCATGAATGTAGCTCTGATCCTCGTCGTTGACCATGGTTGACTTGAAGCCTCCTGCACATCCAAAGACCAAGAAATCGCCTTTGGGCACAAGTTTTTCACAACTTGACCCATGTTAGCTAAAACATGCAACATTAACGCACTGACCAAACACAATTCAAGTCACCCCATGACCAAATTTCCTAAAATACAAAATTCTAGCTAAGGCAACACACCTGGCCGATCAAACCGCTAGCGTCAGTTGGGCTAACAGCTGACAGCAGCTGATCTGACCACCTCCTAGGCCAGTCAGACCACCTCCTAGGCCAGTCAGACCACCAAGTCTAAAATAGTTAATGAAAAACTACAAATTTTGCAAAATTCAAAATTTAATTAAGTACAAATGACAATGATTCATCACAAACCAACCTGGACCCTCTTACATGGTCTCTCAATCTCCCACTTAATGTTCCCCATTGGCAATTTCTCATAAATGCGAATAGGAGTTGGTTTTGAGAATTTAAGAGAGGATTTTGCAAACAAAGGCTCAAAATGGTCACGAAGGAATGGAAATAATGAAAATGACCACATGAGCTAGAAATAGAGAGCTATTGAAAAGAGCAAGTATTCCACAAAAAGCTTCAACTCTACCAAAGAAAATAGAAAATCTCACTCTAGGTCAAATGAAAGAACAATTGTTCTATTTGACTATGGTCATGATGAGAAGAGATCAAAAGATCAAGAGAATCACATCAAAACACAAAAGCTCTAACTTAGTGAGAATTCACACGAAAACTATAAATTGTGTTGTAGATATGCATTTTTACTAATCTAATTTTTCTCTCCCTTTGACAATGGAGTTGTCAAGATGCATGGAAGAAGATAGAGTATAAATGAAATGAAATGACTATATTTTATTTATTTATAATTTAAAGAGCCATGAAAATTATTCAAAGTGAGTCTACAAATATGAGGTAGTTACTATATCATGACAACCCATATATATTAAAGCTAAGCTAATTTAAACAAGAAAATAAAATTAAATAGATTTTTAGCATATCAAGTTGCTAAAGTTATAGTTTAGCCAAAGGTATGCAAAATAAGCCAAACCATATCAACAAACTAAATAGAATCAATGAGCTATGTTGTAGGGGTGGCCCCCACCTAAGCCTAGCCAGCCTGTTAGAGAGTTGTAAGGCCCAAAATGGACATGTACAATGACATAAATGCCCCTGAGAGGGATACTTGAGTGTAAGGGTATAATTATAAAACACTCCCCATGTGGATATATATATGCCGTCCAGGCCATGGGGGAACCCCAAGCATTGCTCACCTAACTCTCCACTACCATATCTCTCTCTATTTGGTCTGTAACCACAACAGTTGGCGCCGTCCTTGGGTAGGACAAGAGCAAGCCTTAAGACCTGAAGAAGAATGGCACCGAAGAAAGCTTCATCATCGCGGTGGGGTAGAAGAAGAAGGGTGCGACGGAGCCCCGCATCAGCACCAGAGCTTTGGCGTCGGTGATTGCGGGCGTGGACGCCGGTGTGGGCACGGCAGCTACAGACATCGACGTTCATGGCACGACGATCGACCCTACCACTGGCGCAGCGATTGACCCCACCATAGGTGCGACGATTGACCCCATCGCAGCCGCGACGGTTGACCTCACCGCAGGCACGACAGTCGACGCTGACAGCACCGACCGGGCTGTCGGGAGCGGTAGTGTCGGCGCCCATACTGGCACGGCCACCGCCCCTGCCCTCGGGGCAGGGGCAACGGCCGGTTCTGGAGGCAACGTCGGCCTCGTCACCAACCCCGAAGTCACCACACCGGCACACCGAGCAACCCAGGAGTGTAGGCCATAGTCGCCGCGGCTCCTACAGTGCAACAGGGTACGCCGATAGCTCCAGCCGCAATAACGGTAGAGAGCGCTCTGCTGACGGCCATCGGGACACTCCAGCAGGAGCTAGTGGACCTCTGCGGAGTCGTGCAGAACATACAAGAGCTTTAGAGCCAGCAAGCCCCATCGGTGGTCATGCCGGAGCCCACACCGGAATGGGCGGACAGCCGCGAGGCCCTCACGTCTAGCCGCGTCCCACTGCGACATGTGGACCCGGAGTCCCCCTCTCCACGAGCCTACAGCAATTGGCATGGCCAGAGGGCTTCAAGTTTCCTAGTGCCATCGAGCCATACAAGGGCGACACAGGCCATCAGGAGTTCATGCGCGTGTACGAGACCGCCATCGAGGCGGCAGGTGGAGATGACACCACCAAGACGAAGGGGCTCCCCCTCGCGCTACAGGGAGTGGTGCTCTCTTGGTTTTTTACCATAGAGCCGAACTCCATCTACGCGTGGGAGCAGATCTGTTACCGTCTTTACAACAACTTCCAAGGAAACTATGTTGAGCGCGTCGATACAGATCAGCTCTTCGCGGTCAAGCAAAAGCCTTTGAAGAAACTTCGGGAGTATTTCAAGCATTTCGCGAAGGTCCACTGCCAGGTCAAGGACGTCAACGAAACGACTATCATCAACACAGCAGTATAGGGTCTCCGCCCGGGACCACTAGACGTGTACAACGCACGAAAGCTGATCAGGACAGTAGCGAAACTCTTCGACAAGATGGAGGAGTATGCCAGGGCGGAGGAAGACACGCGAAGGCACCAAGGTGAAGACTCGGATGCCAATTCGGCAGAGGGCGCGACGAAGAGTGGAGACTCGCCGAAGGAGGGCTCTTCGAAGGGAAAGCGTAAGCAAGAGCCATCGAAGGGTGGCCCGAGGGCAAGGACGCCCAGCACAAGGACTCATCGAGGGACAAGCCTAAGCGCGTCCAACACAAGTCTCGGAGAACCCACTACATCCTTGACATTGAAGGCGGCTCTGAAGACAACGCCCCCGCCGGCCATGGCGGTCGAGGCCGTCGGGGCCGGGGCCGGGACCGGGGACACGGCCGGGGCCGCGATGATAGGACCTGGGCGGAACACGGCGATCAACCCTATGGTCTGTGGTGCAAGGTGCACGGCCGAGGTGGCCATGACACACGTACGTGCACCACCATGGCGGCGCTTCGACAGAGTGTCACCAGAGACAGAACCCTCGAAGTGCGTCTGCCCATTGTAGCCCACGTCCAGCAATCCCTGGAGGGTCCCATGGGAATTCAAGATCATGAGTTGCAGCCCCAGGGGCCCCCTAAGGATTCAAGCTCATGTGCAGCAACCTCAAGAACGCCCCCTACGGATCCAGGCCCCAGAGGGAGCCCAGCACCGAGTCATAAATGTCATCTCCGAGGGTTCCTTGTTGCAGTTTGCCTCGGCATGGCAGCAGAAGGCCTACGCGCGGAGGCTGCACCACGTGGCAGCATAGATGGCGCAGGCACCGCCGGGCTGGGCGCAGCACGACATTACCTTCACGCCTGCAGATGCTGAGGGCATGGATTTCCCCCACCAACATCCCTTGGTCATCCAGGTCACCATCGTGGGATGCGATGTCAAGCGTGTCCTAGTCGACGGAGGAAGCTCCACGAACATCTTGTTCGCCGTAGCTTTCGACCAAATGGGGATCCCTCGAAGCCGCTTAGGCCCCTCGGGAATCCCATTACAGGGATTTGCAGGTCAACCGCTAAGGGCGTTGGGCCAGATATGCCTACAGGTTTCCTTCGCCCGGGATGGCAACGTGAGGAGTGAAGACGCCACCTTCGATGTCGTCGACATTCCGTACCCTTACAACGCCATCTTGGGGGCGGCCAGCCCTCAACTCCTTCGGCGCAGTCCCGCATCACGGTTTTCTATGCATGAAGCTTCCGGGCCCGCGGGGTATAATAAGCACCCGCAGCGACCAAGATGTAGCCCAATGCATAGAGCTGGGTGCCCGAAGCCTGTGTTGTGAGACTCACCGGGATCCCTGAAGTCGACACGCTTCCACGTGGGTCATTCCCGCACCAGAGGCTCCCAGCGTGCCTCACCTCGCCACCTCGACAACAGCAGTCGACGTTGCCCCACCCTCGAGCGGCCAGTGGTTAGTACCCTGCTCTTTGTAATCACTCACCCGCGCAAACGGGAGATCAATAAAGTTCACCATTTGCGAAAATTGTCTCAATTTGTGCAAAGACACACGGAGGCTCGCCTCCGCATGCACTCTCCGTGAGTATAAACAAAGACGCACGGTAGCCCGTGGGACGCACGCACTCTACGGAGTATAAACAAAGACACGTGGTAATGCGCGCACTCTCCGTGAGTATAAACAAAGACGCGCGGTAGCCCGCGGGATGCGCGCACTCTACGGAGTATAAACAAAGACACGCGGTAACGCGCGCACTCTCCGTGAGTATAAACAAAGACGCGCGGTAGCCCACGGGACGCGTGCACTCTACAGAGTATAAACAAAGACACGCGGTAACGCACGCACTTTCTGTGAGTATAAACAAAGACGCAGCGTCGAGGTCCGCCTTCACGCACACTCTACGGAGTATAAATAAGACGCAGCGTCGAGGTCCACCTCCGCGCGCACGCTACGGAGTATAAATAAGACACGGGGGTACGCCCCTGCGCGCACTCTACGGAGTATAAATACAATGCGGATGTTGTCCCTGCGCACTCTACGGAGTATAAACAAGACGTGGATGTCCTCGTGCACGCGTGTCCCACGCACTCTACGGAGCATAGATAAGACAAAGTGCACGAGCATCTACATCGGCTAGGTGCCAGCTCCGCTGCCACCACTTCGAGGGGTAGAGGACGGAGCGCTCGAGCGTCTACTTCGGCCATGCGCCAGCTCCGCTGCCGCCACTTCGAAGGGTAGGAGATGGAGCGCGCAAGCGTCTACTTCGGCTAGATGCCAGCTCTGCTGCCACCACTTCGAGGGGTAGGGGATGGAGCGCTCGAGCGTCTACTTCGGCCAAGTGCCAGCTCCACTGCCACCACTTCGAGGGGTAGGGGACGGAGCGCTCGAGTGTCTACTTCGGCTAGGCACCAGCTCTGCTGCCACCACTTCGAAGGGTAGGGGACGGAGCGCTACTTCAGCTAGGCGCCAGGGGACGGAGCGCTTGAGCGTCTACTTCGGCCAGGCGCAAGCTCCGCTCCCACCTCCTCGAAGGGTCGCGAATGGAGCGTGCAAAGTTCTACCTAGAGCGTAGGTGTTTGCAATTGTGAAAAGTGACGGGGACTCGTACTCCAACCAAAGTCCTTGTTGCGTTCGTCAGAGGATGCTTACAAAGGGGGTTCGATAAGGACCAAATGTATAAGCACCCTCGGATATTTAGAGCTGCTACTCGGCCGACTCCTCCTTAACATACGCCTGCGCTGAAGCCTCACCTGAGGAGGTTCGGGCCGCCCAGAAGTCCAGCGATTCTTCGGCCCACCGCCAGCGCTGAAGGCGTCGTTGAGTCACGAGGTTAGAAATAAGTGGCCGGTCCCTATCAAGTAGCTGCCCAGAGTACAGCGATACGTGCGGTCAGAATACCGGGATAGCTTCCACTTTATTCATAAAAAGGGGGTGCATACATGGAAACGCACGCCTACACACCGCAACCCGGGCATCACACCAGTGGGTTCCCCACAGTAGCGGCGTCGCCTCCGCCGCGCCGAGGAACTTCGTTGAGCCATTGGCCGAGGTCCCCTTCACCGTGCAGGGTCCGTCGCAGCTCTAGCTTTGCCGCACCTTTCCCGATATAGTCCCAAATCCTTTCATGGAAGGCCCTGACAGCCAGACGAACAGAGCGCGCAGCACCTGACATCACCCCGGCTCCGGCAGGGATCTCCAGCTCGGGGTCAGCCAGCCCATCGACATGCCGGCAGCCTCGGTGAAGAAGCAACATGAAGGTCAGGCGTGAGGTCATGAAGGAGTAGTGGTTGCCGAAGGATTTGGCGGCGCCGAGAGGAAAGTTGGAAGCCTCCGTGATTCAACGAAGTGTCCGGGATAGCTCTTCAGGACCGAATAAGCGAGGGGGCGCTTCAACAACAAGGTCTTCAAGGGCGGCTTCCAGGGCCAGCATGGCATCCCACGTCGCCACTGAGACGTCACCAGAGTCCGGTGCCGGTCCTCAAGAGACGCAGTAAGACGGCCTTTCTCCTCTTGCAGCGCAGCGATTTGCTGGAGCAGCCGTCCTGCTCCACAAGCGCCTCGGCGTATGAAATCGCCTCCGCACGCTCCGCCTCCAGGCACCAGATACAGTCGTTCTTGGCGGAGTGCGCCTCCTCGGCCACGTGAAGGGCCTCTTCGGCAGCACGTAGCTGGTCCTCTAATGCCCCCACTCGCGGGTGTGAGCGGCCTGCAACGCCCGGCCAAGGGTGAGGCTTTGCATGGCGAAGCGGTTAGTAAATTTCTAAATGGGCACGCATCGCTCAAGGTCGAGCACTCAACCTAATCTCCGAGGCCTCCAGCGCACTACCCAGTACCTCCGGCCCGCATGTCTGTAGCGCCTGGTGATCCAGGTTCCCGTCTGCGGTGTCGGCAGCCCCCGGCCACGCGCCTAGCACCTTTGGGCGAGGGATGGATTCTGTTAAGCCTGGACGCAGGGCCTCCGTGACGACAGTCTCGAAGGTGCCTAGCATCAATCCCAAAGGAATGCCCCTACCCTCCGAAGACTGTCTGTGCTCGGGAGACCGCGCCACTGCGAAGGGATGCAGGGGTTAGAACCTTACGAGCACACCGCAGGATTGTGTGAAGGAAGGAAAGCTTACCTTCCGCACCAACGGGTGGGCTACGCTGGGGCGTCGCTTCGGCTTTAGAGGGAATCGCTGCAACACCAGTGCCCCCAGAAGAGGCTGGCTCCCCAGGCTGGGGAGCCCCTATGTGGAGGTCTGGCTCCAACAGGCTCCTGCCCCTGGTCGACATGGCTTTAGAGGGAACCGTAGGGACGCTAGGCCAGGGAGCCTCTGTGTTGGAGTCGGACTCCCATAGGCCCCTAACCTGGGTCGCCACAGTGAACCCCCTTTGAACGAATGGGTGATTGCGTGCGCTGCCGCTTTGCCTTCGGAGAGCAAGGCGAGGACTCCGCCTCGGCAATCGCCATAAGCGAGGACTCCGCCTCGGCAATCGCCATAGGCGAGGACTCCGCCTCAGCAATCGCCACAGGCGAGGACTCCGCTCCGGCAGCCACGGTAGGAGACGGCTCCGCCTCGGTGACGCCGCAGGTGAGGAAGCTTCCCTCTCCCGGTTGTCTATACTGCACCCGTGGTCCGAGGCGCCGCCCAAGGACCCCTGGTCTTTGTCCTCCGCCCCTGTCTCAAGGTGTAACATCCCAAAATTTAGTCACTCAAAAATATAGAATTTTTAAAAATATTTCTTGGATGTTGCTGGCATTCAAAATTTCATTTGAATATTTAATTGAAATCTTTTGAGTTTTGGTGGCATGCAAATTAATAATCAAGGATAATCTCAAATAGAAATAAGAGCATAAAAATGGAAAATGACACTGCATATCATGAATTCAAATACTAAAATCTCAAATTCAAATTGAAGATTAATAAAATGAAAATAAAAAGAATATTAAAACATATCTGTAAAAGGTTGAGCCGAAAATTCCTTCTTTTAATTTAATTAGCATACAAAAAAACCCAAGTTTGGGCATTCCAAAATTTATATATGCAAAACATAACAAAATTAATAATCCTAAATATGAAACAGAAATTTAAATTGAAAAATCCAAATTCAAAAAATATGTTTAAGCCTTTCTCTCTTTTCCTTCATTTTCTGTTGTTCTCTATTACATGTAGGCCCCACCTTTCCCTTTTCTCTCTCTTCTTCCCTCCCTCCTCTGCCGCGCGGCTCGGCCCAGCTTCACCTCCCCCTCTCGACCATTTCCCAAGCCAGCGGGCCCGCCCTCGCCCACAATTCCTCCTCCTTTTTGCCCGTGCGGTGGACCCCCCCCCCCCTCCGCTCTGCTTTGGCCAAAGCCGCGCGACACGGCCGCATGAGCCAAGCTGAGCAGCGGCGTGGGGAAATCACGATCAAGCCGCCCCCGAATCTCGCTGCCCTGCCTCCGCCGCTGCTGTCACCGCCTGACACCGCCGCCTGCCATTGCCGCTTGACACCGCCGCCCGTCCCGACGTGTTCACACGACGTCGCCTGTGGCTAGCCGTGCCTCGCTCGCCTATAAAGCCATTGCGCCTCTCCATTCGCTCCGCCACACCTCGCATCTTCTTCCACCGAAAGCAATTGAGCTCGGAGCCTTTCAATCACCAGCGAGCCATCTCCTTCCCCAACTCCGGCCATCGGCCTCCCCGCCAATTTCCGCCGAGAAAACCAGATTCCCGCTCCCCACAACATCCCCAGGACGTTGCCATCATATTTCCGACCTTCCCCACGCCTCTCGAAGACTGTACATCGCCGGCACCGGAGCTCCCTCCTGAGTCGCCGCCGCCGCTTGCCGCCGGTCTGCCTCGGGTCTCCCCAGTCCCCGTTGCCACCACCTTTGGCATCCTCGTAGTCCCAGCATTCCATTTTGACCCTCCCCGGCTCCCCTCCGACCGCCACTGGCTGGCAACACCGTCGCCCGACCGCCACCCTGTAGGATCGGATATGGCAACAGAGGGGGGGTGAATCGTGCCTTTTAAAAATCGCCCCTCAAAAGTATCCACCGAAAAGACTCCCTTCTTTGATAGCTACAAAGCTATAAACAAGGCACAGTCAAGCTTCTCTGGAGCCTCAACACATCAGAGAAAGAAGCAAAGCATGGGACTAAAAACCACAAATCAAGAGAAGCAACTGAGAAGAACTGAAACCAGAAAAATCTGGAGGGGCCGGTCAGACCGCCATATACGGGCCGGTCTGACCGCTCCTCCAGGGCCGGTCTGACCGCCTTTATGCGGTCGGTCAGACCGTCTGGGCCGGTCGGACCGCTTCAACAGGGCCGGTCAGACCGCCGCTATGGGGCCATTCTGACCGCCCATCCAACACCAGTTGTACTGCCATTACACGAGCGGTCAGACCGCCATGTACCAAGTGGTCTGACCGCTAGGGTTAGCGGTTTGACCGGATTTCCTGCGAACAAAGCTGCCAGCAACTCTGAAATTTCAGAAACTTTCTCCAATCGAGGGATTTGCGATTTTTCTTCTTTTCTCCTCAAACCAGAAGGTCAAGAATCTGTTCCAAATAACATTGGAACTCTTAGGAACCAAGAATTTCAACAAGACATCAAGAATTCAAGATTCTGACAGAAATCTGAAAAATGCTGAGAGTAAGTGAGATTTCCAAATTCCTTCTCCATCTCTAATCCATTGCTCATGGGACTTTGAGATTAGTAGGAGGATGATCTCAGAGGAGAGAACTACATCCCAAACCCTACTTTGCACCAAGAAAACCAAGGGAACAAGATTCCACTGCCAACAAACCCTAAATCTCAGCAAAGAGAGAAAATGCGTATGACAAGAAATAACTGCAAATCAACCACTATCCTTCTCATATTGATTGAAAGGAAGAGAGAGGAATGATTACATGGGATTTCTCTCTACCCATACATGATTTTCACTCAGAGCTCACACACACAGAACTCTCAGAGCTCAGCTCATTTCATTGCTAGAGCTCACTCCAGACTACACTCTCTCCATTTCTTGCTATGGATGATCTGAATGCTACCTCCCTCTCCACCTTTTGAAGGCACAAGCTCACCCCAAAGAAGAAATTCAAGAAGAGTCATACATCCTCCACCCATTCTCCTCATATCCATATGAGGCAAAAGAGGGTCAACCACATTTTAGGAGGGAAATCACCTCCTCCACTCATTTGCTTGAGTCAATTTACCAAATTGCCCCTCAAGCACTTTCCCGGAAGCTTCCGCCTCCAGTTCCTCGACCGTCTGGACCTCAACTCCTCCCTGAGTCTAGTCCGGTCCGCTCTGCTGCACACAACCGCACCCGACATCCTGACCGTCTGGACCTCAACTCCTCCCTGAGCTAGTCCCGATCCTCTCACCGCTGCCTATCGCGTCCACCCGACACCGACTGAGACCTCCGACTCCACCTGAGTCTAGTCTTGGTCTGTTCCGTCGCGCACAACCGCCACAGACCTCCAAACCGTCTGGACCTCCGACTCCTCCCTGACTCTAGTCCCGGCTCGCTCGTCGTCGCCCGTCGTGTCCATCATCGGTAGCTCCAGCTCCGGTTCCTCGTCTCCCGACTCGCAACCACCTCACCAGCCTCGATCATCTTCGGCATCACTGACCGTTTGGACCTCAACACCTCCTATGCCTAGTCCCGGCCCTCCTCGCCTCAGCATGACCTAGCTCCGAAGTCCTGCAGTCACACAGACAAGCAAACCGTCACATAGCACCGCATGAAACAGCATATCAACGATAGCATATGTAAAATATACTCAACCCTAGAATACCCGAAACAAACTCAAACTCACTAAAACCACCGTCAATTACTCATCACCAACATGGGAATACCTCCGCATGGTCTCTCACACCCCGGGCTCCTCTGTTTGGGACGCTACCGCCTCAGCTCAACTGCATTCGCCCCCTCTGGTAAGACACGAAATGCCTAATAGCCAAGTGGCTAGCGGCGTTCGCACTCATTGCCCCGACCCAGGTTTGATTCCCCCTTTCCGCAGTATTAGATTAGGTTTTTATTAACTGATCATGCTTTCAAAGAAGCTAAAGCCGGATTCGAGGATCAAGAGCCGTCAACTGAGCAAGGCCAAGGCAAGTCGTGTCCTTTGATCATGTTGAACCTAGTTTTCAAATCTATTATGTATTATTTTGTTTTAAATTATTATGCATTGCTACTTTATTATAAAACCCTTGTATTGGTAGTTATTGTCCAAATTGATTAATCTCTCCTTTATAATTTGGTTGCAATGATTCTATTGTCACCATAGGATGAGAAATTATTTAGTGATGCAATATAAGTTGTCACATGGGTTGTACGTTTAATTTGCTTAGACATGCTTATTACTAGTACGTTGGGTTATCATCACATGTGGTCTATTAATTAATTTTGACTTAATGATATATTGAAACGTGGTGGTAACCACAGTGATAAAATTTGTGTGCCATGACATGGGTTGTGTCATTGGTGTTGGTTATACAAAATTGATTTTCACCTAGGCGAATGATCGTGCAGTAAAGGGGGGTGCATTGGCACATTGGGATCTAGATGTTTTGCCTGGGTAATACTTAAGGACTTAACTTTGTGCGCCATTGATCTGAGTCTTACCGTACAACCACATGTCTAGTATGGGATGGACCTGGCTGACTAATTTGTGATGTTTTAATTTTGGTTCTGCTATTGGGATGTCAGTGGGTGTCTTATACATTACACGGGGCGCAAGAGGGGGCAATTACCAGGTTAGGGGGTGAAACCTCAGCAAGGCGGAACTGGGTTGAGATTGAGCATTGTAAAGGCCTTGTCATGATTTCTCCGCCGCTCACCAAAGGAAGTGTGTCAATCACATGGCAATATGAGATTATCATGTCTTGTGGGTAAAGTTGTACAACCTCTGCAGAGTATAAAACTATTCGAATAGCTGTATCCTCAGTCATGGACAATGCTTGGTGATTTCACACGTGGGGTAGAGTTTTCATAAAAATCCTGGTTGGGTAAAGTTGGGAAGTGAATAGTCTTTTCTTAGTGAATCGTGATATGTTTGATATTTCATCTTTGTTTATACTGTGTGCACTAGCGTGATCCTGGACTAGTGCAGAATACACAGGAGAGTCTGGATTTGCATATTCGGATCTCAATAGAGTATCTGTGTCATCAATACATGACAATCACGAGACTTCATCCCAATTAACTTCAAATCTTCTATCGAAACAAGTTTCTTCCTGTTGGCAAAGTTACCAGACAAAACATTCACACCATGCAAATACTGGCATAGTTCAGTTCTCTCAGCCTTGGATAGAGTGCAACAAGTAGGGGGAAGATGCATTTATCCTTTATCGGTCTTTGTCGGTACTAACTCAAGTTTAATGTCTATATCAACCAAGTCAAGTCGTACATTGACACCATTCTTTGTTTTGTCATGAACGTTCAGTAAAAAACCAATCAAGCCGTCACATACATTCTTCTCTACATGCATGGCATTAATATAGTGGTGAACTTCTAAGTGCTCCTAATAAGTTAAGTCCCAAAGTATTGATATGTTCTTTGATATATTCTTCTCATGGGTCCTCAATTTATATCCCTTTCCAAGCACAACATCTAAATCATTAACTATATCATAGACCTCTTTTCTGCTCAAATGCCATGGAGCTAAACTGTCCACCTTCTCTCCGTCGAATTGTTTCTTCATCCTGCAGCATGGGTGAGTCCTCCGAAGAAACCTATGGTGACGCATATACATGGTTTTGCGTAAATGCTTTAGATACACACTCTCGGTATCCTACACCAAAGTTTGCAAACCTCCTATCGATGTTCCCCACTGGGCAGAATCAGCAAAGTATCTTAGCATTCCATTCTTTGTACGCTACTTCGAGTGCCAACACAGCAGTTTTGCCTCCTTTAAGTTCATAAAACATTGCTTCAAATGAGGAATTACAGTAAGATACCATGCCACCTTAGTAGGAGGTCCTTTCTCACCTCTTGGCTTTGTTGGTAGTTTTACGCAACTCATTTCCCTCTTGAAGTATGTTCTCTAAGAGACCTAACAGTGATATGAAACTCTTATCGGACCAACCATTGCTTGCCTTTAATTTTACCAGTTCAAGCACGGCTGACAACCTAATATACTTTGACTTAGCACATGAACAAATGTTTCTCTGAGTTCTCCATCAAGCCCTAAAATTTAACATACTCTCTATCATCATAGTTCCCTTCTGCATCGCGAGACATATGATCCAGATTGTTATCATGTAGCCTGTTGTAGGGATGGCCCCCACCTAAACCCAGCAGGCCTGTTAGTAGGTTGTAAGGCCCGAAATGGAACATGTGTAATGACCCAAATGCCCCCGAAGGGGATGTAAGTGTGCAGGGGCACAACTGTAAAAGCACTTCACATGAGTATACATATGTGATACGGGCATGGGGAGGGGTCAGGCGATTACTCTCCTAACTCTCCCCAATGACACATCTCTCTCTCTCTGTTTGGTCTGTAACCACAACACAGCCTATCTGAACCACAATCGACATCATCTGGTGGCATATCGCTGGCTTTATCAGTGATGTCATTATTACTATCTTCCTGTATAATCTACTCTTCATCATGACTAGTCCAATGTGCATACCCCTTTTTCAAACCCTTTGGAATCAATTGTGCTTCGATCTGTGCTCAGTTCTTAAATATTTTCAAATTCTTGTAGTTAATAAATGAACAGTACATATATTCTAATCCCTTATTCAACATGTCCTCCTCGATAGCTCTTGTAAAAGAAGAGACGCCACTAATGTACTCTTCACTCACACGGTTCTTAGCGTACATCCACTACCATCCTACGTTACGCATATAATAATTTAGTATTAAATATTGAATTAATTAATTAGTATATCTATATATATATATATATATATATATATATATATATATATATATATATATATATATATATATATATATATATATATATATATATATATATATATATATATATATATATATGATCTAAAGTAGCTATATACATGTAGCAAGAATAATTAATTAAATTAAATTAAGTAGAAATAGGCTATGAATTGGCTAAACCCTAAACCTTACTAGATGTAAATAATCTTCCCTTTACATTAAGGTAGATCTAAACCAACTTCAATTCTCTCTTTACCAAAAGCTAAATCTAAAATATAATGTAATTAGGAACAAATTACTAACCATAGATAGTTAGAAACAAATGGATTTACAATCAATCTTGCCAAATCTATTGTCTCCTTTCACCAAATGGCCTCAAAGCCCCACCTCCTCAAAGCAGCAGCCAATGAGAATAGATTTGGGATTTAAGACAGATATATGATGTTTGACGGGTCTGCAATTAATAAGTGAAATTATCACAGATATTTTTTAATACAAACCATCTGCAATGACATAATTATCACAAAGGGTTTTTAATACAAACCATCTATGAGGTATCACAGATAGGGATGGAACGAATCAGATAGATCAAATAGTCTCAAATACGAAAACGAATCCACATTTTTAAAATGAATATGAATACAAATTTGAATATTCTTGAATATAAATGTGAATCAAACGTCATAACAAATACGAATTCGAATTGAATATGTACTTTATTTGGTCGAATACGAATATCCTCCTACAACTTCTGTAACAAATCTCAGCAGAACAAATTCCAAGCGGTTTTGCCGGTTTTTCACCGATTACTGATGATAGGCATAGGAAATTGATCAAATACAAATCAAATAGTCTCAAATACGAATATGAATATTCTCAAATACAGATACAAATATTTTCGAATACGAACGTTCTCAAATACAGATTTTTCTTACCATATTTACGTTTTCTCAAATATAAATATCGGATAAAATGGATTATCCATTACCATTTTCCAACCCTAATCACAGACAGTTTAAAGAAAAAACTGTCTGTAATATTTGGTAATATCACAAACGGTTCTTGTTAAGAACCATCTGTGATACTTCACAGACGGTGTTCACCATGAACCCCCTATTATATTATTTTTTCACAGAAGGATTTTAGTACTGACAATAACACAGATGGTCTCTAAACCAAAACGGTCTGTGATTGTATTTAATACTGACGGTTTTGGTTAACCGTCAGTGATGAGACATCTACTATTGATCTTTTGTAGTATTGGGATATCATACCAAATTTTTCTTCTTTCTTCTTTTAAATGTGTAGAGTTTGGTACATTTTTTTGGGGGGGGGGGGGTAAACCTCAGATGCTAATTTGGACTTGATATGTGATACCTTGATACTCTTCACTTTATGCCAACCTTTCACATGGTATCAACGGCGTCAGATGCCACTTTCACTAAAACATCCTTTCATGTTGATGATAGAGTAGTTCAGTGCAAAAAAACCCGCCGTTTTTTCACCGACGGTCTTGACAGACATGCGGCTTCAATTCCTTCTCTGTTTTTCTTTTCGACGCAAGCTCTGCTCCTCGCGTCGATCGATCGTGCTTCTCGGACTTAGTGTTGCAGACAATTACACCATTGCAAACAGGTTTTAATCACGAAGGCAAGGCTCGCCTCGGGTTAACTTCTTGACACCGATTGCACGCGGACTTCGCTTCCGAATTGGTGAGTTGCCGAGATGCAAATTTTGAACAGAATCAACGAGTCGAGAGTTGCGATAAGAAATAGCTCGACATAGATTGTCACAATATAGCCTGATGCTCTATAGATGCCGCCTGTGTGGGTGCCGCGCTAGTACCATGTCGTCCGGATGCTGTACCTCGTATGCCACACGATGGACGCCCTAGGGAGTCGCCTCCTCCCACGGCCGGCAGCTAGGTTTTTGAATCGAGAAGCAGTGATATTACTTGTTATAAAACGTGCAGCCATATAGAGGATTAAAATAACAGGAGATATGAATTTTACGAAAAAACACTTTCAAGAAAAACCATAGACGCACGAAGACAAAATCATTATATGAAGAGAGATTACAAGTATGATGAAATTTAGCGTATATCAACCGTACGACTATAATAGTACATGTATAAGCGAGGAAACAAAAGTCATTAATAGAGAAGGAAGCTAAATCAGAGTCAAATGAACTAGCCGTTGTTATGTCTAACACAGATTAGCGTATGCACTGCTCGATATCAGGTCTGATGTAGTGTAATCACACTTCAACACCCATGTGACCATGCTCGGCGTTTTCGACTCCCTTAAGCATGCTTTGAGGGTACGTATATGTTGTACCTTGGTACTTGTTTTTCCAGTTGCAACATGTTTCTCACGAGCTTGCTCATCTCTATCAGCACTTATTTCTGATCTTATGCGCACTCAGCTGTGCAGCACTGTTGAAACAAAGAAATCATAGACGCAATTAATGATCATACGATGCAATAGACAGTACAAGTCCTGCATATATGCAAAGGCTAGCCTGCTGGTCACGTAGCACTATCCAATGATCATGCGTTTATAGAGTTTGGAGTTCAAAATGTACACATACGGTGCCGACAAACAATCAGGGAAAATAATTTTGATTTAGAAAAATTTTCGGACCTCTGGGAAATCCAAAACTGGAAATTTCGAAATTTTAGATTTTATAGAAAATTTCGGCTTTAAAATTCAAATATGCAATTCGAATTCGAGAAATACGATTATATAAAAACAACAAAATCTTGGAACTCTCAGTGAAATTTTGGCAAAATCTCGATCAAATCTCGAAAAAAATTAAAATATACAAATTTTTGGTTGAAATGGGTTTTCTCAGAGGAGGCCGAGATAAGAGAAATTTTGTACGAAATTGTTTTCCCCACAAACAACTGACAGGGGTGAAAATTAAAACCTCATGTAGAATCGTCAATGGCAATCAAAGGGGTTGAATGATTGCAACGCCTAGCAGAAGTTTTTTTCTCAAATTTTCTGTCTTCTAATTGATTAATCTGAAAAATAAAAAAATAGAAAATAGAAAACAAAACAGGGCAACTTTTTCTTAGTACTGTAGTAACACTGTACAATGTACTGTAGCAAACACTCTAGTAGTTACTGTATCGCCGACAAAATGTTCCGATCGATAACTGATCAGCAAAATAACATTTTTTTCCTTCAATCTAGCAATCAATTTTTAATTCAAATTAATTCATGAATGTAAGCACAAAAAATATATTGAGATCAATGCATGAAGAATCCATAGGAATAAAAAAACTAGCAAAAAGAATAATATATGCGAATTAAAAAATTCACAAACTTTTGTTAAAAAAACAAAGACACTATTCATCCATGTGACTCTCGTATGCATGCATGCCCACTTTCCCCTTTTTTCGCTCAACACGAGTTCACGCATGGCCGCTGCTCGCGTATATGCATCAATACGAGTCTCGGCTGTCTTCCATCACGCATGCAAACACAAGATCAACATGACGCCAATTATCCATCGGCACATCTATCAACGAGACTTCAACCACAAAAAAACCGGCCGACGTCCATATATATATATATATATATATATATATATATATATATATATATATATATATATATATATATATATATATATATATATATATATATATATATATATGCAACCCTCTAAAATACCTATTCAATCTCTACTCAAAACCCTAAGACAACTCGTCCAACTGGGACTAGGCCTTTTTACCTTAACTAGATTTTTGGCCCACTAATTTTTAAGGAACCAAAAACCCTTCCTAACACGGATTTTTTTACACCTGACTTTTCAACTCATCACGTGTCGAAGCCTCCAGGACAGCACCTCCCGTAGCTTTTCCACGCACCGTCCACCACGTGTTGTAGCCTCTAGGCCGCATCTCCGTAGCTCCAACTTGTATCATCCATCTGCAATCTTCATATGCCCCAAGCATGAGCCCGACCATCTCGTGACCTCCTTGACCGTCTGAACTTCAGATCTCCCCATCCTAGTCCGGTCCACCTCGTCACCGACCATGATCATCTCCATGCTCAACCTGCACATGCAAAGACCAAAGAATATATTTCCGACACATGTTCATCCCAACTTGACCAATCATCAGTCCACACACGTCATACGCCTCGCATAACATTGATAAGCAATATTATGAAATATTCATCATCATAAATTAACTATTGTCAATTATTCATCACCAAAATAATCTAGACCTAGCTACATGGTGTAGCAATCTCTCGTTGATGAATACATTGATAACACCACAAGATTACATGATGAATTAACTTCAAATAGATATAAGTGAAGAACTGAAGCCAAAAAAAGCATTTGAACCACACATTCAAATCTCTTTAAAAACTCTCCCCCTCAACACAAGAGAGGTAAAGTTAGCAAATTTCTCCAATATCTCTCTATTCTGTTTAATTTTTCAGAAAGCACACCAAATCTCTTCCCCGTTGGCAATGTAATCATCAAGAAAATTCAACAAAGAAATAATTCTAAGAAGAAGCAATTAGAGTAAAAATCAAGAAGCTTTGTAGATTATCTAAATCACTATGCATTGATTTAATAAAGCAACCAAGCTATATTTTTTAGTAGAGCTATCTAGATCATATAAAGTCACATATCATATAGCAATGTCAAAGCCAATCTTGAGCATGATTAAGCGATTTATATTAATAATAGGCATCTCAAAAATGACCAAATCAATTATAAAGAGCACAATAATGTATCACAACCCAAAGTCAAAGCCCAACAGTGAAGCAAATTTTAAATCGAGACGAACTAGCAGTCTTATATAACAACCTATTGCTCCACTCAATTCATAGGCATGTGGCATGCTTATAGCATACTTATTTTTATAATAAAATGTTTATAGAATATTTGTTTTAGATGGTGGCATGCTTGAAGCATACTTCTTTTTATTTGTGCACTTTTGTACCTTTTTCTTTTTGTGTACCATGGCATGCTTGAATCATACATCTTTTCAATTGTCTTTCTCTCATTTTTTTTTAATAATATGCCAACTTGAGTAATCATAAAAAGATTGCAATATGAAATATGCGAGCCTCATAACCAAGATTTAAAATAAGACTCACAATCAAGCTAATCCTTTTCGATGAATATCGTAAAGTACTATCTATAATCAATCGAGTCAAACTATTCCGCCATGTCATATTTTAGTTCAAATATAACAAATTAATTATAACTACTCATGATCAAAGCTACACAGCATATGAGTAAATATGATAAAGAGAGCTTTGCAACTCAAATAATTTCAATGGCTTAGACTTGTTGATTTATTTGACAAGCATAATAAACAAAACTTCTGAAATTTTTAATCAACAAGCCCCCCTCAGAATAATCCCATAAGATGTAATACACCCAACTCACTTCGCACATGAGCAAAATGAGAAATTTCAAGCGATTTAGTGAGAATATCAGTCATATGAAAATTAGACTTCAACAAGGTGTAAGACTACATCACCTTTTCCACATGGTCTCTTAAAAAGTAAAATCTCTTGGAAGCTATCAAAGAGAGTGAATAACCATCAAGTATTCCAATTAAGCAATAATGTAAAAGATTGGAACCCAATCTAGCTCATATTATCCATCCTTCTCAGTTGTTCTTACATCACAGGAAACATCGGTCTCATAGTACTAGGGTTAGTGAAATAAGATTCAGGAATTTAGTACTGAGACACACGATGAACAAGAGCAACAAAGTTAGGTCCAAAATCACGTGCATGTGAATGATTAGAATGCCGAAAAGAACATGAATTACTTGAATTAAATCTCAATCTAGCATGTGAAGCATATTTAAAGCTATCATAAAAGTTCTCTAAAAATATAGCTTTCACATTTGATCTAGGAACAATTGATAATGCATGTTTTTGTTTTAAAGCATTCAATCTTTCATTCTTCTCTTTCTTAGCACGCTTAAAGCAAAATTCATGTAAGTGCCTATTTCTTCCACAGTAGGTGTAATGGAATTTAACATAATCAAAATTCTTTTGAGATGATAAGCTAGCACTTACAAAATTATTTGATGATTTTTGCACAAAACTAGTAGATTTAAACACAGTTTGTTTTGGTTCAAGTTTTACTTCAATTTTTCCAGGTTCAAGAAGCTTAATAACATTAGGATGATTATTTTTGGCATAATCAACAAAATTAAATCCTAGACCACAATTTTTCACACTTGTTTTTGACTTGTGTAATATCATATTTAAATTTTTTTGCCAAAAGAGAACCTCTCTAAGGTGTCCTTAAAGTTCTCATTTTCTTTAGCCAAAGTGGGACAAGTTGTACATTTAATAAGTTCATTCACAAGATTCTTAGAAGCACTAGACTGAGCCAATCTTTCTTTTTCAGCAAAATCATTAAGTTGTGTAGTCAAAACTTCTATTTCAGTGTTAAGCTTAGGACACTTAGAGCAAGAAGATATCTCATGATAATACATCTGTTGAATTGTCTCTTATCATGAATTAATTCTAGCTTCTCGCAATTCACATTTAGAGCAAGTTTTAGATTAAACATTTGAAATACTTGACTCTAAACCTGTAGAAGAACTAAACTTGAGCTTTTCAATTTCATCATTTGCAAGTTTTTGCTTTTCACCACAAAGGTTATGTGCCAATATCAACTCATCAAGTTTAGTAGTTACATCACTAAGTTGAACCAAGTTTGATGCATTAATTGTTCTAGCAGATTCCAACTCTGTATGTAAAACTTGACAAGACTCACAAGATTCATATCAGGAATAGAAACTCTAAGTCTATTGATTTCAGAATTTAAGCTCTCAACAACGAAATCATGATTTTTAATTTTCTTTTTATACATCTTAAGCTCATATGTCAGTCTAAGCACAGTACGAGATAAATCAGCATAAAAAGATTTTACCTCGTCAGGATCACTATAAAGATCATCACTGCCAACTCCTCACTGTTGGCCACAAAACACATCACTATGAAGTCCACCTCCTTTGCCTTCTTCTCATTGCCCTCATGACCGCTTTCAGAATCAATATCACTCAAATCAATCTCCTCAAGTACTGAAAGTACTTTGTTGACCGCCCTACGGTAATTGCGCTTCTTGCTTGGGTCAATCTTAAATTGAGAGTGACGAGCTGGTGTCTTGTCATTTTTAAACTCCTTGCTTCTCAGTTTGGAGCAATTCATCTTGATGTGGTTAAGCTCATCACATTCATAGCATCTGATTAGACCTTCTTTCCACCTTAATCTGATATTATTAATTGCCTTGGTTACCCTGTTGAAGAGAAGTACAAGTTGCTCTTCTGGAATCTCCTCTAATTGTTCATCTGAAATAGAGCACAATGCAGATAAAGAAACAATAGAAGAACAGTTAGCTTGGTTAGTCACTAAGCCCAAAGAATTAATATTATTTATCCTGGCCAAAACATCAATCTCATGTATTTTCATCTTGGAGTAAAGATCATTCAAAGTGAGTGTTTCGATGTTAACAGAATGATTAATGTTAGTGACTAACACATTCCAAACAGATATATCCAAAGCATTTAAAATTTCATAAGCATTGTTAGAATCAGAATATGTGACATCAACAGATTGCAAATCACTAATAATTTTATTGAAGCGATCAAAAAGAGCATCTACTAATTCTCCAGGTTTCATCTCAAATTTAGAATACTTCTTTTTGAATTGATTCTAATGCACACCTTTAATAGAGTTAGATCCTTCAGGATAATCCGCTAGAGTGGTTCAAATTTTATTTGCAGATTTAAAGTGTGCAATTCTAACAAACTTGTTTCTACTTAAACCTTGCAACAAGATATTTCTAACCTTAGTATTAGCTTCAACATCAGAGGAATTTTCAGTTGTAACAACAGGAGGCACTTCATATGTATTTTCAACTTTTTGCCAAATAGAATTACCTTGTGCTTGAAGAAAAATCTCCATACGTGTTTTTCAATAGAGATAATCTGATCTATCAAAAAACGGTGGTTTACCTAAAAACCGATCCCGATCTGACGCCATTGGAACCTGCTCTGATACCACTTGTAGGATCGTCGACGGCAATCAGAGGGAGGGTGAATGATTGCAACGTCTAGCGGAAGTTTTTCTCAAATTTTCTGTCTTCTAATCGATTAATCCGAAAAATAAAAAACAGAAAACTAAACAAGGTATTTTTTTTTCTCGGTTACTTAGTAACACTATAGTATGTACTGTAGCAGTTACTGTAGTGCCAAGAAAAAAGTTCCGTTGATACCTGATCAGTAAAACAACGTTTTTTCCTTCAATATAGCAATCAATTTTTAATTCAAACTAATTCATGAATGTAAGCACAAAAAATATATGGATAGAGATCAATGCATGGAGAATCCATAGGAATAAAAAAAAACTAAGAAAAAGGATAATATATGTGAATTAAAAAATCACAAACTTTTATTGAAAAATGCAGACACTATTCATCCATGTGACTCTCGTATGCATGCATGCCCACTTTTTCCTTTTTTTCGCTCAGCACGAGTTCATGCCTAGCCGCCGCTCACGTATATGCATCAATACAAGTCTCGGCTGTCTTCTATCATGCATGCAAATACAAGATCAACAAGATGCCAATTATCCATCAGCACATCTATCAACAAGACTTCAATCCCAAAAGCACGGCCGCCGCTCTGTTTCTTTTTCTACTCGCGCAACCACAAAAAAACCGGCCGACATCCATACATATACATATACATACGTATATACACGTATATATATATATATAGGAAAAATCCTAATTACTCCCAGGTGTAATTACACCTGGGACATCTACCATTGCTGTTGTATGGAGATTCGTGTTGCAGAAACGGGGCTGGAACGCGTACGGGTTTGAGCGAGGAAGACCTAATCCACATCCAGAACGGGTAGCATATTTTTGGCAACCGTCTACGTATTGGTATGGTAGTATATACGCGACCTTCGCTACCCATCCAGGAATATCCCGGAGAATGCGCAACCTACCAAATAGCACGGCGGCTTTCCTCCCTGACGATACCAGGTCGCCGGCAGCCTGGACGTTGATAGCTTGCCGGCGCGTCGTCTTGCCGAGTAGTGAGGAGAAGACTTCACTGCAGTTGCTTGGTTTGTCATCCTTCTTTCTAATGGTGATTTCTAACAGATTATGGCTAACCGAAATGGTCCAGATTCTTTCGCTCTGCACAACAACTGGGGTTTCATCTCTGTGTATTCCCGCTTGTGTTCTTGTTGTGTTCTGAAAAATTTCCATGCCAACATGCATTTGTATCCAGACTTGAGTATCCAATATGCCACCTTCCTGCATGTTTATCTTCTTTGTCTTTTTTTTAAAATCAATTTTTGCCAACTTGAAAGTAGTTGCTGCTACCTGTAAATACCGTTTCTTGTTTCACATAGAAAGAGCCCCTACATGTACTGCTCAAATGATTAATGGTGTAATACCTGATACATACTGATCCTATCTCATCCATGATGAGAATATACTTCCTGCATGTTTAACTTCATTGTTTCTTTTCAAATCAAACTTTGCAAACTTGAAAGTAGTTACTGCTAGCTGTAACTACAGTTTGTCGTTTCACATAGAAATAGTCGTTAGATGTAGTACTCGGATTGAAACAATACTCTTGTTTTTTATATGTTCCTACATCTAATCAGTTTCAGGCAGTTTGTTTTCATGCCATTTGTTTGCACAAGGTGTAGTATGTGAAATCTATCCAACTGATTTTGCCAACCATCGTGTGTGGGTGCGATTCATAGACGAATAATCTGTTTTTCCTTTTTTGTTTATACTGTTTCACGTCCAGAATTGAATAACAGAGGTCACAAAACTAAATGTTGCACACTTTTGCGTTCTACACCACATATGTCTTACCTCAATGTGTTTCCCAATTGTGGTCGCATCATTTTGTAACAATCTCTGTGTCAACATGCTGTAGTATCCTGTTACAAACAATATTCCTTTTGTTTTCATTGGTACATACCTCCATACAGTTTCAGTCCATTTTGTTTCAGACTAGTTGTCCTACTAATTTTTGCCTACTTGACAATACTTCCTGCTAGTTGTTCAATTAAACTTACTACCTTTAACTCTTACAATACTTCCTGCTAATGTGAGTATCTGTTCTGTGACCAACATACCCAATTAAACTTACTACCTTTAACTCTTACATAGTTAACAAACACTCTACCTTGCTGTCTCAGGATCCATGTGAACTTCGGAAGCATTTTCTGGCGAATCTGTTGTCATTCAAGAAAAATGAAGCTATACTTCCAGATTACGTCAATCGTTGTCTGAAAGCTTGGGATCGAAAATAAGCTCATGAAGATAGTAGAGTTTATTCCAATGAAGGATTAATAAGCACAAACTGCATTTGGATTTACTATGGATTTTTACATTTACTATGATCAATTGTACACTTCTTTATAAGAGAGGACACTAGCAATTGAGCACCTGCATTTTTTCAATGCATATTCGCCTATCTGGATGTTTCAGATTACCATTTTTAACTTACATGATGTTTCAATTCATGCGTCATCAAGATACTAGCAGTGTAATGAACATGCGCCCTGCATTATTTCTGGCAATGTATCAGCAAATAGGCCCAACTTAACATGCAGTCCTGGCTCTCTTATCCTACAAAAAAATCTATTTTGCCTTTTCAAATAGAGTACTCATTGTTTACCAAGGGAGTATGTACCACAACCGCCATCTGCAACACATGACGTGTTTACTGTGAATAGTACTACGCGGTGACATAACTGACAAACTCAGAGGAAAAGAAATTTCTAGCTGCAAAACGAGCAAATGTGCACTGTTTTTGGCTCCATACTTGTGTTACTCCTTTCCAGATGTGCTACAGTACAACCTGACGAGCCAAAACAGGCGTTCCATCTGAAAAAATGAACAAACAGAATGTGTAACAATTCAGTCTGAATCTTTAGCACATAGTCTACTCGACTCGTGCAGATACCTAACACCTCGGATCATATACCTACATACATAATCACCCACAGCTCAATACCTGAACTTCTAAATCACCCGATACAAGTAAAATGCAACCACATCTGCTAGCTTTATTGACAAAACATCAACTGTTGTACAGAACCAACAAAGAAACTATATTAACTCCATAACTGCGTACCGTGGATAATCGCTGACTGCATAGAGCCATTCAATTGAAGTACTCAAGAAAAGATGTACATGGGTCCTACGGAAAAAATAGGCTTAACAATGTATGCTCCTACATAGTCTACATACGAGGTCCATCTCAAGCATACTGCATACCTAGACGTTTGCAGTATGAAATTAAGTTTTATTGACAAAATTTCTTAGAAAATACCTATACTGTATATATGAAAGAATTCTTGTGCGAGTCTGAAATATGTACACTAAAATTTAAAGTAGTATGTTACTGCTATTAACTTAATGGCCCAAAGTATGCTATCACATCTGGAAGTCGTATGTACTGTTTTCCACATTTCCTAGCAGTTCAGTATCCTTCCTTGTTCAAATTATCTATTTGCAAATCGTGTAATTTTGAAGTTTCGCTATTTTCAGACAATGAAACATACTAAATGTTCCTGATAAAATGAGTGTAGAATACTCCCTTAAATGTTCAACTTAATGATTACTTATTTTTTTTACAATATAGGATACTCAATCTTTACTCAAAACTCTAATACTACTTGTCCAACTGGGCCTAGGCCTTTTTACCTCAACTAGGCTTTTGGTCCACTAATTTTTAAGGGACCCGAAACCTGTCCTAACACAGGTTTTTTACACCTCCGACTTTTCAACTCATCATATGTCGAAGCCTCTAGGACATCCCCTCCCGTAGCTTCTCCACGCACCGTCCACCACGTGTCGTAGCCTCCGGACCACAACTCTGTAGCTCCAACATGTATCATCCATCTCTAATCTCTTTGCGCCCCCAAGCATGAGCCCAACCATCTCGTGACCTCGTTGAATGTCTGAACCTCAAATCTCCTATCCTAGTCCCGGTCCACCTCGTCATCGACCATAATCGTCTCTATGCTCAACCTGCACATGCAAAGATAAAAGAATATTTTTCCAGCACAAGTTCATCCCAACCTGACCAATCATCAGTCCACACACGCCATACGCCTCGCATAATATTGATAAGCAATATTATCAAATATTCATCATTATAAAATAACTATTGTCAATTATTCATCACCAAAATAATCTAGACGTATCTATATGGTCTAACACCTCAAACAAGCTCAGAATGTTAGATATGTTCCCTTCAGAAGAATGCCGAATAAGAAAGAAAAAAATAGATTGTTGATAACAAAGCGTACATAGTTCAACATTATAGGTGGAGTACAATAGGATCGACACAAAGTCTAATGCCTTGATACACTAATGCATACACTGTGTTCGGTTCTTGCAATCTTACATGGTGTATACAAGCTTATTCCTTTATGATAGGATAATAGCTTCGTCAGGAAACTTAATTACTGCATATGATACAAATAAGGGAGACCGTAATTATAAACAGTAGAGCCTGACAACATATGCTAATTTAGATGGTAGCAGTCAGGCTTCGTCTCTTGTAGCTGATCATCACTTTTCCCTTAGGACCCGGCAGGACAACGCTCCAGTCCGTCTTTGGGAATGGTGACACCAGCTCCAACTCAAAGTTTCTCAGCAAATGGCTCCATATCGCCTTGATCTGCATGTAAGCAAATGCCTCGCCGACACAGGAATGCCGCCCACCACCAAACGCCACGTATGCGAATGCGCCACTGGCCTTATCTTCGCATCTCCTAGGACCAAATCGGTCTGGATCGTAGGTTTCAGGATCTTTGTAAATGTATGGCAGCGAGTTGTGGATCACCAGAGGGCTAGCTACTGTATGCCCTTTCGGAACCTCGTACTCATCACCTTCCTTGGTCCGCACTGTGAAGCTCTTCCGTACATGGCGCAACAGCATGCTTGTCGGCGGGTGAAGCCGTAGCACCTCCTTGATGCAACGGTGCAGGGTGTCCATCTCTAGCAAGACTTCATAGTCTATGCGATCACCGTGTTTCTGAGTGATGTGATATTGCTCCTTCACAGCAGCAGATAAATACTTGCTGTGTCGGAGAAGGCGTGCTCCGGTCCAGGTGCTGGTGCTGGAGCTCGTGTGCTGTCCCGCAAAGAGGGCCGAGATGAGCATACTGGTGATCTCCTCATCTGTCGTAGCGCGTCCATCCTTGTACCTGGCATCAATTAGGCACTGCAGCATGTCATCGTCGACTCGGCCAGAGCAGCTTTTACGAGACCTGACGATCTCCAAGAATATTTGGCCGAGCCTAGCACGCGCTATGTCACGACGACGGTGTGCCGGGATTGGCAGGTATGGGAATAAAATGGTAACAAGGCGCATGCCATCGTTGAGTTCAGAGAGGAGGGTCCCAACCTCGCCAAACATCTTCTCTCGGACCTCCTTCCCGAACAGGCACCGACTGGCTACAAGTGTGACGACGTGTTCTAGCTCATGTTTCAGATCAACGATGCCGGACTGTCCCCATCTTGCAAAGTAGCACTGCGAAACACACATACATATGATGAATCGATGACTCTCAGATACATATGGTCAGGTAAGAGAACAGGGAAAACATATGTATGCTTACCTCTACTTCACGGACCATGAGATCAACGTAGGTCCTCAACTTCGCTGGCTTCATTGCATCACCGAAGAACCGGAACTGCTCCTGCCGGGTGGCGTAATCCACGTCAAAGGCAACGCCTGGCCCAAATGTCGGCACGGTGAATTTAGAAACCTCATCCTGACTGATCTCCGAGTCCAACCCTTGGTAGAAATGGCTCGACACATTTGGTCCGATTAGGAAGGTGACCTTTAGTTGAAACAAGCATACCGTGAACACACTTCCCATCTTTGCATGACAGTCGCGGATCACTTCGAGTGGGCCATTGATGAGTAGTGCAAGCAAAATCCCTACTAGTGGAGCTCCCGTAGCCACGGGTGGAGGTGGTCTTTTGATTGTTGGTCGATCGATGGTTCTTTGTCTTACCATTTTAATCACTATTACAGTCATAACAAATGGAGCAAGTAAGGCCAACCACATGACTCCTCTTAAATCCATGTTGGCAATCCAGCTGGATGAGAGGGATATTTTTGTAAGAACATGGTAATTACTGAAGTTATATGCATGTCAGTTATTAAACAAGTATTGTTCTATAACACTTGTTTAAACTCCTGCCAACAATTAATAAAGAAAATAGATATTTGGATTTATGACATGAAAAATAATGTTAGTAAAACTGTCATCAAAGTATTTCTATGATATTATTAGCTATAGTTTTGCTAGCATATTACTTGAAAGTTAACAGTAAAAAAATGTAGACCGAATGCATTGACAATGTCTAATTCAGACTTTTAGAAACACAAGGAGTATATATGTGATAGGCAATCTCATATAAGTCACTTATAATCAGCTGTATAAGAGAGGCTATTAGTTCAGCTTACCTTGGTGGGCTTGAATGGTATCGCAGAGGTCAATAGTGTTGTTTTCCGACCGACTCTTAAAATAAGAGGAACACGGCCGAAACATTTCAGCTTACTTTTTAGACGTTTCAATTTGCGCTAGCTATTTGTATGTTAACGTATTTCTACGTTTTAGTTCTAGCGTTTGCTCTGTAAGATATCTTTAATATGTTAGTTTCAAAAGAGATATCTTCGATATATAATACTGCGAGCTGTATTTTTTTTGGAACAAACTTATATATGACAGTATTCCAACTCAACTTATTTTCTTCTTGATGGTAGCCAGAAAAAAAAATAAGGATCTCAGTAGTAGGTCGAGTTTACAGGCAGCCAAACAAACAATAAATTCCGCCCTGGATGCATGAGAGAGAGAGAGAGAGAGAGATGTGGAACTGCATTTGCAGAACTTACATGTAGAAATCCAGGTTTGTGTATAGTAGTTTCAGGGGCATAGTATCGGGAAATTAACTAAGAGCAAAGGCATGCAAGATGTGTTTAGCCTGACTAGAACTGATTCGAGCTAGCTGAAGATGGGTGCAGGAAGATCGAGAATCTAGCAGCTATTTATAGAGGAAAACAGACCGAGATCACGTCAGAACTGTCAGAGACAAGTAAATTTCCTGAAGTATCTGATTCTAATTCATTGCCAACAGAAGTGACGATGAATTTGTCGAGTCTCACGATGTTGCTTTCGTACACGTGCTGTGGCTTCGAGCGACAAGATCAGGAAGAGGCACTTTCTTTACGGCAGGTTTGGGATCCCGAAATTTACAGCAATTTCATAACAACGAATCTGAAAAGCTTCCTGTGTTTCAAGCGGGGTCTTAGATTATAATGGTTGAGATGCAGACATGCATGCACACCATATATGTCACTCCCTCTATTCCTCAGTAGATGTCATTCTCTGATTTTCCGCAACAACCAAATAATACATACGAAAGACCATATTACTCTCCTTAATGACTCTGGGATTGCGGGTGTTAGTCCAATCCACAGTACTAGTAAACGGTTGTAGAAGTAGCCACCGATAATGAATGGGAATGGTATACGAATAAAAAAATGATACAAAGTTATCTCAAAATTGTAGAATGACTTGTATTTAGAACAGACTGAGTAGATTACAACGGTGGAAAAATGAGTATGCTCTTGGATGCATGTTATTAACTTATGTAAAAGGAGATCATATTATCGTAGGAATTAGCTGTTCCGAGTAGTCGGTCGCGCTGCTGATGTATGAACAAGATCATACACAAGCACGGAAGAATAACACACAGAGATGTAGCCCAGCCTTCTTTATCATCAATACGAGAGGTGTACAAAATATCTAGGCTCTGCCCCTGTATTTATAGGGAGACCAAGGAGAAGTGATTTACTGTGACTATGCGCAGTAAGAAAATACGACTCTAAAGTCCTAGTTTAGGTAAGTCATACAATATGAATTATCCCACAACACACATAATATTTGTATATGATGTGACTAACGCACGATATGCCGTGCATTAGTTGTTCCGCGAGACAGCCTCTTTTTTGTTCCGTGCGACAGCCACATTTTTCTATTTTGCCGTAGCTGCTGATAGAATTAATCTTGTTGTTTTTTAGGATCTATTTATTTTAAAGAATTTGTTTGGTATATAGGAAGTATTCATTATGAATACTAGAATTAGTTTATAATCTCTTTCAGATACGTAGAACCTTTATCAAATTGGTATAGTCATTTACTCTTGATAAAATGGACACCGTGTAATCAGTTTTATGGGGAGAGAAGCAATAACGAAAAGAGTATTACTATACAACATTCGACTGTTTTTGAGGACAAAAACAGTCAGATTGATCTGGGACGTTAGATCTCCATCCAACGGATCCACCCATACAAGTGCCCCTCCAAAAAAATGACCCCCTCCAAAAAAATGATCTAGGGCGTTGGATCTCCATTTAACGGCTCAAAATCTGACTGTTTTTGTCCTAAAAAATAGTCAAATGTTGTATAGACACTCCCTAAAGAAAAATAAGAAAACGTTGCTGTTTGGTTTTCGGTCTCTCTCTCCAGCGCAGGAAGGTGCGTCACGTCGCTGCTCCTTCACGTTACAATAGAGAGCTGTGCACTGCTTCGGTTGCCGATCGCGAGTACAGGTAGGAGATAGGACATGTTTTTTGGGGCTAGCCTCAAATATGGCCGGTTCGGTATGGTCTAAGCACAGCTTGATCTGATATGTGATAGGCCGTATCAGCATGGTATGAATGGTGAACCGGGCTAGCTTGAAAGGTCGTCACGATGAGTGGCACGGTACGGCTTAGCGTGCCACTTACACTTTCGTCCTCACTTCATATAAAATGAGTAATCCGGAGGTGATATGTTTGAAACACTTGGGTTTATATGCTAGCCTAAACTATTAATGGGCCGGGTACTACATTCACCCCCGTAAGAGCTGACTGCCTCAACAGCACACCATATACACGGCAAATATCCAAAACCACCTCTTGGTACACATCCACGCATACAATGCCGGAACATATGCCATGTTTTGTGCCACTTGGGGCCACACAAAAACCGTGCAACATATACCCGTGCCTTGTCCCACACGCGTCCGTGCAACGAAGATTGATGCTCTGATGCTATTTGTAACAAACTAGTCCAAAATTCGCTCAATTTTCAGCCCACTGCGGGGTGGACCCGTGCACACATAGCACTTTGTTTATACATTCGTTTTCATTTATGTAAAAGGGTTAACTGGTGCTAGATTGAAATACTTTTGTATGCAGTCATTGTAGGCACGAATCGCTATCTGTCGGAGGAATCAATACAGCCGTTGTAGGCACGAATCGATATCTGTCGGAGGAGCACCATCAGAATCCAAGCCGTTCGGCGTTGAGGTGCTTGAAATTTTAATTTGATCGTGTTGCTCTTAAAGCTCTCCTATCATTCTGCCATCTTTCCAACAACAAAACAAGTTGACAATGTGTAGTACCAAAGAGTCCTTACCGAAGGGACTAGGCGGCTATTTCTAAAGCGAAGAAGAAGCTATGTGACCATGGAAAATGCCATTTGTGATTACCATGGCAGTAGTGAAATAATAAATCAAACCAATAAGGTTAAGGACGTGGTCACAGGGAGACCTGTTTATGAAAGCACCTATCAGGAGTTCTGGATACATGACACACATGATTTGTAGTTAAAAAAAAGTTGCTCTTAAGGTTGACACACATCTTGCTCCTAAGATTTGTAGGTGCCAATCGCCACTAGTCTAGCCGAGAGCAATCGATCAGGATAGATTGGGAATAATGGAGATATTAAAGAGGTGGGAAAGCAGAATTCCCAAAAAAAGACTAACAGGGGGCTGCTTACCAATGGTACCCCTTGGGGATTTGGATCCTCTAATGTGTGGTATGTAAGGCAGTGTTTGGTTCGAGGGACAGGGATGTCTCAGGTAGGATATCCCACTTCGGGGTGGTGTTTACTTCTGGGACAAGCAGAGTCAAGGACATCCCACTAGGAATATTCCTTGTAGATCCGGAACCAGGCAATCCTCTTTTTTTCATGGGACAGAGTCATCCCACCTCTTTGTTTTTTTAAGTACTATTTTGTTTAAATTTTTTAAACAAAACTCAAAGGCTTATGTGTACAAACATATCAACAATAGCCTTCAATTTTTTTTAAAAAAAACTCAAAGGCCACACATGTCCCACCTTCATCCTTCCATCCAAACAAAGGATGGGACCATTCCATCCTACTTTATCCTTCCAACCAAACAAAAAACAGGGATGACTCTATCCCCCTAACCAAACAAAAAATAGGATCATCCCATACCAAAACCAGGGACAGGACCATCATATCCCACCTTGTCTCTAAACCAAACACAACCTAAAGTCAGGCAAGCACAGTAGCGTGCCTTTCAATGATTTTGAGCCATCCGATCAGAAAAGAACGGCGAGATTAGATGCTACAGTAACGTCGGTACTGAATACAGACTGTTGCTACAGTGTTTTCGACAGGGCATCGGTTCCATAGTGATTTGAGGTTCCTTCTCACTATTCACCCCAGTGCGCCTCTTTGACGTTCCTGCTCGGCATCAGTCGAGCCGGTTCCATCTGTTGGACAAGTTAGCAAGTGCTACATCTTGAGCTACCCCATTTTAAATTGTTTGCCGTTTTAGGGTATTCTTAGTGCAGGACACAGTTTTACTATCTCTATATCATCCATGTCACTTAGAAACAATGAGATATTTAGGTTTTATGGGGTGTTAGGTTCCAACAATCGAGTTATATACACAGACATAGATAGATAGATAGACAGACAGACAGACATAGCTAGATAGATTGATAGACATAGATAAGACATAGATAGATAGACAGACAGACAGACATAGATAGATAGATTGATAGACATAGATAAGACATAGATAGATAGATGGACATAGATAGACATAGATAGACTGTTTCATCGGTGTTAGCCTCATGGGTTGCGAGGATATCACACCAAGATTTTCTGTTTTCTTCTTTCAAATGTGTAGAGTTTGGTATTGGGGGAACCTCAGATGCTAATTCGGATGCATTGGTATCAGATGCTAATTCGGATGCATTGGTACTCTTTCACTTCTGTATGCCAACTTTTCACGTGGTATCAACGGCGTCAGATGCCACTTTCATTGAAAACATCTTTTCATGTTGATCATAGTTGTCCAGTGCTTTTTAAGGTTGGGCTTGTGCAAAGAAATTAGATATCCAGAACAGGAATTTCTCTCCTTACAAACATCATGAAATTTGGAGGTAAAAGGTTTAGGCTACAAGCTTACAGGCATCATATTCCTGTGATATACAAACTTGCTGCGAAGACAATGTCGCGGTTAACAGCATTTATGCCGTCTCCACCTTCTTGAATAACGCAGAGTTCCCCAAAAATTTTTGTACGAATAATCTATTTTTTATTCGAAATTACAGAAATATACCCGCGAGAAAATTTTTTACAAAAATAGGTTTCAGTCGCCCAATGAGGGAGTGACTGGAGCTAATCGCCCAACCGAGAGGTGACACATGGGGAACGGTTGGGCGAATTATTGCTGTCTCCCGAGTGTTGGGCGACTGCAGTTTCAGTCGCTGTATGGTTGGGCGACTAGAGTTGCAGTCGCCCAACGACAGGCGACTGGGGGTTTTAAGGCAGCACACTCGGTCGCCAGCCATTGCTTACCCATTTTTTCACTCATTTTGCGCCCAGAGAAGAAAGGAGAGAAGAAGAGAAAAGAAGAGGAGAGGAAGGAGGGGAAGAAGAGGGGGAGAAGAGGAGAGGGGGAGGAGAGGAGAGGAGAGGGAGAGGGAGAGGAGGACAGGATAGGAGGAGGAGGAGAGGGAGAGGGAGAGGGAGAGGAGAACAGGATAGGAGGAGGAGGTGAGGGAGGAAGGAGTGGAGGCTATTCTATCCATTTAGATCCTCAGATCCAGGTATTTTTGAGTATATTATATTTGCAGTATTATTTTTATGAAATGTTAGTGTTAGTAAAAATTGTATATGTAGAAAATTTAGTACATTTTTAGTATAGAAAAGTTTTAATATACATTTTTTAGTATGGAACATTTTTAGTATAGAAATTTTAGCACAATTTTTAGTATAGAAAGTTTAGTATTGTGCGATGTTATTTGACATGTCGCAAGATTGAAACATATATGCAGGCTGATATCATCAATGGCAGTAGCCACTATATTGAGAGTGCATTACGGTGCTGGAACCATTCATGAAGGTCCGAATGGTGTGGATTTGACCGGTTTTCTGCAAATCACTCTCGTACTTCCGGATGGCGAGAATGCTCGAATCGCAGATGTGCTGCATTGGCTGACCCGGAGTTTTTCGTTGGACCCCGAGGTGTGCAGCGTCGTCGTGCAAGTGCTTTGGTGCCAGCGCCGTGGATACAAGTGTGTTCTGCTTGTGCAACCGTGCTCACTAGAAGCTGCGCAAGGTCATGCGTCTGCCCTTGCTCCGGGAGGTGCTAGCAGCCCGGGCGACCCGCGTGTTGGCGAAGATGATCAAGTTTCTCGTGATGAACCCGATGCGGTACATGGAGGAGATATACAATGGTCAAGCCATACAGAGGGAACTGGACAAGCCGACGAAGAGGAGCATATTGAGTACATCGTGCAGCAGATTGACTGTGATGACCAGAGGGTATGGGCTGAAGAGGAAGCTGTACAGGACAACGAGGAGGACAGTTCGGATAAGGATGAAGTTCCTATCCCGCAAGAATGGAACCGGTTTAATGCTGATGGTGTTTCCGCACATGATGAGCATGAATCAGCGTGGGAGTATCATGAGACAGAGGTTCGGTTGCATTCTATGTTTGCTAACAAGGCAGCACTGCAGGATACCATCAAGTTGTGGGTTCTTCGTTGTTCAACTGGCCCCTCGGCGTCCGCCATGGTATGTATCTGCACAACAAAGAAGGTACTTCTTCGTTGGATTTACAGGGTTCTCTACTACTAGCTTTATGGGATCGCACCCGTGCTCTTTATATAGAATGAGAGAACTTACTGTAATGGAGTATTGCTGACAAAAGAGGCCAGCTTTGCGTAGTGACACAACAAAAGAGGCCAACTTTGCACAGTGACATGACAAAAGAGGCCAGTTTTTGCGCAGTGACATGATAAAAGAGGCCAGCTTTGCGTAGAGACATGACAAAACGGGGCAGCTTTGCTCAGTGAGATGACAAAAGAGGTCAGCTTTGCGCAGTGAGATGACATAAGAGTGCAGCTTTGCGCAGAGACATGACAAAACAGGGCAGTTTTGCTCAATGAGATGACAAAAGAGATCAGCTTTGCGCAGTGAGATGACATAAGAGTGCAGATTTGCGCAGTGACATGACAAAACGGGGCAGCTTTGCTCAGTGAGATGACAAAAGAAGTCAGCTTTGCGTAGAGACATGGCAAAACGGGGCAACTTTGCTCAGTGAGATGACAAAAGAGGTCAGCTTTGCACAGAGACATGACATAAGAGTGCAACTTTGCAGTGATATGGCAGCACGGCCCAGCTTTACTTAGTGCTAGGACCACGCGAACCAGCTTTACATGTAGGAGTAGAGAGAAAACATACCCTACAAATTGGTGTGCATTCCATTTCGCAGGGAACACTGCACTTCCAAACTCCACACTACACCACGTTTTCTTCACCACACCGGGATGGACAAAAATCAAAAGAAGCAATGGGACAAGATGGTGAAGCAATGAGAGGAGACCTATGACCTAGCACGGTCAGCTACCGCCCGCAATGAGAAAATAAGGGCTATTGCGGCCCGGGCAGAACAAGCCCAGCGTGCTACGAGGTCAGCTCCCCGCAATGAGCGGCTGCATAGCAACAACGCCATCCCGAACGTTCCCACCGAGCGTTCGACGCAACTCCCACTTGAGGAGGAGACACCCCCCTTTGTTGGTGCGGGGACACGTGCAAGTTCTTCAAGTCTAAGCACCGCATCATCCTCACAAGCTAGCACAGAGCGGCGCGCTGGTTTGGTTGCGCAAACTACTCCAGTGACTACCCCAGCCGCCGTCTAGGCACCGCAACCTATCGGCAACCAGTAAGGACCACATGCACCATTTTCCCCTACCTTTTCTCCTTCACAGCACGCACTAACAATCTCTCCCCTATGTTTACAGTCCCCAGAACCCTATGTGGCTACCATAAATGGATCGATCTTGAGATCCACCTTGCGGACCAAATGGGCCCTCGACTTCGAGGAGTGGAATATCGCAAGGTCATCGGAAACCCTGTGTATACAACGCGAGACTAAATATCATCTCGAAGCGTGCACGCGTAGGGAGCGGGAGGCTCGTGAGAGGGAGCGCGAGAGAAAGAGGGAAATGTTAGCTAAGGCAAAAGAGGCCGCGGAGGAGTTCAACGCCGAGTGGGCAAGGAAGGGAAAGTGGCCTTGGTCCACACAGTAGGTCGTACGAGCAGTTGGGTGGGTTAGTCGCACATGATGCTATATGTTATGCATGTAATAAAAAAGTACGCGACATGTTACTCCCAACTGTATTATGAAGTTTATTCCTATTCAGATAAGCTTATTATCTCGTCTTTTCGCAATCAATGATTCACATAGCAAGTCATTTAACAATATTAACATACCGATTCTCTCCGTACACGAATTCTCAGTAACATCAAAATATCACTTACCATTGTATGTACCGATTGTTCTACAGTCAATCGTTCCTAAAAAACAATTACCAAAATTTTTTACGCACCTACATCATAGAATGAACATAAACTTTTATTACAACTCCACCAGATTTTTCCCAGTTTAAAACTACAAAATTGACAAAACTTAAAAATTTACTGGGATCGAGTCTTTGTCGCCCAATTGGGGCGGCGATTTGATCGCCGAGGGTAAGCGACAGAGATTTTGTCACCTCCCGGTTGGGCGATTAGCTCTAGTCGCCCCCTCATTGGGTGACTGGAGCCTATTTTTGTAAAAAAAATTCTCACGAACATATTTCTGTAATTTCGAATAAAAAATAGATTATTCGTACAAAAATCGCCATGATGGAAGCTGCATTCCTGAACTCCCTGCACGTTTCATCCAGCCGCACGATCGTTCTTACAATGAGCCTTTCAGATACATCTGTCAGCTCACAGATGTCTCCAAAAGGGGTTCTGAGAGTGTAACATCCTGATTTTCAGAGCCTTTTTGAAGCTTTTAAAATAAAATTCACCATTTGAATTTTTCTGGAATTAATTAAAGCTTAATTGGAATTTTCATTAATCAAAAAGATTTAATATGATTAAATTAAATATTAATATTTGCCAAAAATATTTTATTTGTGTTCCTTGTGTCACAAGGAATTTTTCTGTATTTTCTGGGATTTTTCGGAGTTTGTTTGAGCTCAATTTGAAATTTCCAAAAAAAGAAAGAGGAGAGAGGATGAACGATGACGTGACACGTGTCGTGGTGGTTCATCTTCAACCTCGAGCTTCGATCGATCCCGTTCTCAGACGTGCATATTTACTTCCTTTTCCTCTCTCTTCATAACTTCCAATCCGGACCTTATATCAATGTCTTCCCAAAAGGAAAGTTGTGCCAAATCACGCAAGGAATCCATCCCAACGGCATCTTTCCGTTTCGTTCATCCGTTTGCCTTTTATCTCCAATTTTCAAACGGACTCTAAACCGAATCCGCGAATTGGAGTCGGTTTCTACCTCTTCCAAGCCTATAAATAGGACCCCTTGGCTCTCCTAAACCCATCCCAAGCCGTGCCAAGTCCCCTCAAAGCCCAGGACGCCGTCGGCACCGAGCCCCTCCGGTCCCGAATTTGCTCGTCGTGTCCCGAGCTATTCGCCAAACTCCCGGAATCGAGTTTTCCCCAATCTAGGTCAAGAGCGCTTCCCGACGTCGATTCGTCGCCTCCGGTAAGCTTTAGCCCTTGCCGTAATTTTTCTTAGACTTGCCTTGCCACGTTCTACGCCGTGCTCACTTCCTTTTCCCGTAAAGCCTCCACAAATTTTCGCCTCCAAACCTCGCCATGTCCGTCAATGGCATCTCGTGTCCCCCATCTGTCCGGTAGTGTTTTCCCCGATCCGTTCGCGTCACATCGTGCCAAACCATCCTAGGTAGCTACCCTCCAAGTGGTTTTAGATTTCGTTCACCGAGCACCAAGATATTAAGTTTTTCCTCTTTCCTTCCCGACGTCGTTCAAGCGTCGATTGCGTGCGTCTCGGTGGGTTTCTGGCCGAGCCGATAATTTTCCTAGCCGCCAAGCCGCGTTCTAGCCGCGCTCACCCTACTTCTCCATGTCCTATGCCCGGATTTTATTCCTCTCTCCTACCCATGTCGTTGTAGCGCTGTGCCGTCAACGGTCTCCGTTTGGCGTGCCGTCAGTTCCTATGTGTGCCTTAGGTTCCTAACAACCCATTTTGCTAGTTAGATTCATCTCCCATGACTCCTCTCGCCAGCGCTAGCCTTCTCGCCAAAAGAATTGCTCTCGGATGAACAGTAACATCTGTGAATTTCCAGCCTTTTCTCGCCCCGGCAAACTTTAGATCGCTCGTTCTCCTTCGTCCGAACTCCGATTGACCCGATTCTTCTTCCTAAATTCGTCTAAAATTGAGCTCTGTCTTTTAGTTCTGGTTTTGCAGTTTTTGGAGTTTATTTGAATTTTATTTCTTCTGTTCGTCTCGTTCTCTCTCCCGTTAGATCGCGCGTTCGAAGGAGTTGAAGCAAGATTTGAAGATCAAGAATTCCTAACTGAGCAAGGCCAAGGCAAGTCGTGTCCTTTGATCATGTTGAACCCAGATTGCAATCTATTATTTAATTATTTTGTTTTAAATTATCTTGCATCGCTATTTTTATTCAAACCCTTGTATTGGTAGTTATCGTCCCAATTGGTTATTTTCCTCCTTGATATTTGGAATACCTTGTTGCCATTGTCACCTTAGGTTGGGAATTTAATTAGTGATGCTATGCTATTTGTCACATTGGGTTGGTACGATTAGTATGCTTAGCCATGCTTTTAGTATCGTTTGGATTCATCATCACATGTGATTAATTAATTTGACCTAATGAGATATTGAATCGTGGTTGGTGCCACTGTTATAAAATTTGTGCCGTGACGTTGGTGCGTCATTGGCGGTGGTTATACAAAATTGGTTTTCACTCGGGCGAATGATCGTGCAGTAAAGGGGGAAGTGTTGGAGCACTTCGAGGGATGTGGTAGTCTCGCCCGAGAACATTTAAGGACTTAACTTTGTGCGCCATTGATCTGAGTCTTACCGTGCAAACCACATGTCTGGTATGGGACAGACCTGGCTGATTAATTTGTGATGTTTCAATTCTGGTTCCGCCATTGGGATGTCAGTGGGTGTCGTATACATTCCACGGGGCGCAAGGGGGGGTGTGATGCGAAACCCTAGCGGGCGGGATTGGGTTGGAATTGAACATTGTAAAGGCCTTGTTGTGATTTCCTTAGCGCGAGGCTAATCACATCGTGTGGGTACAGTTGTGCAACCTCTGCAGAGTGTAAAACTATTTGAATAGCCGCGTCCTCGGTCATGGACAATGCTCGGTGATTTCACACGAGGTATAGTTATTTCTAAAAGCTTGGATAGTGGATGGTTAATTCTTTGTTGGTTTAACTTGTGGATGGGAGGTCCATAAGTGGTTAGTTTAGCTTATGGATGGGAGATTCATAAGTGGTTACTTCAATTCCTTTGATTATTATTTATTATTGTTTTACTTCAAATGCGCCTTCAATCTATTTATTGTATTTTCAAATGCCGTTTTATGCAAATTAACCTTTCACCTTCCATTGGTAAGCCTTGCATACTATATTGCATCTTTGTTACAAGCGACTTCTTGAGTACCAATGTACTCACGGCTTTATGCCCTGTTGCTCGATTGAGGAGGAGGAGTATCACCGGCAGGAGGTTCCGAAGGAGAGTACTTGACGTCTTCGCGGATTAGGCCGTTCTCCACTCGATAGCTTTGTGGGCATGTCGATTGGTGTTGCGCTTTCTTTTGGATTTTCATTTGCTAGTTTGTGTTAAGCCCTTCGGGCTAGTCTATTGTAAGCTTGACCATAAAGTCGTACTCGATGATTATTAATAATATTTGAGTCTTTTCTTAGTAAATCGTGATATGTTCGATATTTCATCTTTGTTTATACTGTGTGCACTAGCGTGATCTGGACTAGTGCGAGAATACACAGAGAGTCCGGATTTGTATATTCGGTCTCTCTGAGAGATGGTATCGAGCTATATCGATTGTAGAGGACAAGCCATGGTTAGAATGGTCGTTTTAGCCAATTTCAAAATCTACTTTCAAAAATCAAATCAACCAAATGATTGACTAGTAATTCTTGATTCTTACCTCATTCTTAGGACTCTTGCTCCTCGTCTCCTCCGAGAACTTGTTTTGAAACTCAATTTGACTTCTTATCTCTATAATGTCCATAGATGTCTCGAGTGTCCCTCCATCAAAGTGAAAGTTAGCGTGGAATTCTTCAAGTTGTGCTATGAAGTTTGGATCCAGAAGCCCAATATGTCAAGACAAGATTGGAGATTTCCATGAAGATTAGGAGCCATTAGATTTGAACCTGTTATAGTTTCGACATCGTGTAGACCGTTTTGCCTTTTCTTGCGATTGCGTGTGATGTGAGCTGCAAATTTTGCCCTTAAAAGCATTATATTGCAATCACGTCAATCTTTTATTGGTGTTATTTCCCGGTTTTCTGTTAGCCTTTTTGGCTAAGTGTTTGTTTAGTTTAGGTTGCCATTTGAAATTCCCCTTAGACGAGTTTACCTCTCATCTATGCTTTTCCCACTTATCTTTAAAACCAGTCGAGTTTTGGAAGTGTCGAGCAACTAACCCGAATAAAGTTGTCCAAGTTCAACCTCAAGTCTTACCTATGCTTTTCCCCTTACCTTTTCGCTGGAGCGATCGGTAGTGTTTCTCTTGAGCGCGGCAAGATGGTTGGACCCGGGAACCCCGAAGCATCGAGCAATCTCGCCCATTCCTTTCAAACTTGGGAGTGCACCTGCCAAGACCTTTTCTCCAGGAGCAAGCCGTGGAACATCGTCAAGTCAGGGAGCCCAGATACCTCAGAACGTTGCAAGGGGAAGCTTGAACCACGTCGTCTCCAACGTCGCACCTGGTAACCTATTCTTTTAGTAAGCCTGAATCTCGGGTCGAGATTCCGTTTAAGGGGAGGTTTGTAACATCCTGATTTTGAGCCTTTTGAAGCTTTTAAAATAAAATTCACCATTTGAATTTTTCTGGAATTAATTAAAGCTTAATTGGAATTTTCATTAATCAAAAAGATTTAATATGATTAAATTAAATATTAATATTTGCCAAAAATATTTTATTTGTGTTCCTTGTGTCACAAGGAATTTTTCTGTATTTTCTGGGATTTTTGGAGTTTGTTTGAGCTCAATTTGAAATTTCCAAAAAAAGAAAGAGGAGAGAGGATGAGCGAGACGTGACACGTGTCGAAATGGTTCATCTTCAACCTCGAGCTTCGATCGATCCCGTTCTCTGACGTGCATATTTACTTCCTTTTCCTCTCTCTTCATAACTTCCAATCCGGACCTTATATCAATGTCTTCCCAAAAGGAAAGTTGTGCCAAATCACGCAAGGAATCCATCCCAACTGGCATCTTTCCGTTTCGTTCATCCGTTTGCCTTTTATCTCCAATTTTCTGAAACGGACTCTAAACCGAAATCCGCGAATTGGAGTCGGTTTCTACCTCTTCAAGCCTATAAATAGGACCCTTGGCTCTCCTAAACCCATCCCAAGCCGTGCCAAGTCCCCTCAAAGCCCAGGACGCCGTCGGCACCGAGCCCCTCCGGTCCCGAATTTGCTCGTCGTGTCCCGAGCTATTCGCCAAACTCCCGGAATCGAGTTTTCCCCAATCTAGGTCAAGAGCGCTTCCCGGCGTCGATTCGCCGCCTCCGTAGCTTTAGCCCTTGCCGTAATTTTCTTAGACTTGCCTTGCCACGTTCTCGCCGTGCTCACTTCCTTTTCCCGTAAAGCCTCCACAAATTTTCGCCTCCAAACCTCGCCATGTCCGTCAATGGCATCTCGTGTCCCCATCTGTCCGGTAGTGTTTTCCCGATCCGTTCGCGTCACATCGTGCCAAACCATCCTAGGTAGCTACCCTCCAAGTGGTTTTAGATTTCGTTCACCGAGCACCAAGATATTAAGTTTTCCTCTTTCCTTCCCGGCGTCGTTCAAGCGTCGATTGCGTCGTCTCGGTGGGTTTCTGGCCGAGCCGATAATTTTCCTAACCGCCAAGCCGCGTTCTAGCCGCGCTCACCCTACTTCTCCATGTCCTATGCCCGGATTTTATTCCTCTCTCCTACCCATGTCGTTGTAGCCGCTTTGTGCCGTCAACGGTCTCCGTTTAGCGTGCCGTCGGTTCCTATGTGTGCCTTAGGTTCCTAACAACCCATTTTGCTAGTTAGATTCATCTCCCATGACTCCTCTCGCCAGCGCTAGCCTTCTCGCCAAAAGAATTGCTCTCGGATGAACAGTAACATCTGTGAATTTCCAGCCTTTTCGCCCGGCAAACTTTAGATCGCTCGTTCTCCTTCGTCCGAACTCCGATTGACCCGATTCTTCTTCCTAAATTCGTCTAAAATTGAGCTCTGTCTTTTAGTTCTGGTTTTGCAGTTTTGGAGTTTATTTGAATTTTATTTCTTCTGTTCGTCTCGTTCTCTCTCCGTTAGATCGCGTTCGAAGGAGTTGAAGCAAGATTTGAAGATCAAGAATTCCTAACTGAGCAAGGCCAAGGTAAGTCGTGTCCTTTGATCATGTTGAACCCAGATTGCAATCTATTATTTAATTATTTTGTTTTAAATTATCTTGCATCGCTATTTTTATTCAAACCCTTGTATTGGTAGTTATCGTCCCAATTGGTTATTTTCCTCCTTGATATTTGGAATACCTTGTTGCCATTGTCACCTTAGGTTGGGAATTTAATTAGTGATGCTATGCTATTTGTCACATTGGGTTGGTACGATTAGTATGCTTAGCCATGCTTTTAGTATCGTTTGGATTCATCATCACATGTGATTAATTAATTTGACCTAATGAGATATTGAATCGTGGTTGGTGCCACTGTTATAAAATTTGTGCCGTGACGTTGGTGCGTCATTGGCGGTGGTTATACAAAATTGGTTTTCACTCGGGCGAATGATCGTGCGATAAAGGGGAAGTGTTGGAGCACTTCGAGGATGTGGTAGTCTCGCCGAGAACATTTAAGGACTTAACTTTGTGCGCCATTGATCCGAGTCTTACAGTGCAAACCACATGTGCGGTATGGGACAGACTGGCTGATTAATTTGTGATGTTTCAATTCGGTTCCGCCATTGGGATGTCGGTGGGTGTCGTATACATTCCACGGGCGCAAGGGGTGTGATGCGAAACCCTAGCGGGCGGGATTGGGTTGGAATTGAACATTGTAAAGGCCTTGTTGTGATTTCCTTAGCGCGAGGCTAATCACATCGTGTGGGTACAGATTGTGCAACCTCTGCGAGTGTAAAACTATTTGAATAGCCGCGTCCTCGGTCATGGACAATGCTCGGTGATTTCACACGAGGTATAGTTATTTCTAAAAGCTTGGATAGTGGATGGTTAATTCTTTGTTGGTTTAACTTGTGGATGGGAGGTCCATAAGTGGTTAGTTTAGCTTATGGATGGGAGATTCATAAGTGGTTACTTCAATTCCTTTGATTATTATTTATTATTGTTTTACTTCAAATGCGCCTTCAATCTATTTATTGTATTTTCAAATGCCGTTTATGCAAATTAACCTTTCACCTTCCATTGGTAAGCCTTGCATACTATATTGCATCTTTGTTACAAGCGACTTGCCGAGTACCAATGTACTCACGGCTTTATGCCCTGTTGCTCGATTGAGGAGGAGGAGTATCACGGCAGGAGGTTCCGAAGGAGAGTACTTGACGTCTTCGCGGATTAGGCCGTTCTCCACTCGATAGCTTTGTGGGCATGTCGATTGGTCATTGCGCTTTCTTTTGGATTTTCATTGCTAGTTTGTGTTAAGCCCTTGGGCTAGTCTATTGTAAGCTTGACCATAAAGTCGTACTCGATGATTATTAATAATATTTGAGTCTTTTCTTAGTAAATCGTGATATGTTCGATATTTCATCTTTGTTTATCTTGTGTGCACTAGCGTGATCTGGACTAGTGCGAGAATACGTGAGAGTCCGGATTTGTATATTCGGGTCTCTACAGAGAGACCATGTGGAGGTCGCCTCATGGTTGTGATGAGTAATTGACTCTTAATCTAGTGAGATTGAGTTTGGTTTTGAAGTTTGAGAGGAGAATGGGTCTCTCTGTTGGTTCCTAAGCCCTTACGACTTGCTTGGCAATAGCCTTACGACCACATTGTTTGTTGTCTTGGCGGTGGAAGTGTTCGACCACCGCAGCGCTTTTTGGCCATGGTCGAAGGGCACGAAGAGAGTACGACCGTTTTGGCCGTGGTCGGAAGTCACCATCTTTGTTTACGACCACACCGACAAGCGATCGGTGGCGAAAACCTAGTTTACGACCACTTTGGCCCGATCGAAAGCCTCTATGACCACATTGGCCATGGTCGGAGGTCGCCAGATAGCTTTACGATCACCTTGGGTGTGAACGGAGAACATCAGAAGAGGTTACGACTGGTTTGGTCGTGGTCGGAAGGCTGTACGACTACGTTGTGGCGTTTACGACCACTCTGGCTATGGTCGAAGGCCATCGGAAGCAGCTACGACCACATTGGCCGTGGTCTGAGGTCGTAAGTCGAATCTACGATTGCTGTGGTCGGAAGTCGGCGCTCGGGCGTACGACCACGTTGAGTAGTCGGCGCCCTACGACCACGTTGTGATGCAGTTGGACGGGCGTGAGGAGCGATCGGACGCGGTCCAAATGCAGCGGGACTCGGTCGGAAGTGCTCGGTAACGGTCGGAATCACTCGTAGCGCGTCGATGCGATCTTACGGGTCGTGGCGGTCGGTTGTGCGAGATGTTTGAGCGTGATCGTAGACACATGGGAATTGGTCGTATGACCTCTAGGATCGACCATGTGAGTGGGAATCGGTCGTATGGCTTTGTGGTGAAGTCGAGACCTCGTGCATTTATTGGTTCATCATTTCGATCGGTCGGATGACGAGCGACTTGGGATGAGGTCGTAGACTTTGGCGATAAAGTTGTAGCGTTGTTGTGTGCGGTCGAGGCTCGATGCGACTTGGTGATCTGCTTTACATCTTGGTAGTTGTAGCGATCAGTGCGAAGTCGAAGCTTTGTGTGATCGGTGATCCTAGGCGATCGATTGGTGGTGGTGAGGCCGATTCGACTTGGTGATTGGTTATGTAGTCGTGGGATCGACTTGGTGGTCGATCGAGCTTTACGACTTGGTGGTCGTAAGGCTCATGACTTGATGTCGGCTCACGACTTGGTAGTCGTAGGAGTTGATTCGACTTTGTGATCTTAGCGACCAGTCTTGGTAGTAAGTAGTCGTAGCGCCGTGTGGTAATCGTTGCAAGCTTACAATGGTCGTAGCTTGTGTCTTGGCGGTCGAGCGACCTAGTGAGTGGTCGTAGGCTGCGGGAAGGCTCTTGTGGTGGAGGGTTTCTCGCTTACGTACCTTGAGTGGTCGTATGGGGTATGGTCCTTATGCGATAATATCGTAGCGGCTAGCAATGGTTGTGGCATGTGTCCGCATGGTCGTAGTGAGTTGTGAGACGATCGTAACGACATGTTGTGTGGTCGAAGGAAGCAGGAAGTGTTCGGGCCGACCATTTCTTGAGTTGTGCATTCGAGTGGTCGTAGGGGTTTACGATCAGGTTGTGTCTTTGTGACACTTGTTGGTTGTACCGATGGTTTGTCTGTTATGCAGTGCGGTGCTATGTGACGGTTTGCTTGTCTGTGTGGCTGCAGGACTTGGAGCTATTTCATGGTGAGCGTGGGAGGACCGGGACTAGGCACGGGAGGTGTTGAGGTCCGACGGTTGAGGCGCCGAAGATGATCGAGGTGGTGAGGTGGTTGCAAGCCGAGGAGATGAGGAACCGGCTGGAGCTGCCAGAGGACCTTGGAGACAAGTCTTGGTGAGGCTTGGAGTGGTCGGGACTAGACATGGGAGATGTTGAGGTCCGAGCAGATCGGGTGAAGTGAAGAAGACTTGGGGCTCAAGGTGGTTGCAAGCCAAGGAGATGAGGAACCGAGCCTGGAGCTGCGAGAAGATCTTGGTGACAGTGCAGCGAGGTGGGATGGTCGGGACGAGGCGCGGGCGGTGTCGGGGTCCCGAGCGACCGGGGAAGCCAAGAAGACCTAGTCTTGCGAGGTGGTTGCAAGCTTGGACGGCAAGGCGGGAGGAAGCTTCGGGAAGGCAGCGGAGTGGCATTTTGGGAATGCGGAAAGCTGCAAAGGAAGGCGTGTCTCGCCAATGCACAGGAGTTGTTGGCGCTAACGGGCAAAGCGGTGGAACCGTTGGGTTTAACGGGTAAAGCACTTTGGAAGCTTGTTTTCGCTAGTGGGTAAGCGAGGTGTAAAACCGGTGTTAGGAGGGTGTTCTGGGTTAGCCCAGTGTGGACTAATGGATGGATCCATTAGGGTTAGTCTCGGTGTGAGGCTATAAAAGGGAGAGGAGGCACGAGTTTGATGGGGTTGGCGGTGGGCCTTGGAGGCACCGCCTCTCCCTCCCATGGGAGTCTGTGAGTGTGTTCTTGGGATTGTGTGAGAGAGAGGATGAGTGGAGAATCCATGTATGAATAATCGAGAAAGAGAGAAAGAGAAGAGGTGTGAGCTCCTCTCTATGCTCTCCGGCGATCGGATTCCTTGTACTCCTTGATGGTTGGAATGGAAACTCGAGTTGTGTTCTCTGTCTTGTGTTTGAATGATTTGTTTGCGCTCTCTTTGTTCCTTCAGTATATCTGTGTTCTTGGCTTTCTGAAATCGCAGTGACATGTGGGTTTTACTCCAAGCCATCTTGGCTATTCTAGTCCCACGAGCGGTTCTATTCATCAACTCTGGTACTTCTTGCTTTGAGTTGTGTTCTTGGTTTGAGTAGGCCTAGTTTTGATTTGCTCAGAACAGGGAATCTGTCTCAAGGCTATTTGGCCAGTTCATTCCCGAGAGCAAGAGTCGAATCGGAGAAGTGTTTGCGTCTTGCGGTCGTGCGCCGAGTACATGCTCTGCATTCGCTACGACCACGTTGAGACTTTTGTGCATGAGTCGACCGAATTCTCTGTTTCGGTTTCGACCACGCCGTTTGTCCAGATCTCAGCAAAGAAGTTTTTCACTGCCTTGGTTTTTCTCTGTCAAAGGACATGAGCAAACGTTGTCTAAAGTCTCATACCCGATTGCTTTGTGAATTGCAAGATATTTGGAAATCAAAGCAAGTGGTCATGAGCTCGCTTGTCTAGTTGGTCGTGCGCGCCTTCTCTTTTCGGTCATTCTTATGCGTCTCTTTTGTCGGTCGGATCTCGGGTTTTGGTGGATCGTCTCGTCTTACCGAGTAACTCGATCGACCACGAGTTGGCGTTCGATCTCTCAAACAGATGGTCTATCTCTTTGTCGAGTGATCACGATAGATCCTTTCGATCGCCTTGTTTTGTCCTCGGCGTGGCGGTTCTAGTTCGGTGTCGATCGATCTTACGTTCTCCGGTGAACATTCGATCTTCCTCTTCATAGCTTTGTAGCTATTGGAGAAGAAGATTGTGTGAATACTTGGAGAGATTTTAAGGCACCATTCACCCCCCTCTGTTGCCTTTTCGGTCCTACAATTGGTATCAGAGCAAGGTTTGCTCTATATTTGATCTTAACCGATCTGGAGCATGGCAACTAGTAGGGGATCTTGTGAGCTTTTCTTTGCATCTTGCTTGGGGTGTTTTGCCAATGATGTCCTTTGCGACAAGAGGCTGATTTCGGTTGGAGGGTGATGTTATTTGCAAGCACGATCATCGTCGAGAGCGGCGGCGAGCGATTCGCAGTCTTTGGGACATGGTCATTAAGAGTTATGACCACGATCTCGGTGGCCCCATCTGCGACTACACTTCGTCGACTGGTGCTTTCCCTCGGTGCCTGCTCTCGATACTTTGGTTTGTCTTGATTTACCTGTTCTCAGACCGGATGATGAAAATTCTTTGAGGAGAGGATTGCAATGATACGAGCTTCGCATCTTGAGACTTTGTCACCTCTTTCATTTAAGAGGTGGACCCTTCCTTGAGCATAGTTCTTTTGTTGTCGGCACTTGTGCCTTTTGCTTAGTTGGCTAGTGCTTTTCTTGTTGGCTCTTCTCGGTTAGTCCAAGGGATTTCTATTTTTAAGCAAGGATGGTGCTTTGTCCTTCCGACCATGTTTCATGGAGGACACTTACATCAATGCTCATTTTGAGAGAAGGATGGACATCTTCACATCGTAGACTTGTTTCTTTTGTTGTTGCTCTTTGTCTGCGTCTTGACACGAGGAAGGACTTCCACCGCTTCTTAATTGGTAGACCTTGTTCGCCCAAACGAGGTGCGCACCTCTGGTGAGAAGGTGTGAGTCTCCTTTGATGCTTTGGTTGGTTCTTTTCTTGGTTGTTCATGTGCCGGGATCAAAAGAACACACGGATGATAATGCTAAGAGGACGAACAACAACTCATCATGAGCAAGGTAAAATGTCAATATGACCTTGGCCTTGTCCAAGATGAATATACTTGCTCTTAGGGATAATATGAGTGCCTAGATGGTAAAGCGCTAGATCGTTCTTGCTAGGTTGAAATCTCATTTAGCATGTATAGGTTGAGTCTTCCACTACGGATGGCGATAATTTAATTTCCCTTCTTGCATGTTAAAATCTAAAAATGAGAAATTAAAATTTTGACTCACCACACTTGTGTAGAGGAGCTTGTTTCGCTAGAATCGGTTTAGTAAAAGCCAAGTTCCTCTCTTGTGTCGTCGTTGTAGTCGTAATGTCTTACGATCACGCTTCGCTTCTCGGATGTAGTCGTAGCTTCATACGACCACGTCTTCGGCGGACACTCTTACTGTCATCATGGTCGTAAGTCCATACGACCGTCTGCTGCTTCTTAGCACGTTCTGCTGCGGTCGCCATGGTCGAAATCGCATTTTGATCACGCTGCAATCCCCAATTGTGGCTGAAAGGCTTTACGACCCTGTCTCTCGGCTGTAGTCATTCAAGACTATGCCTCTTGTGCTACGGCCACGCTCATGTCTTCTCGGCCGTAGTCGTAGCACGTAACGATCACTCATTTCTGCTGAGTGGTCGTGTGTCAAAGTCTTGGGTTCTCAAGTAATTGCTTGCTAACTCTTCGAGACCCAAGACTTGGGCACTCTGTTCTTGTCATTTGTAGGTCTCTAGGCGCTTGTTGGAAAACATGGAATTGATTGGAGTTTTAGTCTTACGCCTCATCATATGACTAGAACATTTATTGGCTCTCCACTTCATGGCCTCCAAGAGACATATGCTCTCACGTTGGTGTCTTCACCTACTTTGTGAGCTATTCTTTACCTTCATGTCTCTATATACATGTGTTAGTCTTAATTGGCATGTTGTGTTTGTTCAGTGCTCACTTATACCATCTTGGTATGTTCTTTCTTCAATACTTTCATGTCATGCCTTTATGTGTATGTTGCTTAAGTATCCATATATCTTGTCATATTTGTTAGATGCTTAAGCTTTGACTGACTTCATGAGCGAAGTAGAATGTGTATATTAGAAGTCAAGTATCATCATGACCTTGTGCTCTGTAGTATCTATCATGGTTCACATCTTGCTCCTTATGTTCATTCATCATTATTTATACATGTTAGCATACTTTTCATGATTTCGATTTGTCATGTTGTATGTCTACATGATGTATGCACATGTATGGACAGTATGAGCTTGAGTATATCTTGGATAGATTTTCTATGTCATGATGTTTTGTTTATTCATGCCTTCTTATCTTTTCTGGTATACATGCTTATATCCATGCTAGCATATGCTTCTGTGATCTTTCCTTGTCACCTGCTATGTGCATGGTTGTGATTCATTAAGATACATGTTTACCTTGATCTTTCTCATTCCGGTTTTTGGCATGACATAAAATGTACAACACCTTGGTAGCATTAGTACGTGCTTATGCTTAGACATCATGAGAAGCGTGGATAGGTCACAAGCTTCTTCTAGTATTGGGTGGCTCTAGGCTCATTGTTCTAGATGCTTTTGATGAGGGCTAGATTGAGCTTGTGGGGTGTGTTCTCATGCATTAATATTTGTAATGCTACTGTTTGTGGTCTTTTGTCTCGATCTTTGGATCATGCACGTATATCATTTACCCAGTACTAGGACACCGTTGTTCCTCGTGGTTAAAGCTGCGGTGTGTGTGAGGGGAGGCGGTACGCTTTACGACCACTCCTTTGGTCATTACGACCACGTCGTAGCTACCACGACCATGGTGCGGACACTTGGCGAACTCGTTTTATGACCTCGGCGGGGCGCGCGACCACGATCCGGACTCATCTGCGACTACGACCAAGACGCAATTACCACCACGACCTGGTTTCATGTTCGACCACCCGGGTGGACTACGATCATGAGTGAACACATCTACGACCATGGCGGCGACTTCGATCACTCAACCGAGGTCGGGACTCCTATACGACTACTACCAGGACTCTTCTACGACCACGACTACCAACCAAGCGACCATGACAGAGGTTTGTTCTCCCTTGTGATCTTTCAGTGTTTTGCTTCCCTCCACTTGGCTTTGCTTTGTTTATCTGTTCTAGTGGGAGGAAGGGTCCGATTGGTTAGACAGGAACCGACTCTAGGTGATATTGTCTCGATCACACTTCTCGTCCAAATGGTTCTCTAGGATTATTTACTACCTAGTTTGGGCTTTGGTTCTCTAGGATTCTCTTCTACCTAGATTGAACCTTTTCTTGGCCACTAGAGTCTTGTGCATTGACATAGTGTGCTTTTGCCCGTGGTATGAGGTTACTGGACTAGAGATCATGTGGATAGGGTGTGTTTGGGAATCACCTCCTTGAGTTAGAACCCTCTTTTTCTGGTTTTTGCGCCAAATTTCTTGGTTCTTCTCGAGTTGCCTTCTCTAGGGAGTTGGAACCTTTCTATCTGTTGGGCTAGCCTTGGGGAGTTCATCTCGTGTGCATTCTTTTGTCTCATAATGCATAAAATTCACATGAATGCTGCAGTCTTTGGAGCCTTGTCTATTATCTTTATGTGACATGATATCATGCTTTATATCTTGCCATGTCTTGTGATAGCTTGATTTATCATGCCCTTCTATGTCTTTGCTTAGCTCTTGCCATACTAGCTTAATTAAATGTGAACAACTTAAAGTAAAACATGTCTTGTTCAATCTTGTGACTAGTCCGGCTTTAGTGATCCTCTCTTGATTCAGGCCATGTCGAATAGGCTAAGTTGAGTCTTGAATCTGTTTTTGAGGTTTAGATTGAGCTAAGTTAGTTCATTAGTGATGCATGAGTTAAGTTTTAACTCTTTGTTCATGAACTAACTCAAGTAAATGCAAAAAGATCTCTTTTGTGCGAAAAACTGATCTCACCAATTCTTTCTCATGAGATGGCTTGCCATTGCACTAGGTATGAACTCAGGGGGAGTTTTGGATGACCAAGATCACCTCCTTAAGCTTATTGCTTGGAGTGATCGCATAAGGCTTGAGATCTAGCACATGGCTATGAAAACAAAAAATTCTTATGAAAAATGGTTGAAACCAACCATGAATTTACGATAAAAGCCTAATGTGCTAATTTTACTCAACTACAAATCTTCTTCAAGTGGTATCCAAAGTGCTACAAGTGATACCTAGTGCTTGAACAATATGTCTCATTTTGGGCTTGTAGCTCTCTAAATCAACTCAACTATAGCTTCTTGATTTCGCTTAGAATATTGACATGGCTTGACTCACGTTTGGATACCTTCTTCTAGACTATAATCTTGAGTGACTTGACATGCTAATTAAACATTTAATTCAAAGATCATGATTTATTTGGCTTGAGCTTGGCAATACATAGTTTGTTATGATCTAGATAGCATTGTCACCTTTATGGCTTGGTATAATTTCCGTTGAAGCCAGTTTAGATAATCTTCATGGCTCCCTCAGCTCTCATTGCCTTCATCAAATCAACTGTCGGCACTCCATTTAATTCATGCTCTATTTTTTTTCTTCCTTGCATCTTGATGACTCTATTGCCAAAAGGGGGAGAAGGATAGAAAAAAAGGCATTAAGGGGTGCAAAAGGCATTAGAATGGGAATTTGCATTAAGAGATGGGAGAAGGATTGGAAAAGGGCTTTAAGGGGGAGAATACTTGGTCGTCTTGCTCTGACAATGGTCATGAGAGCAACAGCTCTTGTCTCTGGACCATGAGCATGGACCATGAGCAAGATTGGACACTTTTTGCCAACATGGTCATGGGTTCTGTCTTCACTTCTTTTAGACCATGTCTAGCTCATGCATCTCTCCTTCCTTTTCTTTTCAAAAACAAACTCATCTTCTTGCCTTTTTCTGTGTTTGTCAATATACTCATCAAGGGGGAGATTGAGAGACCATGTGGAGGTCGCCTCATGGTTGTGATGAGTAATTGACTCTTAATCTAGTGAGATTGAGTTTGGTTTTTGAAGTTTGAGAGGAGAATGGGTCTCTCTGTTGGTTCCTAAGCCCTTACGACTTGCTTGGCAATAGCCTTACGACCACATTGTTTGTTGTCTTGGCGGCTGGAAGTGTTCGACCACCGCGGCGCTTTTGGCCATGGTCGAAGGGCACGAGAAGAAATACGACCGTTTTGGCCGTGGTCGGAAGTCAGCCATCTTTGTTTACGACCACACCGACAGCGATCGGTGGCGAAAACCTAGTTTACGACCACTTTGGCCCTGATCGAAAGCCTCTATGACCACATTGGCCATGGTCGGAGGTCGCCAGATAGCTTTACGATCACCTTGGGTGTGAACGGAGAACATCAGAAGAGGTTACGACTGGTTTGGTCATGGTCGGAAGGCTGTACGACTACGTTGTGGCGTTTACGACCACTCTGGCTATGGTCGAAGGCCATCGGAAGCAGCTACGACCACATTGGCCGTGGTGCGAGGTCGTAAGTCGAATCTACGATTGCTGTGGTCGGAAGTCGGCGCTCGGGCGTACGACCACGTTGAGTAGTCGGCGCCCTACGACCACGTTGTGATGCAGTTGGACGGGCGTGAGGAGCGATCGGACGCGGTCCAAATGCAGCGGGACTCGGTCGGAAGTGCTCGGTAACGGTCGGAATCACTCGTAGCGCGTCGATGCGATCTTACGGGTCGTGGCGGTCGGTTGTGCTCGAGATGTTTGAGCGTGATCGTAGACACATGGGAATTGGTCGTATGACCTCTAGGATCGACCATGTGAGTGGGAATCGGTCGTATGGCTTTGTGGTGAAGTCGTAGACCTCGTGCATTTATTGGTTCATCATTTCGATCGGTCGGATGATGAGCGACTTGGGATGAGGTCGTAGACTTTGGGCGATAAAGTTGTAGCGTTGTTGTGTGCGGTCGTAGGCTCGGTACGACTTGGTGATCTGCTTTACATCTTGGTAGTTGTAGCGATCAGGTGCAGAAGTCGAAGCCTGTGTGATCGGTGATCCTAGGCGACTGATTGGTGGTCGGCTGAGGCCGATTCGACTTGGTGACTGGTTATGTAGTCGTGGGATCGACTTGGTGGTCGATCGAGCTTTACGACTTGGTGGTCGTAAAGGCTCATGACTTGATGTCTGGCTCTACGACTTGGTAGTCGTAGGAGTTGATTCGACTTTGTGATCTTAGCGACCCAGTCTTGGTAGTAAGTAGTCGTAGCATTGTGTGTGTCGTTGCAAGCTTACAATGGTCGTAGCTTGTGTCTTGGCGGTCGTAGCGCCTAGTGAGTGGTCGTAGGCTGCGGGAAGGCTCTTGTGAGTGGAGGGTTTCTCGCTCGCGCAACTTGAGTGGTCGTATGGGGTATGGTCCTTATGCGATAATATCGTAGCGGCTAGCAATGGTTGTGGCATGTGTCCGCATGGTCGTAGTGAGTGTGAGACGATCGTAACGACATGTTGTGTGGTCGAAGGAGCAGGAAGTGTTCGAGCTTCGACCATTTCTTGAGTTGTGCATTCGAGTGGTCGTAGAGGGTTTACGATCAGGTTGTGTCTTTGTGACACTTGTTGGTTGTACCGATGGTTTGTCCGTTGTCCGTGTGGTGCTATGTGACGGTTTGCTTGTCCGTGGCTGCGAGGACTTGAGCTATTTCATGGTGAGCGTGGGAGGACCGGGACTAGGCACGGGAGGTGTTGAGGTCCGGACGGTTGGAGGCGCGAAGATGATCGAGGTGGTGAGGTGGTTGCAAGCCGAGGAGATGAGAACTGAAGGCTGGAGCTGCAGAGGACCTTGGAGACAAGTCTTGGTGAGGCTTGGAGTGGTCGGGACTAGACATGGGAGATGTTGAGGTCCGAGCACCGGGTGAAGTGAAGAAGACTTGGGGCTCAAGGTGGTTGCAAGCCAAGGAGATGAGGAACCGGAGCTGGGCTGCGGAGGATCTTGGTGGCAGTGCCGCGAGGTGGGATGGTCGGGACGAGGCGCGGCGGTGTCGGGTCCGAACGACCGGGAAGCGAAGAAGACCTAGTCTTGCGAGGTGGTTGCAAGCTTGGATGGCAAGGCGGAGGAAGCTTCGGGAAGGCGCGGAGTGGCATTTTGGGAATGCGGAAAGCTGCAAAGGAAGCGTGTCTCTGCCAATGCACAGGAGTTGTTGGCGCTAACGGGCAAAGCGGTGGAACCGTTGGGTTTAACGGGTAAAGCACTGGAAGCTTGTTTTCGCTAGTGGGTAAGCGAGTGTAAAACCCGGTGTTAGGAGGGTGTTCTGGGTTAGCCCAGTGTGGACTAATGGATGGATCCATTAGGGTTAGTCTCGGTGTGAGGCTATAAAAGGGAGAGGAGGCACGAGTTTGATGGGGTTGGCGGTTTGGGCCTTGAGGCGGCCGCCTCTCCTCCCATGGGAGTCTGTGAGTGTGTTCTTGGGATTGTGTGAGAGAGAGGATGAGTGGAGAATCCATGTATGAATAATCGAGAAAGAGAGAAAGAGAAGAGGTGTGAGCTCCTCTCTATGCTCTCCGGCGTATCGGGATTCCTTGTACTCCTTGATGGTTGGAATGGAAACTACGAGTTGTGTTCTCTGTCTTGTGTTTGAATGATTTGTTTGCGCTCTCTTTGTTCCTTCGTATATCTGTGTTCTTGGCTTTCGAAATCGCAGTGACATGTGGGTTTTACTCAAAGCCATCTTGGCTATTCTAGTCCCACGAGCGGTTCTATTCATCAACTCGGTACTTCTTGCTTTGAGTTGTGTTCTTGGTTTGAGTAGGCCTAGTTTTGATTTGCTCGAGCAGGGAATCATCTCAAGGCTATTTGGCGATTCATTCCGAGAGCAAGAGTCGAATCGGAGAAGTGTTTGCATCTTGCGGTCGTGCGCCGAGTACATGCTCTGCATTCGCTACGACCACGTTGAGACTTTTGTGCATGAGTCGACCGAATTCTCTGTTCGGTTTCGACCACGCCGTTTGTCCGGATCTCGGCAAAGAAGTTTTTCACGCCTTGGTTTTCTCTGTCAAAGGGCGTGAGCAAGCGTTGTCTAAAGTCTCATACCCGATTGCTTTGTGAATTGCAAGATATTTGGAAATCAAAGCAAGTGGTCATGAGCTCGCTTGTCTAGTTGGTCGTGCGCGCCTTCTCTTTTCGGTCATTCTTGTGCGTCTCTTTTGTCGGTCGGATCTCGGGTTTTGGTGGATCGTCGTCTTACCGAGTGACTCGATCGACCACGAGTTGGCGTTCGATCTCTCTGAAACAGATGGTCTATCTCTTTGTCGAGTGATCACGATAGATCCTTTCGATCGCCTTGTTTTGTCCTCGGCGTGGCGATTCTAGTTCGGTGTCGATCGATCTTCTGTTCTCCAGTGAACATTCGATCTTCCTCTTCATAGCTTTGTAGCTATTGGAGAAGAAGATTGTGTGAATACTTGGAGAGATTTTAAGGCACCATTCACCCCCCCTCTATTGCCTTTTCGGCCCTACAGGTTCCCTGCATTGATGTAACAAAAACTGCGCTATAATTCTGCATTCCTCTTGGAGAAGAGAGTTCCCCCGAAGATTTATGTATTTTACCTTTGCCCATTCGTAGACAACCTCAACAAGGCCAAACTTGAGATTATCACGTGCATACTCCTCAGGATCCACAGGCACCTTGAACTCTGCTTAGAGCTTTCCTAATCTGATTGTTGTATCTAGGGGCGGAAAACGGTAATAGATAATTCGTTTTATCTGATACTCGTATTCGAGAAAATATGAATGTGGTAAGCAAAATCCATATTCGAAAATGTTCGTATTCATATTCAAGAATATTTGTATCCATATTTGAGAATATTCGTATTCACATTCGTATTCGAGATTATTTGTATCTGTATTCGTATTCGAGATTATTCAATTCGTATTCGATCCGTTTCTAGAACCCATGAAAAATCCATACGAATTTTGTGATTCGAAATTTAAATTTAAGTGGTTTAAAACCGGTAACCTGTCAAAAACCGGTGAAAAATCGGCAAAACCGCTAGGAATCCGTTTTATCCGATATTCGTATCCGAGAAAATCCGTATTCGAAAATATCCGTATTCGTATTTGAGAATATTCATATCCGTATCTGAGAATATTCGAATTCGTATTCATTTTTAAAATATGGATTCATATTCGTATTTTAGACTATTCGATTGTATCCGATCCGTTTCCATCCCTAATTGTATCATACAGCCTAATACAGGGATAAACACGAGAACAAAAGAGACACTTGAGGTATGTCCCATGGGCAAATGAAACTAAAATTCTCAAATGTATCATATAACGAATTCCTAGGAATCTTTACTGCACACAAGCACAAGGTATATATGTGCCCAAGAGAAGCACTAGGGCAGCCTCTAAAAATATCTAACCTCTTTTTGGCATCGGCTAATTTTGGAGTGAGAGATGGTTCTGATGTATGCCGCTGTTGGAAGACGAATTCAGACACAATAGCCACCGCTTCTTCAGGTTCTAAGTCATCCAATTGATTCTCAACAGACATACTGTTGATATTAACTCCTCACCAGAGTTCGTTTCACAGGCTACTCGACAAGATCAGAATAAATGTAATGGATCTCCTTCATTACATAAAATTTAGAATGTTAACACAGAAATTTTAAAGGGTAGAAAACTAGAGATGGAGTTAGATGTGGTCCACCAAATGATCTTTTTTTTTTCGGGAACACGCAGGAGAATTGCGTGCAATTTCATTAAGAAGGAAAAGGTTTGGTACAACTTTGAGAGCCTGAACTGCCAGAGAACTCGACACTCCACAACTCAGAATCCAAAGAACGACCCTAAACAGCGCTTAGACAACTATTACATGGTAAAATTGCCGACCTAGACGACCTAAGGAAAAAAGATACACTAACATCAGCGCCTCTATGCAAGTTGCTCCTTCCAGCCGACACTGGACCCAGTCCTGGATCTTTTGGATGAGCTGCGCTAGGCTCATCTTGGAATTGTTAAAAACTTGGTTGTTTCGCTCTTTCCAGACCATCCAAGCCACCAGGATGACAAATGAATCAAAACCTCACTGCCAGCCATGCAAAATACTTGCACCTTAGCGGCGCCCAAGAATCTCCATGTCAGCTTGTCAAAAGCAAACCATATCGAGCCCTGGACGAACGGTGGCGAGGCCTGCCGGCGGTGAGGGAGAACAAAATGGAGTGCTCGGCTCCGTTTGCACCTCCCGATGGGTTGAGTCGGACCGACAAAGACCGGAGGGGCGCCGGTGGTGAGCTAGGCTCGGCGGAAACAGGGATGGTCACGGCGGCAATTTACCCATCTAGAGCTAAATTAAAAGGGAAGGGAGTATCTAGACGTGATTGGGAGCTCACTAAGAAAGGAAGGGAAGCTTGAGAAGGCCAGGGGTGAGTTGTCGACAGGGATCTTGAACGCTGAGGTAGGCGATCAGGGCCAGGGAAGATGAGGTGGCAGAGCTTCAAATTGATGTCGCGGACGGCTTCGCGGGACGACAAGGATGCTCCGACAATAAGGAATCAGACAGCGGTGATCGAAGACACCGACAAGGAGAGGTGGCCGAAGTTGGAGAAGAACACATCGTTGGCGAGCTGCAGAGGAGAAGCCAATTAGGCTTGCTAGGAGCATTAGAGGGGAAAGAGAAACTTAAGGGAAAAGGCAATGCCAAGGGTGGTTCTCGAGATGAGCTGGCGATGACAGTGGCGGAAGGAACTTCCAGCAGTGGTGATTCTGAGCTCCGGGAGTTAGAGCGTGGAGTGGGAGGTGGATGACGCAAAATCGAGGAATCGACTGGGTGTTTATACCTAGGGAAGGGAGTTGGGTGCGTTGCACGAGTTAAGGCACGCGGTAGTGGAGGCACTGTCGCACACTCGAGTGAAGGGAGGGCGAGGCCGAGGCTAGCGCTGGGCTAGGGTGGAGAGGGGAGGTGCCAGGCGCACGCAAGGCTTGCTAAGGTGTCAATGCACACAGGGACAAGGCGACGCGTATGGGCGCTCAATTGCTCGGGTACGGCCGCAGGACAACGATGCCACGAGGCGAGGTTGGGCGAAGGGGTGGCAGGGCTAGGCAGGAGGAAGTGCAAACTTGGCGCTAGTGGCATTAAGGCAGTGAGACATCAATGACGCTGCCGTCTTGCACTGGCTCGGACGCGACAGTAGATACCAAGGGCGGCCTTGGCATCATCCGCAGTGGAGCACAGAGGAGGGTGACGCGTGACGGTGCTAAGGGGAGGCGAGCATCTAGGCCCACGAGGTGGAGTACGGGCTGGCAATGGAGCTACCACGGGGAAGGTTAGCGTCGTGGTGGAGAGGAGCATTTGAGTGCGGCAACGCGCGGCGCGGACGGCGCGCTCGCACGGGCAGAGGCAGGGGAGAGGAGGAACGAAGGAAGAGGGAGTGGGAAGGAGGCCAGGCCGGCTGAGTAGGCCGAAAGGCCCATGGTGCTGTAAGAGGCCGAGTGGGCCTGCTGGGCTGAAAAAAGAAAAAGGGCCAAACCACCTGAGAGAAAAAAATGGGAATTTTGGCGGGAGAGGAAATTAAGCAAGGTAAACAAAACTAGGAACTGAAATGTAAACTCAGGCTTTTGAACTTTAAACACCAGTTTCAGCAAATAATATTGAATTACAGTACAAAGTAACAAACCCGAAAATGGGATGTTACACTACCCCTTGGAGAAAGTCCCAGATCTTCAGAAATTCAGTAATTGTCTGCTCTGTTCAATCTTGCTTGATGGGATCGGCAATCCCTGCCACGGCTTCTCGAGGCTGGTATGCTGGAGCCACAGCCATCTGATCATTAAGGCATGTCCCAAGACCTCGAGGTTATGGATGTCGAGTCCTTTGAATTGGGTAGGCCTACAAAATGACCACCACGCGACAAAACAATGCCCACCACGAACACTGTCCGAGCCCTTCCAAAGGAAGGCTCTCCTCCTTTTGTCAACTTCCTTGATTATCCATTTTGATGGTTCAAGGGCCATAAGCATGTTAGATTGGTATTACCGATTTAAAAAACGCTAATCGGCCTCCCGGGGTTAACAAATTGGCTTTCCATACCGGTAGCGTCGCCGCGACCTTATCAGCTATTGGTTGGAGCTCCATTTTCGTTGGTTTTTTAAGAGAGGGACAAGCCAAGAGATTTGGAAGGGAAGCCACTTTTTGGACAGGGGAGCTCAGAAGCAACATCCTCCAAATCCTGATCAATACATCGGATTGGCGAGGAGAAGCTTTTGGCGAGGTTAGTTCTTCAGCCCAAGGCCTCTCCAAAGATATTGAGAATCTCTTTGACGACCTTAAGGTCTTGCACAGATGGTTTAGGAAGTGCACCACATCGTCTGCATAGGTCCGTGGTAACTAATATGAGAAGTGGTACCTTAAGCCGTAGTCAAATATGAGATCTTGTTTTTGTCATTGAGCTTTTACCGATCTTTCACTCTTTAACATGCTGAGAGTAGCCTCGTCAACAATCCGTGGTAACTAATTAACAATGATAGTTTCCCAACCCAAACCACATGTGCACTCAAGCTGGATCTTTATAGTGGTTGATATTTCAACTTTTATATCCTGTTTGGAATGAGTGTATATCACCAAATTCCATCCAAAATTAGGTGTAATATTTTGAAAACACAACCTCTTGTTTGAATACAGTAGGATAGGAGCCTAAATCCTCCTATGTAAACCAAATCAAAAGTGATTGGACAAATGAAGAAATCGTGGCTTTTCTAATCCCCTTGGGTTTTATTGTGCCACAAAATACAAATAATGGATCTAGTTCATTGACGATTTTCTTTTTGTAATCTATCCAATAAGACAAAACGTGTAAACGTCTTACTCTGCCTTGAAACTCTTGGCGTCTGCTGAAGTGCCTCATCTGGCATTTGATATTTCAATTCATTCAGCTGATCCTTGTACACCTTTTGCTCCTCCATCAATGCTATATGTTCCTTTAATTTTATACAGCCATGGCACTTGTTTTCAGACATACTTTGCAGTAGTCTGTGATATGCATGGTAGTTTTCAACAAGAAACATGTCTTTCATTTTTAGATCTGTATTCCATTGAAAATGAACAAGAAAGACAGTGACGCAGTTTATAAACGAGCACAGGAAGTGGAACTTGTTTGAATGAAACCTTCTATTTCCAAAGAGGCCCAAAAGGCCAATACAAAGCGTATAGGCAAATGTACAAATAATCCCCTAGGCTCTAGACTATTTACATGTCTAACCCCCCCCCCCCTCTCTCAAACTCAGTGTTGTTTCAAACAATTGGTGGATTAACAACATTAAGTTTGGAGAGATAGAAGTTATGCTGAGCTCTAGTCTGTGTCTTGATGAAGAAATCTGCTAACTGAAGCTTCAAAGATACATACTAAAGAACAATAACATGGTCTTGCACCTGCGATCGCATGTATGAAGCATCTACCCCAATATGCTTGGTGAGCTCATGCTTCACGGTATCTCGAGCAATGCTGATCGCGCCAGTACTAAGAGAGGAATCGGTGCAGCAGTGGAAATATCGAAATCCTCAAGTAGCCACCAAAGCCAGGTGATCTCAGCTGTCAACAATGTCATGGCTCTCAACTCAACCTCAACGCTCGAACGGGAGATGTCGGTCTGCTTCTTAGTCTTCCAGGCAATCAAGGAGGAACCAAGAAAAATACAATAGGCAGAAAGAGACCGATGATCAGAATGATTGCTTGCCCAGATTACATCAGAGTACGCCTGAAACTGCAAAGAACTGGAGCGAGAAAGGAAAAGGCGACGAGTGATGGTCCCACAAAGATATCGTAAAACACGAAGGTGACTGTTGTAGAGTTGAGTAGGTGAAAGATCAAACTCCATTTAAGTTGGTTTTGGTGATAATGACAAATACTATTATGAGATTTTGGTGATAATAACAAATGCATTTGTGAGACTAACCCTGTTTACTGATTATGATATTACTTAGTCTCATATGGATGAAAAAGGTGAAATTATTGATATATGCATTCGATATCGTACTTATAATTTTGTTGCATTCCTCACATCCAAATATATCATTAAATAACAAATCTATATATGAGACTAATATGTTTGTTTAAGTATGTTATTGTTTAGTGTCATCTGGATGAAAATGCGAGATCAAAGAGGTATGCATTCGAAATCGTATTCTTATATATTAATGCATTCCTTAGTTCCAAAATATAGATTGAACTCTACAAATAGTCCAAAATAAATATGTGCATACGTCTTCATTACACATACTTGTATGCACACATTTAGGGTGAGTTCACTCTATGTTTTGAGGTTTCACAAGTATTGATCCATGTTTCCTTTAATACACATATTTAAAATATTTACTTTGAAACATATCATTTGATTATATATAGCTTGTGTAGTTTATATATACTCACTTGCAATCGGGTTGTCATCTAACTTCTCTATTATGTGTTAATGGTTGGATAATGACAACCGGATAAGTAAGCTTTACTTAAACCTTATCTTAGAGTATACAAGTGTTGTGTACATGTTGTATACTTGCAAATACAATATTTATCTCATTATTTATGGAGATTGTTATGAATTATCAAAAAGAAAAGATTGTAGGAAAAGATTGTAGGATCAAGTCTCTCTATTATGTGTTAATGGTGATGTTTGATAATTGATGGCAATTGATTTGTGGACTAATATTTTCTATGAGTTGGATGAATAGGTTAGATTCCACAAATGAGGATGACTGTGTTGAAGATCATCAAGTTTAGATGGAAGATGGCTTCATGTGTTGAAAGCCATTAATAAGAAGATGCATCATGAGTTGATGCATATCCAAGAAATGGTCATGCATTAATCATCAAGTCAAGTGAAGACTCATTATGTGTTGATGGAGTTCAAGAAGCGGATGCATCATGTGTTGATACATGTTAAGACGATGAACCGGACTTGAAGTGATGATGTGCGTCATCAAGATTCAAGGGGATGCTTAAGGCAAATGTATGACTAACTAGGGCTAAGGATGTGTTTCTAGTCTTTTACCGGTCTTGGTGTTTGGATGGAAGACCAGGTTGCTAGTATAGGCTGCCGTATTATTAAAAGGGGTCATGTCTAATAACTTGAGTCTCATCATGTATTGATATTTCAATCTCACTTGCTCTAACTCTCTTAGCATGATGCTTATATTTGCGAATGTGTTTTGCAAATAGTTGAAGCTCATGTGTGAAATCCTTGTAACATGAGACTATAAGTCCATGTTTCCTACTCTTTGTTATATGAGGCTTATATTTGCAAATTTGTTTTACTAATGGTTGAAACTCATATAGAATACCTGTAGCATATGACTTAGGTTTGCGAATGTGCTTTGCAAATGTGAGAAGTCTATGTACCTATTTTTTGTATCATGATTTCAAAAGTGTGCAAATATATTTTGTAACTTGTTGGAAATCATGTTTGATCCTTGTATGCATGATACTATAGTTTGCAAACGTTTTTTGCAAAATTTGTTGAAATATTTGTACTTGTCAGGAAAATCGAAACTACCGCTGTGTGTAGCACTACTACCTGAGGTCGGAAGTACCAGCTCTGTGAGCAGTATTATCGGAGATCGAAAGTACCAGCAAATGTTGCGCGGTACTACTAGATGCGAATAGTTTGATCGGCTCTGTGTGAGCAGCCTGTCCGGCCGCTGGAAGTACCGGTTCTATGTGAGCAGTACTACTAGAAGGTAGAAATATCGGCGTGTGTTGCGCGGTACTACCGGATTTCGGAGGCTCCGGATTTTTCCTGCGGTATGTTTTTTCCAAATAGACCTGTGTGGTTGTCTTCTCCCCACGAAATCAGTAGTTCCGCATGTGTGGAGCAGTACTTCCCATCGGAAGTACCGGAGAAAATCAAATAAATCCCAGAAAATCAAATAAAAGGCAAATAAATATTAGGATGTTACAACGTTAATCTGAATTGGAAGGCTCCCACCATTCTTTTTCAGATCAGCCAAGTATTTCTTGCAGATCCTCTTCCAATGGCTAGTTCTTTGCAGTAAAAGCATTTGGTTTCTAGAGTCAGGCCAGACTTAGTCTTGGGCTTAGGCTTGTTTTTATGGATCTCATCCAAAGCTTTAGATTTACCCTTTCCTTTGACCCAAGGCTTAGCCTTCTTCTTGAAGCTTGTACTCTATTGCACCATCATCACATAATTATTACTTTTCTTAATGCTGTCATCTGCAGTCTTGAGCATCATATGCAGCTCGATAAGATTCTTGTCTAAGCCATTCATATAAAAATTCGTAAGGAATTGCCTATAACTTGCAGGAAGTGAAGTAAGAATTAAGTCAGTAGCCAACTCTTGGCTAAAGGGAAAACCATGTTTTTTCAAGCTCATGTAACCAACCATCTTAATCACATGGGAGCTCACCGGATTGCCCTCAGCTAGCTTACACCCAAACAATTTCTTTGAGATCTCATATCTCTCAATTCTTTTTTGTATCTCAAACATGCCTTTGAGTGCCATGATCATATCATAGGCCTCTATGTTCTCAAACTTCTTCTGAAGGTCTGAGTCTATGGCAGCAATCATAAGATAGCTAATATCAAGAAACTCATCACATGCCTTTTTATAGGCATTTTTAAGAGTAACAATAGCATTTTCAGTAGGCACTTTTAGAATTGGTTCCTCTAGAACATATTCCTTTTTATCTTACCTAAGAACAATTCTTAGGTTGTGGGACCAATCCATAAATTTTGTTCCATTCAGTTTTTCTTTATCAAGTATCGAATATAAAGCAATACTAGAGGTATGTACAACTGTTGGTGCCATAATCTACAATATAAAATATGCAAAACTATGACATATGTTCAAGAAAATTAACTTCTATTAAACAACTTAATAAAGATACTCCCACTAAATACCACATCCCTCTTATGACATTTAGTGATTCAAGACACAATCAACTTATCTACTAGTGAGCTTTGGCATCACTACTAGATGATTAGTGAAGTTGGTAAGCAACCTTTTGCTAATCATATCTCTATATAACTCTTGTTGTTGGGCAGCATCTCTATGTTCTGGCACCCAACCCAATGCTCTAAGGTCCATAACCGTTATGATGACCTTGTTAAGTTAAACCAATGCTTTGTGTGTAAGTGTTTGACACAAACCCATCTAGTTAAGGGAAATTAACAACATTCTGCTTTAGCAAGACCTACCATTACAATATATAGCTTTGGATGGTGCAGTTAATTGGGAGGGCATCAATTTAGATTAATATTATGTGAGGAAATTTTCTTTCTACCATGTTAAAAGCATTTGGAGCAATTAAATAACCTGCGTAGAAAAAATAAACAAAAATGTAAAGCCATTCATAGACAATCACATTACATCATGATGTAGTATGGCCCTTCCACGTGGTGATCTCTATCGTCACGCTTCCTGTTCGCCATGTCTCCAAGTTGCCAAAACCTTCAAGTACTCCCACTAAGCTATTATTCTCATACTAGTAAAAAGTTACAACGAGTGAAGAAACTTCACAAGTCGACATGCAGATTGTTATACAAATATAGATAGTCTTAGGCTGCAAATAAGCATGATACACAGGCCATGAACATTACATACATATACACATCTCATACATCATTCACATGCAACACAAGCATAGTGGGCCATACTATTCACAACAATCCTGCAAAAAAAAGCATAGAATTGCATTCTATCTAACATACCGCTGCCCCTCTATATATAAGCATCCATGATAGGCCTTAAACCTGAGGCCCGTTAGGAACTCGTGGCCCATATGAATTTATATCACCATTTGAATTGTATCATAACCCTTTAAGCGTGCGACTCCATAGGTTCACGTACACATGGATAAGTACTCCTACTCGTCCACTAATTAGTAGCAGCCCCCTAGTAAGACATGCTGACTCCTAAGTATGCGTAAAGATCATATCAGACGAAGTTAAACAAAACTTATATATATTTCCCTTTGCCTCATGATATCGGTCAAGCTCAAGGCGAGTACGTGCCATCCTTGTTGGTTAACTTGACCACTCTTTCTTGATCACATGACTAGAATTCCCCGACTATGGTTAACTCTTTAATCGTGAGTAGCATGCCCATGCATTTCTGGAATCCAATCACTCGAGAGGTCTAGAGATATATCTCTCGTTGCATGGAGGGGCAAAACCTATCTTGATTAATCATGCCTCGATGCATGCATCATAACAAAACCCGAAAGTTATCTTTATAACTACCCAATTATGGAGTAGCATTTAGCAACCCTTAAGTTAGCCATTATACATCTCAAGTACGTGTGACGACCTCAAATATAAGGACATAGCATACTCATTGTAAATTAGACTAACTGATGACATCTAAGAATGCAACGTTCTCGCAGTGTTTCATGGTGGGTCGATCCAACCTTATGTTCGCTAACATATACCCATATTATTGATTTGATATCTCCATATCTATGGCCCGTAAAATATGGTCATCAGTCAATACATATGCTAGTCTATTTATATGATCGTTTAAGAATAATCATCACAGACATGTAGAGTTTCACAATCAACTCACATACTTGCTAATAAATATTGACAATATTATTTAAAGAACAAGAGAACATATCATCCAATAAATTATGAACATAACAAAATATAATCATTTCTATGATTGTCTCTAGAGTATATTTCCAACAATTATATTGTCACTTACAACAAATGAACTATTGTAATGTGTTGACTTGATCGAAGTATTCAACAGAATATAAAATGCCACTAATATGAACAAACGGGTTTGATTAATTATTATTTGTGCTGCGAATTCTACGCAGATACATCGTTTACAAATCAAGATTAGTGTTGAATTGATATATATGTAGAGCATTTTATTATTTCTAGTTTTGAAACAAATCATAATCATTTACACAAAATTGTACCATGAATTTGAATGTGGATTTGCTTAAATCTAAGGTCCCATTTGGAACATGGGATTGTTTTCCCATTCTCGTGGGAATTGAAATGTTTCCTTTATAATTTCCACAAATTGAATCCTTGGTTCCAACGAGGGCCTAAAGGGTTATTATTTGAATCCTTGGTTCCAAACGAGGGTTTAAAGGATTATTATTTGAATGGAATTTTTTTAACCACATTAAGTCTCTATGGGATTTGATACTGTATTATCAACATAAGTTTACATTAATAGGTGATTTTTGTTAAAGGCCCCGCTCTATCGAGTTTCTGCTTCTGACTTCTAACTTTTCACTTCTTAATTTTGGTTTTTTAGTTTTTTTTATTGTTCTAGCTTTTTTGTCTTTTTTTCTCCCCTATTTCTATGCACTGTCTATGGTGATATAACCTTTTGTTTATTTTAAAATTTATTTACGTTGAAACCTAGGCTTATAATCCCAAATGATATTGGTAGAGATTCTTAGTTGCACTTATAATGAAACAGATTACAGTTTTACAACACGTATACAAATACATTTTATGTTTCTAACAAGTTAGTTATATCTCCCTCCTCGTAATATACTGTTGCGTGTCGTCTTGACCCGATTATTTAAAATAGCTGCTACAGTATCTCTACACACATTCATAGCTTTTCTCAAACAAACTGTAGATTTTGTTTTATATCTACCAGATCGACAAACTCACCTGTTTACTCATCTGCACCAGCAATTTTGTCTGCTCACTTTTTGGATGAGTTCTTTTCGTCTACTGCCGATGGTTTTTAGCCTCAGTGCAAGCGTTTATGTGAACAAATTGAATGACGATAAATCGATTCGAAATGACTGTCTTGATAAGCAGTTTTAAAAACACGATAAAAAAGTTATCTTATTTATTCGTGCATAAAACTATATGTAATAAACTAAAAAGAAGAGGACATTTATTTCAACGAACCCTCCCCTCCATTCAAAAATATCTTGTTGCACCATAGTAGCTAGTTTTCAAGACGAGTTTAATTCCAGGTGTGTTTCCAATTGTACAAATGTGAAGATATTGGAGCCACGTCAGCACAGGGATTAGCCCAACCAACACATGCAAGTATAGGCACATTGGAGGATGGAGCGTTAGCTTAGTTGGCTTTGCTTCGCTGGTGAGCGAGTAGCCGGCTCAGGTTCGACTAGGGCTGTAAAAAAAAGCTTGAAGCTCGCGAGCTACTCGAATTCGGCTCGTTCTAGGCTCGGTTCGAACTTTAAACGAGCCGAACTCGAGCTTGATCTCGAGCTTGCGAGCTTCACCGAGCCGAGCTCGAATAGTTCGCGAGCCCCGATTCGAGCTCAAATATTAATACATATTAATTCTTACCGAGCTTACTCGAGCCAAACTCGAGCTCGAACTTTTCTTATTGTTGAAAATTAGTGTATATTTGAATTATTTTGACTATTATCGAGTTTACTAGAGCCGAGCTCGAGCTTAAAATTTTCTTATTATTGAAAAATAGTGCATAATAAATTATTTTAATTGTTACCAAGCTTCAACGAGCCGAGCTCGAACCTACTCGAGCTTAGATCGAGCCAAGCTCGAGCCCAGATCCAAACTCGGACCCCAACTCGAGTTCGGCTCGAGCTCGGTTCGAATTTCTACCGAGCTCGAGCCTGGAAGATTAACTCGAGCTCGGCTTGAGTTCGACTTATTTACAGCCCTAGGTTCGACCCTAGGTATCCTCATATCTCAGGATACCTCCTAGAGAGTACGTGCGCGTTCTATGGTATTATATGTGTCACGGTCCGAAGGCTGTTAAGTCTTCGTTTAAATTTTTTTTTAGCATGTGCAAGAAACACACACGTGTATGTACATATGGTATGCGTCGTTGTTGTACCCTTAAAAAAGAATAGCACATTGCAATCTGTGTGGATAAGATCTGGCAGGTGGCGTCACGCGAGTGGGGGGAATCAATCACCACCAGCGCAGCGTAGGGAGCACCTGGCTGCAGTGAAGATAATCCGCGCAAGCCACGTCCCTATTTCCTACTTCTCACTCGCTATCTACTTACTTTTGGCTGGCCGGAGCCACACGACCACAGCTACTCCAGAGAACACCGACTTAGCAGGCCGCAGCAGAGAGGATTCTCCCATCCTGAGCTCGCCGTCGCGATGGCAAGCACCAACATGGCGTCGGCCACCTCGAGATTCTTGCTGGCCGCTGGCGTGCCCAATGGCAGCGGCAGCGGCAGCGGCGTGAGCAACGGCCCCAACCGTGTCAGCTTCGTCGCGTTCAACAGGCTCGGTAGGAGGCTCGTGGCCCGCGCCGAGGAGGAGGCAGCCGCGCCGCCGCCGGAGAAGGCGGAAGGCGAGGGCGCCGTGGCCACCAAGGAGCCCGCCGCCGCGAAGCCGCCGCCGATTGGGCCCAAGAGGGGAGCCAAGGTACGTTCGACGTTAGCATGTACTTGAACATGTTCTTTGTGAGCTGGCTGGGATAGTCGTCGTGTGCTTGCTTACACAGTGGATCAGGTGATGAGATGTTGCTTCTTGTGTGATCGATGAGCAGGTGAAGATCCTGAGAAGGGAGTCCTACTGGTACAATGGAATTGGATCCGTCGTCACAGTTGATCAGGTACACTCATTGGCCTTCTCATGCTTCTATTCTAGCTCATCCCGAGAGCTAACGCCTGCTAGTATATGACCCGGATCGATGACCACCCAGTCAGTCCCTCTGGATGGATGCTCTGCTCATCCCAATAGATTGGGTCTAATAACGACTCCTGACTGACTGCTATCCCTAGTTTCAAAAGAGTAAAAAACAATCTAGAAACGGACTGGTAACATTTAGCCAAACTTCTGCTTGCAGAAGTCTTGCTCCGATGATAAGACATGAAATCGTAGGTGCATCATGTATCCTACTTCTCTAACTCCCGTCTTACACACATATCTCTCCGTCACTTTTCCACAGCTCACCTTCTCCTTCTAAAAACTGTACTCATTTTCAGTCGAAAATCATCAGTCACAGCTAAAAAATATCAGCGAAAGCCAATATAAGTAGACACATAGTATAGTATTTTAGCTATCAGTGGTTACCATTTAGCCCAAATAATATTGGAAAAAATCCACTCAATCGTTTACATGTGCATGCAGGACCCCAACACCCGTTACCCGGTGGTGGTGCGGTTCAACAAGGTGAACTACGCCGGCGTGTCGACCAACAACTACGCCTTGGACGAGATCCAGGAGGTCAAATGAGAGGCTACCAAACCAGCGCGCCGTTCTGTGCTAGCTTGTGAGGATGATGTGAAAACTTTGTGTGTTAGCCCCCAAAAATCTTTGTGTGTAATAGTGTATTATTCCCTACAATCATATGTATTTGCCCCGCTTCCTCATGGACTTGATAATCCCATACTTGAAATCATTGTATTCTTTGTTCTGCTTTTGTACATGCACATAAATGCCCCTCTACCATTTGTGTTGCTCCAAAATGTCCTTCATGTTAATTAGCTAGAGGCTTAGTCTAGAACGAGGTACTGTGAAGTACACCAGGGTGCGCATTTCCGGTTGGCGGCCGGATCTGGTCTTGTTCAGGCTGGTTTGTGTTCAAAATTCAAATGTCATGACTCAAACTTAAATTCCAGAAATTCCACCGGGATAATGTTTGTGTTCCAAATTCAAATGTGATGGCTCAAAACTTAAATTCCAGAAATTCCGCCCGGACAGTGGTGGAACTGCGGTAAAAAAAAGAGCAAGGACACATGCTATTTTAAAGCACACGTACGTGTGCACGTTTGCATCAAGTCCCAACTTTACTCCACTTTTAGCTACGTAGTAGGGAAAATAGAACCGAATTTTATTTGCAATCTAGGCTTCCGTCTTTTAATCCTAATACGAATGTTTAAACAAATGAACCAAATATCGATAAACTATTTTGAAAAATTTATCTCGATAAACTGCTTCAAAACGACGTAAAAAAATCATCCCCCTATTATATAAAAGAAGCCATAAACTGAAAAAATATGACCAGTGTTAGCGTGCCGCGTACCAATGTGGAATAACCACTATATAGCTGTGGAGTGTCAAGCGTAGGGTGTAAGCGTATCTGAAATATGTAACATTTCATGTTAACTTACACCCATACTATACACAGTTAAATTAATCACTTCCAACATTCAAAATTCAATTTTTAAATAAAAAATTCGGCCAGAATTCCATATCCTGGTCCACACCGGGAAAGCGGGGATCCAATTCTCGCCGGAACTGTGAACCTAGGCAATCAATAAGGGTGTGTTTGGTTCCCCGAACATAGATGGCCTGATACCAGCTGGACCGTATTTTGCAAAAAAATCGGATGTTTGGTTGGATGAATATACTGTAGCATCCGGGATCCACTCGTCCAGCATACGGTCTCATCCGGGATCCCCAGTGAACGCCATTTCGACCGTAGCTGGCAGTCCAGGACGGAGAGAGTTGAGCCAAAGGCGGGCTAGGGTTACCTCTCGCGCGTGGAGCTGGGATCGAGCGGCGGTGATCTCCTCTCCTCTCCTCCTCCTCCGGATCCGGCGAAGTCGCCGGGGCGGCGGCGCAGCGGCACCGGCGGCAGCGGCGGGCGCGGCGAGGCGCGTGGAGGCGCGCTGGCCGTTGCCCGGCGGCGGCTCGTGGAGGCACCACGCAGGTTCCCCCGGTCGGATCCGGCCCGCGGCCTCGGCGGCCGCGGTTGAGTCGCCACCGCCTCCGCGGGTGGAGTCGCCGCCCCGCCGCCGCCGTGCCGCTCTCCCGCGCCGTCGCTCCGTGGGGTTCCTCGGCCGGATCCGGCCGGCTCTCCCCGCGCGCCCGGCGCGAAGGTCGAGAAGGGAGCGAGCGGTGGCGCGGCGTTGCGGCGCGGGAGGCCAGGCGCGCCGGGTGAGAGAATCGGAAGGGGAGGCGCGGCGTTGCGGCGCGGGAGGCCCAGGGCGGAGCCGGGGTGAGGAGAATCGGAAGGGGAGAGAGAGCGCCGAGAGCAAAGAGAAGGGGAGGAGTTGAGGCGTCGGTGGAAGAGGTGAAGAGAAAAAGGAAAACCGAGAAAAGTGGAAAGAAAAATAAAAATAGGGAAGAAAAAAAGGGAAAGGTAAAATAAAGTAGGAGAAATAAAAGAATGTGCAGATTAGAATTTTCCTTTTATTAATGTCTTTTCATTTAGAGTAAAGTTGTAAATATTTCCCTGATATACATCATCATATTGTCAAATACGTTCTTTTCAGAAGTTAAAAAAATTAATATGTCATACTGTAAATAAATTACTATTAGGAATAACTTAGTTTGTGCAAAAAAACTGAAAAAATATATGAAGGGGGTAACCACACTACCTCTCACATTCGAGGGTCACTATACCCCACTATACAGCCAACCAAACACCTTCTCGACCTCATCAGTATCTGCTCATCTGACCTATCAATCACAGACTCATTCAGCCTGTATCCACAGATACATCGAACCAAACACTCTTCTTTTTCAAAATACGGCCCTCCTCATCCAGCTTCCCCTTATCCAGGATATACGATCCCACTACCCAAAAGCAACCAAACACACCCTAAGGCATCTCTCAGCCCTAGGTTAGAGGCTACCGAGTGTTCAATAAAACAAGTTCATAATACAAACTGAAGAATGCTACAACTTTGCTAAATTACACCGTATCAAACTCGAGCTCCAATTTTTCTTTGTTCGTTCAACTTCACAGAACATAATATAGCACCCTACCCACAAACTTGTGACAGCTCCAGAATTACTTTTGGAATCCCGATGTTCTTCGTCTAGTCCATTGACAGCACCAAAAGTTCCTTTTCTATTCCTGTTAGACAGCTACAATTGCCGACTGAAAAACTCTGCCTCTCATCTCAATGTTTTTTTTCAAAAGAGATCATAAAAATAAGATACACCAATCACTTGAAACAAAACTGTGATTGCATATCTATGCCATAATGCAGATGATGCAGGCCCTGTTAGGGACATGGCATAACAGAGCATTCATCATCATATAAAGACCCGTCGAAACTCGAAAGCCCAGGAATGTCGTTGCCTGGTAAAATCAGGTCATCAAGTTACAAATAAAACATAACGAAATAACTTTTTTCAGAAGAAGAAAAAACAATAACCTAACAAAATAATTGTTCCTACAAATACAAGGTTTCTGTCCTGCCGTGAATCATTATCTTGAATTTGCAGCAATGCATACCCATGGATCCAAATAACAAAACTACTTGATCCAATCAACATAATCTTTCTTCTTTAGGAATATATGTAATTACTTTCATTTAACAAGAAACATTTAACTAATACAATATGTAATTACTGATTCAGGGAATAGTGTGGTGGAATCACATGGGATTCTAGATTGAAAAATCTGAGTCCGACAATATGTGCGGGTGGCCAAATGTGTCAAAATTGGACATAAAGTTTGCGAGAGATTAACTTTAAAATATTTTTAAAAAGATTAAATAATAAAAATAAAAAACATGCTCCAATAGCCCAACCGTTGGACGACAGGAGGTGTTGTCGCCCAGCGGTTGGGCAACAGCACCTATCATCTGACCATTAGGCGATCGCATCTCTGTCGCCCAACGGTTCATCTATTACCTGCCTGTCGCTCGGTCATTGAGCGACAAGGGCTAGTCACCCAACGGTTCGGCGATAGGAGATTAATTTTACAATAAATAAAATTACAGGTACAATTTTATATTTTTGAAAAAAGGGTTATTTAAAAAATACAGGGAATGGATCCCTTTCGCATTGCAACTGTTTATGTCCATCTCGTTTGGTGGATTTTTTTAATACTAGGTCCCACCGCCCGCCCATCTTGCAACACGGTCATTGCGTCACGTTGCTCCACCGAGACTGGGAAGAGGTAGTTTCATTCCACGAGTGAAGACCCTAATTTGCTGCAAATTTGTAAGGAGCCGACAAGGAGGAGACAAATTTGCTGGGATAATATCGTAGTTTGCGGGATAAGATTGCAGTTTGTTGCAAGTTTGTTAAGGAAACTAATAAAGATAAGATAAAATTGTGTGTGAGGATCCGATTCCACCTGTCAGAGTGACTTCCTTTGACATTACCATCACCAACTTCTTCTTTTATATTAGTAAAGATTTTAGTATTGGCTAGCTACTGTTCCAAATTCACAATACAAACGTATCATAGTTTACTGGATAATAAAACCGTTGGAAAATAAAATTTGTCAAACTTTAATCTCATTTGCCAAACATGGTACTTATTTATCCACTCTTAATTTTCAAAGCAAAATAGGAAAACAAGCACAACACAGCACAAACGGCCACAAACTAGCTTTGATTCTATGCATCTCCATTCAATAGCAATTTACCATTTCTCATTAATAGAACATATTTATATATCATTAAGATTTATTGTATTGCATTATTGCCAAACCGAAAATGAGTCGAGAAGCATAAATCAAAAGCCCACAACCTTAAAAAAGAGAGAAAACAAAAATAATTAGATATATCACTAAAATATGATATACTAAAATTGACCTTTGCCCCTCTCACACAAGGTACAGTCCAGCATTTAATCCCTTTTTTCTTTGAAACCCACCAGCTTATCTGTCGGGTCTGTTTGTCAGTGACCGTAGAGAGCTCGAGGAGGAGGTACATACCATGGGACTTATGCATCATTCAATTCGGCTTTTTTTCTTATGGTTTTTAACTGAAACATCATTATATTAGGTTTTTTAGTTATTTAATTAAAAAATAAAAATGAAAAAACACTGTTATACTTACATAGCAGTATAAAGAAAAAAATATATGAAAAAACAACGCGTTCTAAACTACTTTGTTCTAAGGTAGAAGACAAAAAAAAAACTGTTCGGAACCATCTATTAAGGCCTTGTTTGGATCCCTCCATCTAAAGTTTAGTTACTAAAGTTTAGGTCTAAAGTCTCCAAACAGGTGGTCTAAAGTTAGATCTAAACTTTAGCTAACCCCTAAAAAACACTTTAGACCGTTAGTCCACCAAAGTGAACTAAAGTGGTCTAAAGTTTTGGGTTCTTAGGCACAAAGACGTGTTTACCCATGCATGTTGGTCTCTCACCTCCCATTTAATGGTGGCCTTACGAAACGAGGAGAGGTAGTATGATCTTTTTAAAACTTTAGTTCTATCCATTAGTACAGGATCCAAACAGGACCTTCGACTAAAGTTTAGTGGCTAAAGTTTAGCCAACTAAAGTTTAGTTCAAAACTTTAGACAACTAAATTTTAGACCATGGGATCCAAACAGAGCCTAAGTCTACATTGTCGACGGTTTTGGGCCCTGTTTGGATCCCTTCATCTAAAGTTTAGTCACTAAAATTTAGATCTAAAGTCTCCAAACAGGTGGTCTAAAGTTAGATCTAAACTTTAGCTAACCCCTAAAAAACACTTTAGACCATTAGTCCACCAAAATGAACTAAAGTGGTCTAAAGTTTTGGGTTTTTAGGCACAAAGACGTGTTTACCCATGCATGTTGGTCTCTCATCTCCCATTTAATGGTGGCCTTGCTAAGCGAGGAGAGGTAGTATGGTCTTTTTGAAACTTTAGTCCTATCCATTAGTATAGGATCCAAACAGGACCTTCGACTAAAATTTAGTGGCTAAAATTTTTTTAGCCAACTAAAATTTAGTCCAAAACTTTAGACAACTAAATTTTAGACCATGAGATCCAAACAGGGCCTAATTCCCTGCATCTTTGACACCTCCATCTTGATTTTATTTTATTTTACTTTGCGTTAAAGCCCAGGAAAAGCCGAAAGGGCGCAACGTTTCGGAGAATTCGCACTTCGCCAGCCCCCACCAATTCACCGTTCCACCGCCGCACGTCCGCACCCCACTCTCCTGCTCCTCGCCGTCTCCGCCGCGCTCCCGGAGGAATTTGGGAATTGCGTGGAGGCCCCTGGGGGAGTTGGTTGTTGCGGAGGAGGACGCGGAGGCCGGGGTTCCTTTTTTGGGGCAATGGAGATGGAGGAGTCCTCGCCGTCGTCCGACTCCATCGACCTCAACTTCCTGCCGTTCCTGAAGAGGGAGCCCAAGTCGGAGCCGGCTTCCCCGGAGCACGACTCTTTGCCGCTGCCGCAGCCTCCGCTGACGCCGGCTGCGGGGGCGGCAGTTGCCCCTCCGCCGGCGACGCCTGACCTGTCTTCGGCGGCAGTGATGACGCCGCTACAGTCGCTGCCGCCGAACCCCGACGAGGACGCGCTCTACGCGGAGCTCTGCCGGCTCGGGAGCCTCTACCTGTCGTCGGCGCGGGCCGAGGCGATCGTGCCGGCTCCAGCCCCGGAGGTCGCGGCGCCGGCGGTGGTGCAGCCCGGGTCGGGGTCCGCGGCGAAGAAGCGCCGGCCGCGGTCGTCGGAGTTGGTGCGGGTATCCTCGCTGAGCGTGCGGGACCAGATCTACTTCCGCGACCTCGTACGCCGGGCGCGCATCACCTTCGAGTCGCTCCGCGGGATGCTGCTGAGGGGCGACGAACGCGCGGAGGCGCTCGGCCTCGCGGGCGTCGGCGGAGGGGACCGGCGCCGCGTCCGCGCGGACCTGCGGGCTGCGGCGCTCATGGCCGACCGAGACCTGTGGCTCAACCGCGACCGCCGCATCGTGGGGCCGATCCCGGGGATCTCGGTCGGGGACGCTTTCTTCTTCCGCATGGAACTCTGCGTGCTAGGCCTCCATGGCCAGGTGCAAGCCGGGATCGACTACGTCCCAGCGGGGCTGTCTGCCTCAGGGGAGCCTATAGCCACATCTATCATCGTGTCTGGTGGGTATGAAGATGATGATGATCGTGGTGATATACTTGTGTACACTGGCCATGGTGGCCGCGACCCCAACCTCCACAAGCATTGTGTCGACCAGAAGCTTGAGGGCGGCAACCTTGCCCTTGAGCGCAGCATGACCTATGGCATTGAGATCCGTGTAATCCGTGCTGTTAAGTCCAAGTGCAGCCCCGTTGGCAAGGTCTACTTCTATGATGGCCTCTACAAGGTTGTTGACTTCTGGCTCGATCGTGGGAAGGCTGGCTTTAGTGTTTACAAGTTTAAAATGCTGCGTATTGAGGGGCAGGATGCCATGGGTTCTGTGAATTATCGAGTAGCTGAACAGCTTAAGGTGGATGCACTAACATTGCGACCAACAGGGTACTTGAGCTTTGAAATTTCCATGGGTCGAGAGAGCATGCCAGTTGCACTATATAACGATGTTGATGATGGTCAGGACCCGCTCTTATTTGAGTACCTGGCACGGCCAATATTCCCGTCCTCTGCTGTCCAAGGGAAGTTTGCTAACGGTGGTGGTGGATGTGAGTGCACCGAGAATTGTTCAGTCGGATGTTATTGTGCAGAGAGGAATGGGGGTGAGTTTGCATATGATAAGGCTGGTGTTCTGCTACGGGGAAAACCACTTGTGTATGAGTGTGGGCCGTACTGCCAGTGCCTGCCTAGTTGCCCCAACAGGGTTAGTCAGAAGGGGCTTAAGAATAGGCTTGAGGTCTTCCGGTCAAGGGAAACTGGGTGGGGGGTTCGGTCATTGGATCTCATTAAGGCCGGCACGTTCATTTGTGAGTTTAGTGGGATTGTGCTTACTCATCAGCAGTCAGAGATTGTATCTGCAAATGGTGATTGCTTGGTGCGTCCAAACAGGTTCCCTCCAAGGTGGTTAGATTGGGGTGATATCTCTGATGTGTATCCTGAGTATGTGGCTCCGAACCATCCTGCTATTTCTCACTTGAAATTTTCAATTGATGTGTCAAGGGCAAGGAATGTGGCTTGTTATTTCAGTCATAGTTGCAGTCCAAATGTATTTGTCCAGTTTGTGCTGTTTGACCATTACAACGTGTCGTATCCCCACCTCATGATCTTTGCCATGGAGAACATTCCGCCATTGAGGGAGCTAAGCATTGACTATGGAATGATTGATGAATGGGTCGGAAAGTTAACCATATAGTTGGAGTATTTATTAGAATGCAACATCCTCTTTAGTTTCCTTTTTGTTGAAGTTTTCATAATGCTTCTCTTGGGAATCATTGAGCCGATTGCTGACTAGAAGTTCCTCTGCTGGTAATTCTCCCAATCCTTCCTGTGATTTGGTTGCTGTGAACTTTATATGATTGTATTTTGAAATCAATACTTATAGTTGCCTTCATAACAAGTTTGTGGCTATTCCCACGTGAATTGCTTAATTTTGCATTTGTTCTTTGTCTCCTTATGATAGATCTGTATTATTTTTTAATTTGTTTGCATTTTGTTTTACTCCTGCTTTCTCCACCTCATTGCATATTCAGTGTCTACTAAGGTTCATAAACCCATGCATGGTTGTTGAAAAGATTAGATGACATGATGCATTCGCGAAACTTTCTAATTTAAGAAAGTAGTTGTCCCTGAGTGCACCTGCATGTGCATCCCTTGCCCTTCAAATAGGCAATAATTATGTTTGTACGTAATATCATAGCAAAATGTTATCTTTAAATGATTTTTTCCAATTGGTTTTTTTTTGTATCAATTAGAATGATATTGATTTTATTGTAGTAATAGGTGGCAGCTCCAGGTATGTGCATGGCCAAATGAAAATTTACTGGATACAAAATTTGATTTGGGGTTAAATATTTCCTATCAGTTGTCAATGTCATGATGGTTTCTGGAAAAATTTACTCTTCAGCCTGGTCTATATTTAGAACCGCTGTTATATATTATTACACATATTGACCTCATATTATGTTGCTGTTACTTGCATTGTTTCTGGAATGTGGAGGTGTAAATCAGGCCTGTATATAATCAAACATGCACATAGCTATTTAATTGTACTCCTGATACTGGCCCAACAAGCTTCCATAAACAAGACATCACACCAGGGATTGATGACTGATGATAAATAGTAAAGTTAAATCGCTCAACATGTGGTAGAGCAAATTTATGCAATTAGAATGCTATTACGAGAACTTGTACATTAAGACACTCAGTTGCCATGGTTTCTTGAGCAAGATTTACATTCAGATGGATTATTTGACATACTTTCAAGTAATTTGTCAGGATACCTAAAATTAACAATATATTGATCTATTTAGGTGATGGATGTGGGATATACAATAATACTAATTGATTGTAGAATGCATTCTTGTTAGGACATACAGAATTAGGTGCCACGATAAAATACTGGAACTCTGAAAATGTCATGGCTTCATGGGTTAGATAAGATATGGATATATCACTCAGAAATATTGGACTTTATATGATGCTTGGTGCAGATTATTGAAAGAAATTGTGGATGGAGTAAACTATCTGTTTTTGTTCTGCAAGAGTTTGATAGGACTGCTATTTTCTTTTCTTTTTTTTTTGAGGGAAGAACTGCTACTTTGTAGAAAATAATAATGTTATGTTGTATGCTTTTTTTTTTTCGTTTCATGTGTTTGGTTTTGCAAGCCACCTTTAATACTACTAGGTATCAAAGATCTCAGTTATATGTTATGTATTGTATCGTACAAGATTGTTTTCACATCAATTACAAACACAATGACTCTTTGTTAGTAGAGATGCTATTTGAAACCTTAAAGGAAGTTTAGGCAGGAGGTTTTCTTGTGCAACTCGTTTGCCAATGCACATTACCTGGCTTGCTCTACATTGCTTGCTTGCCTGCATGCCTAAAATGCGACTGTGCTGCCCTTGTCAGTGACCAGGCTATTACCCAGCTACACCATGGGTATATATAAATTGATTGATATGTCCTGTACTTCCCTCCTATGGAGGGAATGCTCTGGGCCTCTGACCCATGTTTAATACTGATCGGGCAATCATTCATTTAGTAACCCCAATGCCACGCTTTATAAAAGAACCTTCCTAATATGTATTATGCACTTGCTTCTTTGAACTAGCCTAAGCAGGCAGTTCCTATGATACTTTTGTGAATGCCTAGATGAACACATGGAGACAATTTTTTTTAAAAGATTGGATTATATACAAAGCAATGAATATGTTTGGTTTCCGTCTGTAGACAGCGAAGCCAGAATTTGGTCGCAAACAAATTTGTTGCATGACCAAAATTTTTGGTCATTTACCATATGGATGTCAATGGTATCAGCTGCAAAATCTGGCAAGCCATAAGGTGAGGGAGGGGGATTGTCCAGGCCAATTTTTAGGCGAAAAACCAGAGCCATCATTGGCTAAAAAAAGTATGTCCAAATTACTTTGGCTAGTCAGATTCTGGATATCATCCAAACAATGGTCCATGGGTGGAGCCAAGGGGGGTGCTCGGTATGCACAAGCACCCTAAAATTTTTGAAAATTATGTATATACCATCTTTTTTGCTATATGTTCTAATTGGAGTTAGACCTCATTGCAATATTGCAATTTGATAATGCTTGAAGGATTAGATGCAAATTGTATTCTATTCCCTTTTTCAGGTTTTGTAGATGTTAGTCGCTGGACTCTTGCTTTTGGTGATAGCAAGATCCTTACTCTCATGGAGAGGATGACACTAGGAGATGGGGCAAGTTTTCTTGTTTATTGCTCACACAATGCCATGCCAACCTGAGGGGTTGGGGATACAAATTTATAGGCTGAGAACCAGCCAAGCATATGCTACGATGCTATCCTAGATGCTGTTCTAAAGCGGTCAATATGCTGTCCTAAAGCAGATGCTGTCCTAAAGCAGATCTTGTCCTAAAAGATGCTGTCCTAAAGCGATCTTGTTCTAAAGCAAAAGCAGATGCTGTCCTAAAAGCGATGCTGTCCTAAAGCATAAAAAAACAAAAAACTACCACAGCCCCACAAAGACCACGATGCAGGACTTATTCATCATTCTCCCCTAAGTGTTGTGCGTCGTCTTGTGGGAGGGTTGAACCATCCCGATCTTGGAGCGAGCTCAAGGAACTTGATCCTTCCAAGAGGCTTGGTGAGCGAGATCCATAAGCTGATCCGTGGTGTTGATGTAGCTTGCCTTGATGCTTCCTTCATCCAGCGACCTCGGATGAAATGGTACTTCACCGGATGTGCTTGCTCCGTTCATGAAAACGGGTTCTTTGCGAGGGCTAGAGCGGACTTCTGTCCCCGAGCTCCACCGCTTGATGTCCTGCCGAGAGATCACCAGCGATCGAGCGAGCGAGTGCTGAGTCGAGCGGTGGAAGCCGCTATGTACTCGGCCTCACGGTGAGACAGGCCACCACTGCCGCTTGATTGATCGCGATGAGCGAGACACTTGCCGAGGAAGAAGAGAATCCCGCTTGTGCTCTTTTTGGTGTCAATGTCACCGCGTGGTCACTGTCATGTGCACCGACGAAGTGTGCGCGCCAGACACCTCGGGTAATGGAGGCGTGGTCAAGGGTCCCGCAGCGTAGCGGATGATCCTCTTCACACCTGCGATGCTCCGTCGTCGGTCGTTGCATGAACCGACTAACGTGGCCGACGGAGAATGCCAAGTCCGGTCGTGTGTGGGCGAGGTAGCGAAGGCTCCCACAAGACGCGTGCTGCGCGGCGTCCACCTCCTCCGTCGTCTTTGTCGCGGCTCGGCTTCATCCTCTCCTCCATCGGAGTGAGAGGCTGGGTTGCGATCGGTGAGCCCGGCTAGCTCAACGGCGCGCTTGGCGTGGCGATGCGCCGGTGTGATCCGGAATCATCACGGTGCACCTCGATCCCTAAGTAGGAGAGGGCCCGGTCACTCATCCGGAAGGTGGCCTTCATCTCTTCCTTGAATGCCGCCACCTCCGCATCCTTAGTGCGGTGATCACCAAGTCGTCGGCGTGAGCGCCCGCGCCAGGCGTTGCGCGCTTTGCCCGCCGGTGAGCGCAACCTCGTGTGCGCTCTGCTGGAACCCCATTTGCTTGAGGTGGAGTCCGGCTTAGCGTTCGGGCTCGTGGTGCTGCCGCATGGCCGTAGAGGGCCTTGCGCAGCGGAGAACCTGCCTCCTGCCGGGGATGACGAATCCCGGTGACGGACGACGAGACCTCCTCCTTCAAGTCGCCGTTGAGGAAGGCGGACTTGGCGTCCATGTGATGGGCGCGCCAATCCTCCCGGGCCGCAAGTGCGAGGAGAAGACGAGCGGACTCCATGCGCGCGGCGGGTGCGGCGTCATCGAAGTCGACCCCTCTGCTGCACGAAGCCTCGTGCCACCAAGCGAGCCTTGTGCTTGAGCGATGGCGGCGGCTTCATCCCGCCGGCGAACACCCACAAGGGTGATCGCGCGATGGCCGGCGGGAAGATCCGCTAGCTCCCACGTCGGTTACGCTCGGCGGCGTCCATCTCACGCTTCATCGCGACATGCCACGCCGCGTCTCCTCGCCTCGGCGAAGGCGGGGCTCGCCGTCGTCGCACGCCAAGTGCGGCTCGCCTCGAAGTCGTGTTGCGCCGATCCGAGGGCGGGCGGCTCGCGAGGATGTTGTCCATGGTGCGATAGCGCGAGGCTCGTCGTCGTGGTAGGCGTCGACGCGATCCTCGTCGTGAGACGGCGGAGTAGCGAACTCCACCGTGCAATGCTCGTCGTGGACCGGCTGTTGGGGCGATTCGGTGGTGTGGCGCGGTGCGTGAGAGTGGTGGCCGGTGCGGAGGCGTGGAGTGGCGGTGGTGAAGAGTGGGGCGTGGCCGTGCGAAGGTGGTGGAGCACTCGTCGGGCGGTGGCGGCGGTGTCGAGGTGGGCGAGCTCGGTGAAGGCGAGCCGCTAGCTCCCCGCTCTCGAAGTGGGCGTGAGTCGACAACAAAGTCCCCGAGTCGAAGTCGAACCGTCGCCCACCGCCTGTCCCACGTCGGCCTCGCCGCCGTCGAACACAACGTCACGCGAGATGCGGACTCGGCGTGTGTCGTGGTCGAGGATGCGGTAGGCCTTCGAGCCTCGCGTGGCCGATGAACACTCCGGTGCTCGCCGTCAAGCTTACCGATGTGGCCAAGCTCCTTGGCGAGCGTGAGGGAGCCGAAGACCCGCAAGTGGGAGACCGCGGCTTGCGCCCATGCCGAGCCTCGTGACGGCGTCCTGCCGTCGAGCGCCTTGGTAAGCGGCGGTTGAGGATGTAGATGGCGATCACCACCGCCTCTCCCGAAGACGCCGGCATCCTCTCGCGAGGAGGGCGAGCCATCCCCACAACCGTCTCGTTGCGCGCTCGGCGACGCCGTTCTGCTGCGGCTGTGCGGCGCGCGAGTAGTGGCGTGAATGCCCTCATCGGCAGCGAAGACGACGCGAATTCAGCCGCCGTGGAATTCGCGCGCGTTGTCTGTGCAAAGACGCGCAGCGACTGCGGCGCGCTCGCCTCGCAGCGACTGCGCGCGCTGATGGCGTCCGCAGCCTCTCCGCTTTGCCGCGAGGACCATCACCCACATGTAGCGGGAGAGGTCGTCGACGGCGGCAGGAAGTAGCGTCGTCCTCCGGTGTGGCGGTGTCACCGGGCCACACAAGTCCCGTGCACGAGCTCGAGCCTCTCTTTGGCTCGGAAACTTCGCTTCTTTGGGAAAGGAGTCGCCTGCGCCGTCAACACGCAGACGTCGCGAGCCGCTCCACATGGTCAAGGCACGGCAGCCTCGCACCATTTCCGTGGCAGAGCCGCCGGGGCCTCGAAGTGGAGGTGCCCAAGCGCTCGTGCCATCGCCACGCCTCGTCGTCCCGACGAGCCGCGAGAGCAGAGGGTTGTGCCACTGCGCGTGAAGAGTGTAGAGTCGATTTGCGCCTCTGGTTACCTTGGCAAGGAGGCGGCGTCGAAGATCCCAAATCGCGGCACCGTGCTCGATCTCGACACGCGAGCCGTTCTCATCCGGTGTCCCAAGCCGATGATGGAGTTCGCGGTCGGGGATGTAGTAGACGCGGTGGCGGCCGGTGCTCGCCGATCTTGGCGGCGAAGATGACAGAGCCGACGCCTTGATCTCCACGGCGGGCGTCGCCGAACAGCGGTGCCTCGAGCGCTGAGTCGAGCTCGGAGAAGAACTCCGCCGCCCGGTCATGTGGTGGGTGGCGCGGTGTCGAGCACCACCCGTCGGTCTTGTCATTCTTTGGGCCATCGCCGAGGAGGCGTGTGCTTTTGGCTCGTCAAGGTGGAGGAGAGCCGCGCGCGGCGGCCGGCCGGAGGTAGTTCGATGCTCGCATGAGCAATGAACAGACCGGCTGCTCCTCGCTGCGCGATGTGGGCTCGCCGCGTCGTGGTGTCGACACTCCTTGGCCCAATGACCAAGCTTGCCGCAGCTTGTGGCAAGAGTCGTCTCGTCTTGCGGCTTTGCTTGCCCGGCATCGCCGCACTGGCGCTTTGCGCGCTTGCGCGCTTGCCACTCTTGCGGTCGCTGTCGTGGAAGAAGGCTCCTCTTCTTGTCACCTTGGCGGCATCCCACCGCTCCCGAGTGAGGAGGAGCTTCCGCCAATGGTGACGGGTCCCGAGGAGCGCCGTGGCTCATCGATGTCGGCGACCTTGAGGCGACCGCGCCTCCTCGATGGTCATCGTGGAGAGGTCCAGCAGAGACCCGATCGGCGAGCCATCCGCTTGTACTTCTGGGGACGCGGCGGAAGAGCTTCTCCAGCTCTCTCTTCGCCGTAGGTGTCGTCGCGAATCGCACCAACTTGTGCAGCAGAGTGTTGAGACGAGAGCAAAGTCATCAACGTCCTCACTGGCTTGAAGGCCGGCGCTCCCACTCCGTGCGTAGTGCTGCGGTGTAGACTTGCGCGCGCGGTCGCTGCCGATGCGTCTTTGCGGCGATGGCGTCCCAAGCCTCTTTGGCGATCCGCTTGTTGGTAGCGAAGCGCATCTCGGGCGGGGCTGCGGCGATGAGAGCATCCGGCGCCGTCGATCTGATCGTGGTCGGCGTCGCCGTCCGGATCGCATCCCACATATGCCGCGCTGGAGCTTCACCTCATCACCGCGCCCGCTCGGCGTAGTTGGTCTTGGTGAGGGTAGGCCACCGCCGCCGGGGCGGCGTCCCCGACGCGACCGGTACTCGTGGTGACCACGATCGAGCCGGGAGAGAAGCGCGTTACTGTGAGGCGCGCTCTCCGTCGACCGTCGCCGCCGTCGCCGCGCGTGCCTCCTCCAGAGCGCCACCGCCGTGCGCGCCTCCTTCAGAGCGCCGCCGCGCGTCCGCGCTGTCTGGGCTGCCGTCGCGCGTGGGCGCGCGCGGCTGCCCATTGCGCCGTTCGCCGCTTGCGTTGCCTCCTCTCAAGCGGTGAGGTCGCGTCGGCTGCCGACCGTCATCATGAGCCGGAGGCTGCTATTCTTTGCCGCGAGCCTTGACCTTCTTCTTTGCCGCCGACGCGCTGCATCTGCCGTCGCCGCCGCTTCCGCCTCGCCTCCGCTGCCGCCCGCTCGTCATTGCCAGCCTTTGACGCTTCGCCGCCGCGCGCTGCTGCCGCCGCCGCTCGCTGCTGCTCTGCGCGATGAGCTCGGCCGTCACGACGCCGCATGCTCGAGGCGGCCGAAGGCCGAGGCGCCTGCGGACATGGCGCGCACGGGCGCATTGCGTGGAGAGAGGCGCGCCGACGAGCTGCTGCCGTCTCGAGAGAGTGGCGGGGACGGCCGGGCTGCTGCTGCTCGGGGCGGGCTGCTGCGAGGCCGGAGAAGGAGATGAGCAGGAGATGCTCGAAGCTACAGGATACTAAGGCTCGATACCACTTGTTAGTCATTGGACTCTTGCTCTTGGTGATAGTAAGATCCTTACTCTCATGGAGAGGATGACACTAGGAGATGGGGCAAGTTTTCTTGTTTATTGCTCACACAATGCCATGCCAACTTTGAGGGGTTGGGGATACAAATTATAGGTGAGAACCAGCCAAGCATATGCTACGATGCTATCCTAGATGCTGTCCTAAAGCGGTCAATATGCTGTCCTAAAGCGATCTTTGTCCTAAGCGAGATGCTGTCCTAAAAGCAGATGATGTCCTAAAGCAAAAGCAGATGCTGTCCTAAAAGCAGATGCTGTCCTAAAGCAGTAAAAAAAAACAAAAAACTACCACAGCCCCACAAAGACCACAGTACAGGGACTTATTCATCAGTAGACAGCCTAACACCTATTTTTCTCTGCCTACGTGGCATCATGCGGATGGTATGAAAGTGCTTTATTTTGTTTTTCTGATTACAAGAAAGACTCACACACGCACACACACCACTGCGCACACAATGCGAGTGCACCTTCTTAGTACAAGCCTAGAAAGACGGAGGCTGGGATAAATCCGTGACCTTACAAAATTCCTACTGAAGCGTCAGGATTTGAACTCTAATAGGTTTGAGTCTACATCCACAACTCTTATCATGCCACCTGTGCTTAGCTATTAGGAACCCTTTTAGCTTTTAACTAAAAAAATCAAGTGTCTAATTTTCTATTTGTTTTAGCCATCGCGATCATTATTCTAAGTGCAATGATTCGAAACTAATATGGAGTGTCTTATACAAGATATTGTACTTACAAATTTTGAAGCCATATGTGATGTTAATAGGTCACATCTATATTGTGGTCCTAAGTATAGATATACTAAAAACACTACGTGCTTTACGAGTGGTAGAATATACGAACTGTAATCTGGGTTATGTTATGTAATAATAAAAATCTATGGAATTTATTTGCCACTGTTAGTATTTGTTATTATTATGATGCCATAAAATTAAATTATTTTCATAACTAAATATGTAAAGTAGCCAAGTAATTGGGATGAAATGCCAACTAATTAATAGTAACGTTAAAGTATCATGTGAATACAATATTAATAATACATGGTTTACCTAGTGCTAACATTTTACTGCTCCCTCCGTTCTTTTTTAAGTGACATTTTATTTACGGTCTACAAGATGTGACTTTGACCGTTACTATTTGTAACTTCATCTTATTATATACTAATGAAATTATAATATTATGAAAGTATTTTTAGCGACAAATCTAGATAGTTTTAAACTATTAATAGTCAAACTTTAGAAAGTTTGACGGCACGGCATAGGCTGGGTTTGGCAGGGCTTTCAGCCTTTGGCTTTTATAGTTTGTTACAGTAACTAGGTTTCAAATGGTACGCCTTTTCAAGGCGGGGTCTACAAGTTGATTGTAGTAGACACTTTATCAACTTCACTTGTACCGTCCAAAAGAACCCACCTATAGATTATAGGACGTCAGTTAAAAAAAATTTATGTGGATGGCACGGCGAGTATTCGGTTGCAAGGGCATGCACCAAGAGGTGCCCAGCGACCGCAATGAGGATGTGCATCTAAGGAAGCGTAGAACGGCAGTTGGGGGTGCATCCATGGAGGTGCAGCACGCGCAGTGTCACTTTCATGAATCGGGGTAAACACCACCCAGAAGATGGCCGGATGGCGTCGGCGTAGAGGGAGAGAGAGATTTAGACGAGGAAGACTTTGATATTTCTTTGATTGATTTCAATAGCATGCGGTAGCCCTCTTTATATAGATGGGCTCCCACTAACAGATAGAGTATAATTCCAATCCTATCTCTAATAGTATAGAAACTCATATCATATATCTAATTATATCTCTAACAAGGGAAACTAATTTTTAACTCAAATAGAAACCGATCTCTAATTCCTAATAATGAACCGACTAGGCCTTGGGCCCAAGGTCCACACCCCTGACACTACACCCCTCTTGGATATGCAGCTTGTTCTCAAGCTGCTAAGCGGCGGTCATGGCACCAATGGAAGACCTCTGACGCCAGTGTAGAAGATGAACGGTGGCGTGTCCTGCAGCGGATGGAGACGATTGGCCAGATCCAAGCGGAACAAGGCGAAACGATGCCTGCAAAATAAGTTTTTTTTAATTCTTTTTTTACCTTTTTTTGAATTTTTGTTTTTTTGCGGTCAGACACCCTTTACAAAACTCTTCACACACGACCCGACCGAACCACGTAAAACCAGCAGAGAGCGGCTCCGGGAGGCGACGGCCTGGCGGCGGAAGAAGCGGCGGTTGGTGTGGACCGGCGGCGACGGCGGCTCCGGGCGGAGCAGTGGCCTGGCGACGATGAAACACTGCGGCCGGCGGAGCGGCGAGGGCAGCGGCGCGTCTTGAGCGAGCGTGGCTAGGGAGGCCTCGCGGCGTTCGCGGCCTCCGGCAGCGCGGCTCGAGCGGAGTGGGCCGGCGGCGGGCTTTGACACAGGCGGAGAGACTGGGCTGCGGCGGCAATGGCTCGGTGAAACGGGCCGGCAGCGGCGAACGGACGGGCGGCGGCGCGAGTGAACACGGCCGGCGGATCCCGATCTCGTCGATTCAAAACACGGCCACGAAGGCGGAGACGGAGAAGCGCGACCGGCGGCGGAGAACGCCGAATCCGGTGGCGGCGGATCGCAACGGCCGTCAGCGGCGGCGGCGGCGGCGGCGGCGGCGATAGAGATAGCGCTCGGCGGCGGAGAGCTCGTCGAGGAGCTGGACCCCGCGCTCGGCGGCGCCCTCGACGGAGGAAGATGGGGATGGCGGCGGTGGCGCTGGGGCGAAGTTGCCTTCTGCGCGTGGCGTCGTGGCGATGCTACTGATGCGAGGCGTTCTCGAGCGCGACAAGTCGGGCGTCGCCGGCTTCTTCCACGAGGTGCGCACCGGCCACGTGAGGATGGCTGTCGACGCGGTGCTGCCGCACGCGATGGTGGCCACGGCGCTCGAGGGAGAGCACGACAAGGCGGCCGAGCTGCAGTGGCACCGCATGGTTTCCTCCTTGGCAGCGGCAACGGCTCGGGCGGAGACAGCCCGGGCGGCGGATGGCGATCGGCGGCCAAGGACGACGACGGCGACTGGCGTGGGTCCGGGCCACGGATGGCGACCGGCGACTGAGGACGGCGATGGCGACAGCGACGACCGTGGATCCAGGCGGCATCGGCTCAACCACGCTCTCCTTCCGGTCGGCCGCGCCAATCCCTAATTCCCGATCGGCCGGTGTCCTCCGCCCGATCGGCCGGTGTCCTCGCCCGATCGGCCGGCGTTCTTCTCGATCGACCACGGCGCAATCTCCTCGAAGTGGTCGGCGATCTTGGCGAGGGAGTTGTCTTCTTCGCCTCTTGGCGAGGGAGTTGTCTTCTTCGCCGTGGCAGGCGATCTCGGCGAGGGTGGCGAAGTCAGTCTTTTCCCCCTTGTCGCTAGAGGGAGGCAAGTCGACGAGGGCGAGGTTAGCCTCGTCCTCCTCGTCGCTGACAGCCGGCAGATCAATATCTGCCGCCTGCTCTGCGCTACGAGCGGCCTCTTGTTGCGCCTTCTCCCGATCCTTCAAGTGCTTCTCGAAGAAGGCATGCATGTTAAGGAGGGAGTCTGCCATCTCTTTGTTGTAGCTGGCCATCTTACCAGTGTTGGCTTTTATTATGGCCATTGATTCGACGAGAGGACGAGTCGCAGGAACCATGGTAGCAGAGGTCGTGGGAAGGGATCGACTGCTCTGATACCAAGTTATCATGAACCGGGGTAAACACCACCAAGAAGATGGCCGGATGGTGTCGGCGTAGAGGGAGAGAGAGAGATTTAGACGAGGAAGACTTTGATATTTCTCTGATTGATTTCAATAGTATGCGGTAGCCCTCTTTATATAGATGGGCTCTCCCTAACAAATAGAGTCTAATTCCAATCCTATCTCTAATAGTATAGAAACTCATATCATATCTCTAATTATATCTCTAACAAGGGAAACTAATCTAACTCAAATAGAAACCGATCTCTAATTCCTAATAATGAATCGCCCACACCCCTGACAGTCACACCCAATGAAAGTTTTCTAGCTCCGCCACTGCAATGGTCAATAGGCTTCATGAGTGAAATGCTTTTACTATCTATGCTCAGCAACCAAAGAAACCATGTCATGCATTGGTAAAGGTTCAGTTACTTGTATAGTAAGAAGAGTTCGGTTCATAACAGTGTAATAACTGATGGATGTCAGAACTATTATAATTGTTAGTGGGTATAACTTTCTGGGTGTGCAGGGGCCTTTGCACGTATCTGCATGGCACCATGCGTGGCTACGAAATATCATGTACCAAACATGCCTGTTGTGGTCTATGTTTGTGCCACTTTGATGCAGTCTGCTGAACAAACTCATGTCTCATTTACTTGTATAAATCTTGAGTAATACAACAGTTTACATCTGCGATGCATTTCTTTGCTTTCTTTCCTATAATAATCAAACTCAGTCCTTGTTATATGTATAAGAAGATTGCTGGGTATTCCCAAGTCACGTTAACAAGTCAAAGGAAAGTACAATGTTAAATTGGTGAACTTAGGTCCCAAGTAGATATTATCCAACCATGGTCAAATCTTATGAGCCAAAGTATTATTAAGGGTGCTACTTGAATTTTTGTCTATTTTGAATTGTTGTATTTTTTTTCTCCGTTGACTTGTACTTTCCACAGTAGTACAAAAAAGGTGATGTTGATTGGTTAGCCAGAGGTTCACACACATTTGGCATGATTAATTGATTATACACCAAAGTGCTGTTTCGTTATTCATAAAACATAGACACAAAGTATGACTTTCGATAACTTTCCTTTCTATTATTTGGCAGACATATCTAATCTCAGTGCTACATTCCTAAACCATCTAATATTTCTGGATGGATAATACGTATTTAACCATCCAAGCAACCAAGATTTGTTGTCGGGTTTGGCCAATAGCTGGTACACTACTTTTTGTACTTGGATAGGGAAGACAAGTAGCTTGGACAGCCATATATGTAAAATTGATATCTTGATTAAGGGTACAAGAGAGTTTCTTGGATTTTACAAAGAGTTTGTAACTACTTTGATATTTCTTAAACCTTGTGTACCATTCAATGATTGGTAGCATCTAACATGAGCTAGCAATATACTTACGCTGTGAATTTATTATTAAGTGTGATTTGTGTTTGAAACTGTAGTTTTGCACTTGTTCTTTTATGCACATTACTGTCCTGTTTGTTTTTGCCAAGTCATTTGGTCTACAGCATATTTGTAGTGGTTATGGTGTTTTGTATATGCATATTTAATTTGACCTCAACTCATGTTTATCTGAAAAATGTTGTTGCACATAATTTCAAGTGTTAGTAGAACTGGATGCTTCCTGTGATGTTTTACATTGTTAGAATGGGATGATGTGCAACATGGGATGCATGTTGTGCCCGCACCTTGCACGATTAGCTTGAATAATAGTTTGTGGTACGTTCCCTTTATTTCCTTGAAATTTTAGCTAAGCTTTTCTTTACATACCGTTTCCTCATTATTGCCTCCCTGATATGCCTTTTCATTTAACAAATCTGAATAAGCTTGACAGCATCCTTCTTGTTTCAGTCCAATAATGGAGGATTTCATATGGGACGATGTTTCTAGGACGGTGACCAGGCCGCCCATGAGGAAGGCAAAGCCACAGCTCGTTGTCATCGACTGGACATCAGCCATTCGTCGTATATTTTGCATGTTAACCATAGTGGCTGTGGGCAATTAAAAGCACTCACCCTTGAAGCTTGATTTTTGCCTGTTGTAGGAAGCTTGTTTTGCGTAGCAGGCGCTCAGTTTCAAATTTAACCTTTGTTTTACCGCATCGCCACCGAACTCCATATGTACATATATCTGTACATTATCCAACTTCCAAATGTGCCCTCTTCTGTTGGTAAATGCTTGCTGGTGCTTGTATGAGGAGGCTATTTGCAGGGATCCTGTGCATTTTCAATGTCATGCACAATGCTGCATTACCAGGCCATGTCCTGGACATTGTTTTGAAATACTGTAGAGACATTGCGTATTTGCATGAACGAGACATCGGTGCTTGGCCTGAGGAACAAAAAGGCGATGATGTGAGGATTGCATCGACTAGACATCCGTGTTTGGCTTGATGAACAGAACGTGTCAAGCTGTTGGTGCCATCCTGACAGCTATCGAGGTAAGTGATGGATTTCGTCTTGGAGATGTATGATGATCCACCGGCAATGCCGGTTTTTTTAAACGGAAAGGACAGGAGCTCTGCCGATCAATCACGAGAGTTAAAAGAGCACAAAACATCGCTGGGTAACCGGTAGCGTGTAAGGGTCTAGGGAGGGACGGAAGCTCGCTAAAGGGGAGCAACAAAGGCGGGTACAATTACACGGCAAAGGCTAGCCTGAGAGGTGAAACGGATATTGCTCTTTTTCATATCATATTTTATATTCTTTCTTAGATTCAAAGTTACATATAAATAGTACCAGATAGGAATATGAATTCAGGTAGTGTCGATCACAGATACAGAACAAATACGGAGTAGGTGCGAATACGATAACAAATATATAGTCGGATATTACGTAGAACTACAAAAGGCATATATAGTGCACAGTATTTCTGGAGTAATTATTTGGCAAGATTCTAGAGCATATACCAAGCAATAAGCAGCAGTAATTCGAGCAGCCAAAACTCTGCAAAAGTACCCGAAATTGGGGGTAAGATTTGTGGATGGCGCTAGCTTAGCTGCTGGCCTGCTGCAGAGGTTGTCAATAGTATCCCCCAAGGGCCAAGGCATAGATCAAGTGGTACTTGCAGGAAATATTTCAAAGGTGGCTTGTGTTACTGCCACAGCATCGCGCAAGAAAAATATGCAAGAACCAAATACTCACATGTGCTTCATTTTAATCACATCCAGAAATGATATCTTTGTACTGAAACCTAACAAGCAACTCATCTTGTGCAGGTCATAATGACAAACAAGCAAGGTTATCATTTCCTTAAGTCCAACGTACCAGAAGATGGAGCTGACAATTCAGAAATTCAGAATCAGATGTGCCGCACAAACTTGAGTACCCAGTATCAGCACATCCTTTTGCTTCGACTGGAAGCAGTTCCATTACAAAGTACTCCCTAGTACAGCAGGGTAAATGTGATTCGCACAAAGCAGACCAAGCTTAGTTATCTCAAACATAAATAGTACTACCGGCTGACAACCTCTTATTTTCAAAAACCGGCACAGTAAAGGTAAGTAGGGGCTTATGCATTTCTTCCATTCTCTTAACAAATGAAGAGGATACATCATATAAGAGAACATCATGCCCAATCAGCAAATGGCATGACTGGTTGCCCTCAATTTTTGCAGCTGTGGGTAATTGGAGAAGGTCTAGATGCTGCTGAACAGTCCAGGGCACATATATTAAGTTCTGGAGCATATATTAAACAGTCCAAACAAGCAAATATTCACAGTTTGCAGACTACATATCCAGACTGCAGACTACATTTGCATTTGTATATTCACAGTTTGTAAAACCCTTAGATGTAACAACTTCAATATGCAGGGCTACAACACATTCATGCATTGTTAATGTCAGAATGTATGTGCATAATTGTGACCTGTCAAATTTAATTAACATGGATATTCCTATATCACAATCTACTCTGCTGAACTGACTACAAGGAAACTTTGATTGAGATAGAAACGAAGTTAAAAAGAACATAATGTAATTTGCTGTACACCTCTGTATTCTTTATACGTTCATAATTACATGGCCATCAGAAAACTGGACACAAAATAAATAGTAAAAATAAACCTGTTGTAGGGGTGGCCCCACCTAAGCCCATCCGGCCTGCTAAAGAGTTGTAAAGCCCAAGAATGGGATATGTGTAATGACATAGATACTCCTATGGAAGGTACATGAGTGTAAGTGTAGGATAGTAAAATACTCTTGATGGAAATATATATACACGCTCTGGATATAGGAAGGGGGCAAGCATTGTCTATCCATCATCTCCACTATACTCATCTCCTACTTTACTGTTTGGTCAGTAACCATAACAGTTGGCGCTGTCCGTGGGGACGACGGAGAGCAAGCCTTGAAATTTGAGAAGTGATGGCACCCAAGAAAGCTTTATCGACATTAAGGAAGAAAAGGAGTATGATGGCGGCGCTCGCAAACGCCAGGGCCTCTATATCAGCAACTGGCGTGGATGGCAACGCTGGTATTGCGAGCGCCGATGGCGACATCCGTGGCGCGGCAGATGGCCCCGTCGCGGGTGCGACAGTTGGCATCGGTAGTGGTGCCCGAGTTGGCAGAAGAAGTGATGCCGATGCCCGCGCTGGTATGGCCAGCAACCCAATGCCTAGTGTGGGAGTGACAGGTGGCTCAAGCGGCAACACCGACCTCGTCACCGACCTCGGGGCCTATCACACCGGCGCGCCGAACAGCTCCGGAGCACAGGCCGTAGTCACTACCAACTTGGTTGTTCACACCAACACCCAGGCTGGTGCAACTACTTCGACGGTGGAAAACACCCTGCTGGTGGCCCTCGGCACGTTGCAGCGCGAGTTGGCGGACCTCCGAGGGGCCGTGCGGGAAATGCAAGAGGCTCGGAGCCAGCAGGAGGCACGGAGCCAACAAACCCCGCTGGCAGCAGCGACGGAAGTTACACCAGACTGGGCAGACAGCCGCAATGCCCCCAACTCCGGTTGCATCCCGCTTCGACGTGTCGACCCGGAGTCCCCTCTTTCCACTAGCCTACAGCAGTCGGCGTGGCCAGACGACTTCAAATTCCGGCACAATAGAACCCATGATGAAGGGGACGACTAGCAATATGGCCTGTGGTGCAAGGTGCATGGACATGGCGACCACCTTATGCGGACATGCCCCACCATTGCGATGCTTCGCCAAAGCATCGCCAAGGATAGAGCCCTGAAAGTGCGGCCACCAGTGGTTGTTGCATGTGCAGGTTGGGCGTGGAGACTGTCATGGTTGTTGATGAGGAGGACAGGACTAGGATGAGGAAATCTGAGGTCTAGGCTATCGAGGATGTCACGAGGTGGTTGGGCTTACGCTGGAGCAAATAAAGATTAGAGGTTGTGTTACGTGGAGAAGCTTCTTGGAGGATTCAACATGTGAGATGATGAGGTGTGATGAAGATACAGGAGGTGCAATCCTGGAGGCTTCGTCACGTGATGAATTAGGAATTATGGAGGGAGTCCATAACTTGGAAGATTTTGAGATTAGTTAAAACCTAAGTTTAGAAGGATTTTGGGCCCCATGATTTTTATAAGAGATAGAGTTGTGTGTTCGTGGTTGAGGTGGGCACAGTTTGGGATGCTAGCCTATAAAAGTAGGGAGAGGCTAAGGGCTAACGCAACTAGTTTTGGGGGCTTTCGACGGGAAAGCTTTTAGAGATGTTTGTGAGGGCACTTTATATATCCGCGGAAACCCAGCAATAAAGGTCATCTTGAATCAATCTGGTTCATGATTTGCTTAAAGAGCACTGGTGATTGCATGTTGATTGGATCTTACAACAATGGGCAAAGCTGAGCGATCAAATAGACGATCAATCAAAAGGTCATGCGCTGAGCGATTGATCAGACAATTTAGCACCGAGTGGTCAAAACCTTCATTGGCTGCTAGAAGACTCCAAAAAGCGATGATAATCATTCACCCCCTCTGATTGTAGTATTCGATCCTACAAGTGGTATCAGAGCTAGTTGCAATGGATCAAAGAGGTTTGTGAACCGCCCCCACGCTAGATGGTACTGATTTCGCTTTTTGGAAGTGTCGTATGCAGGTTTACATTGAGGCGCAAGGTAGTGATGTTTGGAATAAATTTTCTCAACCTTATGCGGTTTCTACTACTGTCACTACAAAAAATAAAACTGATGTTGATTTAAATGCTCGAGCTCGTAACTTATTTTCTCAAGGAATTTCTCATAAAGAATTTGATCACGTAACTCATATTGCTTGTGCCCACTTAATATGGAAAACCCTTTGCAATTATCATGAAGGAACAACTAAAATTAAGAAAGTACGTTAGAATCTTTATCAAAATGAGTACTCTGATCTTACTATGAAGCCTGGTGAATCTATTGATGATCTTTTTGCTCATTTTGAGAAGATATTGAGTAACTTGTGTGGAGTTAATATTATTCCTACTGATGGAGATAATGCAAATAAAATTTTGAGATCTTTAGATTCTGAGTGGTTGATGGTTGTCACAATTATTAATCAAACGTTGATCTAGATACTCTAACCATGGATGATCTTTATTATAGATTGAAAACCTATGAGATAGAAGCTTTGCCATCTAAGATTGACAAATCTTCATCCTTAGCACTTGTGACTAACCCCGTGTAGGCTGCTTCGAGTGCGTTGTTGTGTGTTTCCTTGTCTGCTTTGACTTCTTTTTCAGAGGAACAGTTCAACCAGCTCCCTGAAGAGGACTTGGTATTTATCTCCTCATGTGCATTTAAGGCACTCAACAACGTGAGGATGAGGAGGCGAGGAGGTGCTTCAGGCTCGATTAGATGCTATGAATGTGATGAGCCATGGCACATTAAGTTGGATTGCCACAAGCTCAAAGGGAGAGTGATCAAAGAAGACATGAATTATCGTAGTCGACTATCCAAGGACAACAACACCAAGGGTGGCAATTTCTATCGTAAGTTTGCTAAAAAGATCAGATCGGCACTTGAGCGCCTTGATTTGAGTGATGGGGATTTTGAGAGTTGTGATGATGACGACCACGACGACGATGATGCCAAAGGCAAGAAAAAGAACACTGATGACTTCACGGGCATGTGCTTCATGGCAAGCAACAACAACGACGATGACTACAGTCACCTTGATGAGGTAATACCATCATATAATCAGCTTGAAAATGGTTTAATTAAACTTGCTATTGAATTCAAAAAGACTAAAAAAATTGAAAGAGAATAATTTCATTATTGAAAGCTTAAATTCTGAGATTAATAGACTTAGAGCTGCTATTCCTGATAATGAATCATATGAGTCTTATCAAGTTTTACATTCTGACTTGAAGATTGCTAGGTCAATTAATGTATCAAACTTGATTCAACTTAGTGATGTAACTGATAAATTTGATCAACTAAGAATTCTACATGACTCCTGTGATGGAAAACTTAAACATGCTAATGATAAAATTGAAAACCTTAGGTCAAACTCTTCTAAAGCATGTTCTAAATGTGATTTTCTACAAGCTTGACTTAATTTATTTCAGGAATCAATTTAACAAATGCTCTATCATGAAATCCTTTCTTGTTCTAACTGTCCTAAGTTAAATGTTGAAATTGATGCTCTAACTAGATAGTTGGAGGAAATTGCTTAAAAAGAAAGATTAGCTTGATCCAGTGTTTCTAATAATCCTGTGATAGAATCTGTTAATTGCACAACTTGTCCCTCACTAGCTAGAAAAAACGAGTACCTTAAGAATACTCTAGAGAGGTTCTCTTTTGGCAATAAGAATTTGAATATAATTCTAGACAAGTCAAAAATAAGTGTGAAAAATCATGGTCTAGGATTTAATTTTATTGAGCATGCCAAGAACCATCCTCTTAAAGTTGTCAAGTTACTCAAATTAGAAAATTTTGAATTAGAATCTAAACCAAAACAAATTATTTTTAGATCTGCTAGTATTGCAAAAGAGTTCTTTACCAAAGTAGATGCTATGAAGTTGATTGATATGACCACTCATCAAGTCAAGTATCAATGCACTCATTGTAGTAGAGATGGTCGTTTGGTTCAATTCTATTTTAGAAAAGCAAAGAAAGAGAAGAAAGATAGGATTTGGAAGCATTTTCGACCAGCTGCTTTTCATGGTCGAACCAGTAGGGTTGGACCAGATGTTTGACCGGCGGTTTCTCATGGTCATACTAGCGTGATCAGACAAGATTTTTGATCAGACGTTTTTCATGGTCGAATTAGCTTCTCAAGAGAAATTCGATGAGCATTTTCTGCTCGTTTAGACCGGTTGAAAGTCAGACTAGCTTTATGTAGGCAGTCTGATCATTTTCGACTAGTAGTGTCCATGCAATTTGACTAATCGACAGTCAGACTAGCTTTACTGAGGAGATTAGACCGCTTTGTGGTCGAACCAATGTCTCAATGATTGTCTAGTCAAAATTTGTCAGATGGTAATGCTTCAATTAAATCTTTATCAGTGCATGCTTTTGCTCTTGTTCATCAAGTATCTCAGTACTAGATTCCTAAATCATATTTTACTAACCCCAGCATTGTGAGACCAATGTTTTCTTTGATGTAAGACCAGCTGACGTGGGATCGAGAACATGTGCTTAATTGGGTCCTAATGTTTTACATCACTACGAGACTAGAACATGTGATGGTTCTTCACTTTCTTTGACGGCTTCTAAGAGATTTCACCTTCTGGTTAGACCATGTGAAAAAGGTGATGTTATCCAACACCTGGTTGAGTTCCTTTTTCAGATTGCTTGTTTTCTCTCAAAAACTACCACATTCTTCTTGTTTTGGTCTTTGGTGAAGTGAATTGGGTGTGTTACATCTTTTAGGATTTTTTTGAGGAGGAGCTTGTTGATTAAAAATTTTAAAAGCTTTGCTTATTATACTTGTAAAATAATACATCAAATCCAAGTCATTGAAATAAAATGAGTAGTGGAGTTGTCTTTATCATATTTACTCATATATTATGTAGCTTTGATCATGACTGGTTAAAATCAATTTGCTATACATGAACTAAAATATGACATGGTAGAATACTTTGACAAGATTGATTGTACATTGCACTTTGTGATGTTCATCTAAAAGGATTAGGTTGATTGTGAGTCCTCTTTGAAATGTTGGCTATGAGGCTCGTATGTTTCATATTACAATCTTCTTATGTTCACTTGAGTTGGCATGTTATAAAAAAATAAAAAAAAGAAAGAGAAGATTGAAAAGATGTATGATTCAAGCATGCCATGGTTAAACAAAAATGAAAGCACAAAATGTGCTCGAATGAAAAGAAGTATGCTTCAAGCATGCCACCATTTCAAAGAAGTTTGCTTCAAACATGGTATCATAAAAAGAAGTATGCTGCAAGCATGCCACATGCTTAAGAATTGAGTGTGGAGCTATAGGTTGCTATATGAGACTGCTAGCTCGTCTAGACTTAAAGTTTGCTGCACTTTGAGACTTTGACTTTTTATTGTGATATCTCTTTGTGCTATTAATAGATCGGTTTAGTCATTGTTGAGATGCCTATCATTAATATAAATTACTTAATCATGCAAAAAACTTGTTTTGACCTGCTATATGGCATATGACTTCATATGATCTAGAGAGCTCTACTAAAAATGATGGCTTGGTTACATTCTTAAATCAATGCAAAGTGACTTGGATAATCTATAAAGCATTTGGATGTTTACTCTCATTGATCCTTATTTTAGAATTATTCTTTCTCTAGAATTCTTGATGATTTCATTGCCAAAGGGGGAGAGATTGGAGAGTGTGGAAAAATTGGGGAAAAAATTGCTCGTGTCTCTTGTGTTGAGGGGGAGTTCTCTGAGCTTTTAGGTTTTTTTGCTATGGTCTGCAACTCAATTTTGTAAGCTTTCAGCTTTGCTATGGTCTGCAGCTCTTTCTGTGGTTGTTTGCAGCTTTTAATTTTTTTCCTTTCGCAAAATTTCTCATTCTAGAGTTTTTGATGTGTTGTCAATGAATTCATCAAGGGAGAGATTATTAGACCATGTGGAGGTTGTGTATTTAGTGCTGATGAATAATTAACATTTTGGTTTCCCTGGAATTTGCATTTGTAAAAGTTCTGGTCGATGTGCTTTTATATTGGAGTTTTTAGGGTGGCAGAACGACCATAGTAGACAACCAAAGTAGATAGAACGACCATGGTAGATAACCAAGGCAGGTCGACCACGACAGATGGCCAAGGCAGAATGACTACAGTAAGTCTACTATAGCAATCGACCATGGTAGGTCGACCAGGGCAATTGACCATGGCAGTCGACCACGGTAGGTTGACCATGGCAGAATGACCGTGTCGAAACGACCTAAGTCTGGAGTTTTTAGAAGATTCGAAGAACCTGGAGTAAGAGAGGTCGAAGACTTTGGAGTCAAAGAGTAGAGCAGTCGGAGAGGTTAAAGACCCCGGAGAGGAGATTCTAGAGGAATCGGTTGTAGCTACAGTAAACTAGTCGATGGTCATAAGCAAAGACGAATTGGTCATATGCTACAATGTAACTGGTCATGGCTACTATGACTTGATCGTATGCTACAGGGAACCAGTTGTACTAAATAGTGAACAAGATACAATGGACTATAGTCGATAGTTAGTAGGCTTCGACTAGGATGGTTGGAGTTGTGAGCTTCAGTGGACCGGTCAGAAGTGACAGTAACCAGTTGGTGGTTGTTGCTACAGTACCAAATTGGTACTCGATGGTTGTTGCTACAGTACCAAATTGGTACTCGATGGTTGTTGCTACAGTACCAGGTCGGTACTCGGTGGTCGGTGCTAGAGTACTCCATGATTGGTAGTGGGTTATACAGTACTAGGTCGGTACTCGGTGGTCGTAGCTACAGTATTTGGTCGATGCTCGATGATTAGTAGTCTGTGATATGTGCTAGGTCAGTATGCGGTGGTTGGTGCTATAGTACTCGTTGATGGCAGTTCATGCTACAGTACTTGGTCGGTACTCAATAGGCGGTGTTTCAGAACCTGGTCGATACTTGGTGGTCGTAGCAGGTGTCAAAGATACAGTTATGGTTGGTATTCAATGGTTTGGTGACTGGTTGTCGATAGTGCTACGATACTTGTGATTTTCGAGTGTTTTGAGTGGAGCGATAGTAATTCCTGAGTACTTGTGATTTTTGAGTACTCGTTGAACTAGCGGTCTGACTGGCTTGTGTATGGTGGTTATACTAGTTGTAACATGTGGCTAAGGCTAATTTCTAGAAAGTGATAGAATTTGTGGTCATGGCTGATCTGGTTGATGTTGAAGGATGGTTAATGGTATGATACGTGTGTGGACTAATGGTGTCCAAGTTGGGAAGAACTTCTACCGTGGAAAATGTTCTTTGGTCTTTGCATGTGCAGGTTGGGCGAAGACGGTCATGGTCAGCGACAAGAAGGACCGGGACTGGGATGAGGAAATCTGAGGTCCAGGTGGTCGAGGATGTCATGAGGTGGTCGAGCTCACGCTAGAGCACGTGGAGATCAGAGGTGGTGTTGCGTGGAGAAGCTACAGGAGATGCGGTCCTAGAGGCTTCAACATGTGAGGTGATGAGGTGTGATGGAGATACAAGAGGTACGATCCTGGAGGCTTCGTCACGTGATGAGTTAGGAGTTGTGGGGGGACTTCATAACTTGAAAGATTTAAAGATTAGTTAAAACCCATGTTCAGAAGGGTTTTGGGTCCCTTGATTTTTGGAAGAGATAGAGTTATGTGTTCATGGTTGAGACGGACATGGTTTGGGATGTTAGCCTATATAAGAAGAGAGAGGCTAAGGGCTAACACGACCAGTTTTGAGGGCTTTCGATGGGAAAGCTTTTAGGGGTGCTTGTGAGGACACTTTGTAAATCCACAAAAATCCAGCAATAAAGATCATCTTGAATCAATCTGGTTCATGATTTGCCTGAAGAGCGCTGGGATTGCAGGTTGATTGGATCTTATGACAACGGGCAAAGCTATGCGAGCGGTCGAACAGAGCGATCAATCAAGCGGTCGTGCACCGAGTGCTAGATCAGGCAATTTAGCACCAAGCGGTCAAAACCTTCACTGACCGCTAGAAGACTCCAAAAAGTGGTGATAATCATTCACCCCCCTCTGATTACAGTATTCGATCCTACAACATCACTTTTATGTTTTATTAATTAAAGCCAAGTATTGGTACTAAAGTAGTCTATAAAGGTTACAAACCACCTATGTCTAGAAATTGAATGAACCTCACAGGGCCCTCAAACATCAGAGTGAATTACTTCAAAAGGTTTATTACTCCTTAAACATCTACTGGGATAGGTACCCCTTGTATGTTTGGCCAGTTCACATGTGTCACATGCAAGGGGTTCCCTAGGACAAGATTTAAACAAAAAGGGATAAATACGAGACAAAGTAGCAAAAGAGAGATGCTTAAGCCTCTGATGGTGAAGTATTAACTCTTGACTAGGAGACATGCAGGTTGCAAGAGCATCTTCATCACTACCTTCATCAAGATAGTAGAGTCCATCATGCACAGTCGTAGTCCCAAGAAGTCTCCACATCCCTAGCTCCTAGAAAGCATAATAGGTAGGATCAAACCATCCTATAAAATTAAGTGATTTGGTAATAGAACTGACATATAACAGGTTAATAGGGAAATTGGGAACATGTAGAACTGGTGACAAGGATAATGTTTTAGTGCACTGGATGGATCCGCGACCTGTGAATGATATTGTGGATCCATCAGCTACATGCACCTTGTCCTTACTTGAGCATATTATGGATCCATCAGCTGCATGCACCTTGTCCTTACCTGAGCATGGTGTGTAAGAAGTAAATAGGTTCGACACCATGCAGCTTGAAGCACTTGTCTTTGATGTGCCCCTTTTGCTTGCAATAATCACATAATAATTTGTTCTTGTCTTGTCCACTTGAGGTGCTGGAGGCATGGAATGATTGCATGGACAAGGTTGAGCACTTGTAAAAGCATCATAAGATGCTTGAGAGTGTGTGATCCCACCTTTAGTTGATAGGGATAATGCCTTTGTGTTGTTTTTTGTCTACTACTAACCATGACAGGTGAGACGTATGATGAGAAGGAGTATGTTTTAAAGGGAGAGCTCATGATGCGCTTGGATGAACAATTGAGAGACCATGTTGAGGTGTCCCCATGTTTGTGATGAGTAATTGACTTGGGTTCTGGAAAGTTTAAGTTTGGTGTGGTCGGTTCGCGCCGAGTCGGTGCATGGCGCGGTCTAGTTCGGTTGGACTTGGTCGATTGTGGTCGGGAGTGCTTAGGACGCTTGTTTTCCTTCTCGATCGGTTGATTTGGGTATTTCATGCTTGAGTACCTTTTGTTAATGCTAATGTTGTTTATACTGTTTCGTGCGGTGCTATGTGACAGTTTGCTTGTCTGTGTGACTGCAGGACTTCGGAGGTAGGTCATGGTGAGGCGTGGGAGGACCGGGACTAGGCACAGGAGGTGTTGAGGTCTGGACGGTCGGAGACATCGAAGATGATCGAGGCTGCTGAGGTGGTTGCGAGTCGGGAGACGAGGAACCGGAGCGGGAGCTACCGGTGGTGGACACGACGAGCGACGGCGAGGTGGACCGGGACTAGGCTCAGGGAGGAGTCAAGGTCTAGATGGTCAGGGTGCCGGTTGCGGTTGTGCGAGCAGGAAGCTTCTAGGAAGTTGCGGCAGGGGCATTTCGGTAAAATACGCGAGGCTGCAAAATTGGAAGCGGATTCGGTTGAAGATAACGGGTTGGAGACCTGTTAGTGGAAGTCTGCAGAAGGGAGAGATTTAGGGTTTGGAGCATGTGTGGGCTTAAATTCTAGTTTCCCTCCTTCTGGTAAAAGGCTTTGACTTCTTTGCCTTTTGTGTATGTGAGGAAATGGAGTGGGAATTGGCTACCACTTCTTGATTTCCTATTTTGAAGTGTGAGCTCCTCTATTTAGTGGAGGGAAGTTGGCTGTGTGAGTGAGGAAAGTAGCATGTGAGCAGTGAGCTCCTGCGTCTGTGTTCATCTCAAGCATATAGTGAGAATGAGTTGAGATGGCTGTAATGAAACCCTCTATGTAATAGCCCTTGTCTCTGAATCAATTTGAAATGGATTGAGTTTGAGCTATCCCTTCTTTTGTGCATTTCTGCCTTTACTTGTCTTTTGTGTTCTTATGGTTTAGAGTTAATTTCTTGTTTGATTTGCTGCAAAATGGGTTAGCTTTGAACGAGGAATCTTCTCAAAGCCATTTGGCTGCTATATTCCTGAGAGCAATCACTTTAGCAGCCTTGATCTTTCGAAAAATCACCACGGGCTCATTTCCCCTGTTTTGAGATTTTAGGGTTTGAAGGCAGGGGAAGGCATGTCCCTTGGTGTCTCGGGAGTTTGATTGTTCTTGGCTTGTGCTTTCTTATTGTGATGTCATTTCCTGATGAATTGCAAAGTTTCATGATCAATAGGCATGAAAAACTCAAGCAAATTCATCATTTGGTCTCATTTTCAATTTATTTCAGCATTTCTAGCAAGTCTTCTGTTTCTTGCTCTTTTGCTTGCATTCTCTGGTTTCTAATGTCTCTCCTCTACTCAGTTTTAAGTCCAGATTAAGTGACCTGAAAAGAACAAATCTTTATTTGCCAATTTCACTGTTTTGCTGATGTTTTTCAGCATTTTCTGTGCAGTCTCTTGGCTGTTTTCAGTTTGCAGCTCTATGTTTTAAGCAGCTGGGTATTTTCGGTGGACTGCACTAATTCTTGTTGCTGCCCTCACTAGACTGCATCGTTTTGGTGTGTTTTCCTTCTTTTAGTGTTTTCTTTTTGCAGCACCTTGTCTTCCCTATTTTTGGGCCAAAAATCTGATTCTCAGTTTAGTCTGCAGACTGTCCTCGGCAAAGTAGCTCACGGCAGCACTGCTATACAGATTTCAGCCGAGTACTCCTCTCAGGCGCAGAAATCAGCTAAGTGGTTTTTCAGTCTGCAGTATATTCAATTTTCAGGTTTTAGCCGTAGCTTCTTGCTGTTTTCGGCTGCAGCCTGTAGAAGCTCTCATCTGCAGTATTTGTGTTGTTTTCGGCAGCTATTCCAGTCCCTGCAGTCTACTATTTTGGCTGTAATTAAATTTCAGTTTCAGATTTACAATTCTTGCATTAGTGATGCAGTTCAATTCAGATTTACAATTCTTGCATTAGTGATGCAGTTCAGTTCAGATTTACAATTCTTGCATTAGTGTTGCAGTTTAGTTTCAGATTTACATTTCTTGCAGTTAATTGCCTTCTGCTTCTTATTTCAGTTGTGAGGAAATATCTTTTAAGTCTATTGTCAGTTGGCTTTTTTTCCCCAGCAAGCACTCATGAGCAAGTCAAATATTCACAGTCTTTTGTTTGTAGCATCCTATATGTTCAGATTTCAGTCAATAGCCTGCAGCATGGTGTCTTCTCTGTTTTGAGTTTTCTGTTTCTCTATTTTCTTCTCTGCCTTGTTTTTGTCTGGTCCTTCGTTTTCCAGTGAGCCACCTATCTTCTGACTTCATAGCTTCTATAGCTATCAGAGAAGAAGATAAAGAGAATACTTGGGGTGATTTTGAAGGCACCATTCACCCCCCTTTGTTGCCGTTTCGATCCTACAACAATGCACTACCATTAATGAGGACATCGATAGGAAGCTTCAAGCTACTACGGCTACATTGCAGCGCTCAACCAATGATAGTATTGCTGCACCCACAACACGCCTTGAAAGAATGGTGAATCGGCTACCAAATAAAGGACGCAAGTATGATCATGATGCAGCCTAAGATCTTGAGGTGGGAGATGATAATGAGAGGTGAGATCGCGATGCCAACACTACTCTTACTGCCCAAGATGCACGCCAACAACACCATCTACATCACAACCATCATGGTATGGGAGGTAATAATTTTCAGCACCACAATGCTCATGTTAATGATGACCCATTTGCTAAAGTTAAATTTACCATACCATCTTTTGCACGTGTTATAATGCTAAAACTTATCTAGGTTGGGATATGATAGTTGAATAAAAATTTAATGCCCATCGAATTCCTGAAGTGCATAGAGCCAGACAAGCTACTAGTGAATTTAAAGATTTTGCTATCATTTGGTGGAATCAAGTAGTTAATTCTAGCTACATGGGATAGATTAAAGCTAGCTATGCATGCTAGATTTGTTCCTCTTGCTTTTAAACATGGTATGCATAAGAAATTGCAATGCTTAAACTAAAGTAATAGATCTGTTGAGGAGTACTATCAAGAGCTACAAATAGGCATGCTGCATTATGATGTTCTTGAGGATGAGGAGGATAAGATGGCTCACTTTTATGGGACTTAAGGCATGAAATTTAGGACATAATTGATTACAAATAGTGTAATGATATCAATAGGTTGTTCTAACTTGCTTGTTTGGCATGAAAGGAATTGCAGGGTAGGCAACAAAGGACAAGGATCAACTTCAGAAGTACGTCTACATCGAGATCGATGCCGAGGCAAGACAAGATAGCCCTAACCCCTATTTTTCGGTTTGCTACCCCCTCTGTGTGTCGAAGGTGGAGCCACACTCTTGCATTCTCAACAGTGTTTTGGTGAGGCATCATAACATAACGTCCGCCTGTATAGCCAATTTGATGTACGGAGAGATAGTGGAGAAGAAAGACATGGAGGCCACGCATATAGTGGTAGCTATCGAGAGAAAAATTCAAGTATAAGATTAGCTACGCGAAGGCGTGACATGCCAAGCAAAAGGCGTTGGAAAAACGTTTCAGGTCTTTCGAGATGGCATACGATAATCTTCCTCGTATGCTTAAGGTGTTGCAGGACAGGAACCCGGGCACGTATATCACTGTGCAGGACAGGCCGTCCACAAGTCCACTAGGATATGCGGTATTGCAAAGAGCCTTGTTAGCATTTGGTGCTTGCATCGAGGCATTCAGGCATATGCTGCTAGTGATCTCAGTTGACGGGACCTTTCTGATAGGCAAATACAAAGGGCAGATCCTGACGGCCATAGGCATTGACGGCAACAACCAAATATTACCACTGGCCATCGCATTCGTGGAAAGTGAGAATTATGAAAGCTGGTTGTGGTTTCTCAGAAATGTCAGGGTTGAAGTTGTCGGCACTCGTCCTGGTGTGTGCATAATCTATGATCACCACGCTGGGATTGTAAAGGCTATAAAAAAACTTCAGGAAGACCCTGAGGAGCCCTTTTCTTAGCCAGACATAAGGAACAGGTGGTGCATTCATCACCTAGGGGTGAACTTTTTCAAGTAGTTCCCAAAATAACCATTGATGAAGCTATCCATGAGGCTAACTATGCAGAACCAGTGGAGAAAATTTGATGCTTTGTGGACGTTGTTGGATGAGCACAGCAGAAAGCACGTCGATGAGAGGAGCAAGGGGCCGGTCATGCCTAGGGCGGCACAACTGGAATGCTTGCCAGCACTCGATGAGCCTAACCCAGCTGGTCCAAGAAGGAGGAGCTCACGAAATATCAAGTACTTCTCGCAGTGGATCGAGGGAGAACCATTGGAGAAGTGGTCGCTGTTGCATGACATGGACAGCCCAAGGTACGGCATAATGATGACTAACCTTGCCGAGGTGTACAATTGGGTTCTCAGGGGCCTCCGTTCTCAGCCCCTTGTCGCCATCGTGGAAGGTGTTCTTCACAGCACAATTGGCTACTTCAAGGAGAGGCACGCGAATGCCGCATTCATGCAGCCAATCCCCGAGCATTGTATTCATAAAAAATTATGGCATCGTGCTTCCCATCGTGTGCCGCTTACGGGGAGCGCAGACGAGCCAGCTGAGCTGGGAGTGGTCTGGACACACACACCTCGCGTGGCCTGGAGACTCGACCCCCGTTGGACAATCAAGTTTGCATTCCGCTAGTGATTTAGTGTTGCTGTAAGTACGTTCCGTGTTTACCTTCATCTTGTTTGCAGGCTGCGGGATGCCGGGCTACTCCCTCTTGCCCGGATGGTGCAGGAAACTGACGAGGATGGACCCGCCGTGGCCGCGGGTGGGGACGACATCGTGGAGTGATCACGATGCTTCCCATTCGATCGTTCCCTGCTGACGGCTTTGGTGGACCGTTGGCGGCCTGAGACGCACACTTTTCACCTCCCATTCGGGGATATGACGTCTACCCTGCAGGATGTGTCCCTGCTGCTTGGCCTTCCAATCGCGGGAGTCGCTACCTTCCTACCGGAGGCCCCGACTAAGTGGCGCGCTGACCTGCTCGGCAGATTCAAGGGGGTCCTTCCGTTGGGTGCCGCGAATGACAACTACATCTTCCCGGTGAGTCAGACACACGGGCCATTGCTGAGGTGGCTTGCACAGTTCTGGGTACGTGCTCTTTATAATCAGTCGTGTTGTGGAAACTCTTATTTGCGCTATTACGTACTAATAACATCTTGTTTGCATTCAGGTGGAGTGAATGGATCCAGAGGCGGATGATTACCAGGTCCTCGTGCCACTTGGAGGCATACTTGATGTGGCTATTTGGTTGGGTGCTCTTCACCAGCAGCCACGGCAACACTGTCGACGTGCGCCTCATCGCTCATGCTAGGGCAATCGCGGGCGGCGAGGCCCCCCAAGTCAGCTGGGGATCGACCACACTTGCCACGGCCTACCGTGGCATGTGCGACGCGTGCTCAAGGACCAAGGCGACATGACCGCATGGTCCAGCTTTTGGCAGCGATATGATCGCACAGGCCAGCTTTCCTCAATAACATGACATGACGACGCAGCTTTTCGCAGTGACATGACAGCACAGCCTAGCTTTGCATAGTGAGAAGACCAAATGTGCTAGCTTTGCTAAGTGACATGACATGATGACACAACTTTTCGTAGTGACATGATAGCGCGGCCCAACTTTGCGCAGTGAGAAGACCAAACGTGCTAGCTTTCCTTAGTGATATGACATGACGACGCAGTTTTTCGCAGTGACATGATAGCACGACCTAGCTTTACACAGTGAGAAGACCGAACGTGTCAGTTTTCCTCAGTGACATAACATGACAACACAGCTTTTCGCAGTGACATGACAGCATGGCCTAGCTTTGCGCAATGAAAAGACCGAACGTGCCAGCTTTCCTCGGTGACATGACATGACGATACAACTTTTCACAGTGACATGACAGCATGACCCAGCTTTGTGTAGTGACAAGACCGAACGCGTCAGCTTTGCGCAGCGACATGACCACACGTGCCAGCTTTCTGCACCACAAGACCTCACGACCTAGCTTTACTAGCTTTCCACACTATAAAATGAGGTCGAGGAGATTTCTCAGGGAATACTACGCAACCAAACCGCACACTACACCATGCTTCCTTCACCACACTGGGATGGACAAAAGGCAGAAGAAGCAATGGGACAAGATGATGAAGCAATGGGAGGAGACCCGTGACCTAGCACGGTCAGCTGTCGCCTGTGATGATAAAATAAGGGTTGCTGCTGCTTGGGCAGAGCAAGCACAGTGTGCTACGAGGTGAGCTCCCCGCAATGATAGGCCCTGTAGCAACAACCCCATCCTAAACGTTCCTACCGAGCGTTCGCTGCAACTCCCACCCGAGGGGGAGACACCCCCCTTTGTTGGTGTAGGGACACATGCAAGTTCTTCAAGTCTAAGCACCGCATCAGCCTAGGTATGTATTACTAAGCACTGCATCAGCCTAGGTATGCATTACTGGGTTGCGCAAACTACTCCAGTGACTACCCTGACCGCCCTCTAGACACCGCAACCTATCGGTAGCTGGTAAGGACCAGGTGCACCATTTTTTCCTACTTTTTCTCCTTCACAGCACGCACTAACAACCTCTCCCCTGTATTTACAATCCTGGAACCACTATGTGGCTACCACAAATGGATCAATCTTGAGATCCACCCTGAGGACCAATGGGCCATCGACTTCGAGGAGTGGAATGCCGCAAGGTCATTGGAGATCCAGGAGGAGGAGCATCGCAAGAACGAGCAAACCCTGCATATATAACACGAGATGAAAGCTCATCTCGAGGAGTGCACATGTAGGGAGCGGGAGGCTTGCGAGAGGGAGCGCGAGAGAAAGAGGGAAATGGTGACCAAGGCAAAAGAGGTCGTCGAGGAGTTCAACGCCGAGCTAGCAAGGAAGGGAAAATGGCCCCAGTCCACACAGTAGGTCGTACGAGCAGTTGGGTGGATTAGTCGCACATGATGCTATATGTTATGCATGTAATCAAAAAGTACGCGGCATATTACTCCCAACTGTATTATGAAGTCTATTTAAATTCAGACAAGCTTATTATCTCATCTTTTCATATGCAATGATTCACATAGTAAGTCATCTAACAATATTAACATACTGGTTTTCTCCGTATATGAATTCCCAGTAACATCACAATATTACTTACCATTGTATGTACCGATCGTTCTAAGGTCAATCGTTCTTAAAAAAAATTCCCAAATTTTGTTACGCACCTATAACATACAATAAACATAAACTTTTATTACAAATCCAGCAGATTATTTTCCAGTTATAAACTACAAAATTGACAAAAATATATAAAATTCACGGGGACAGAGCTCCAGTCGCCCTCTGGGTGGGCGACTACCCATCAAGTTGCCCAATGGGGGGCGACCGGTTCTAGTCGACCGAGGGTCGGGCGACTGGAGCTCTGTTGCCTGGCCATTGGGCGATTGGCTCCAGTCGCCCCTCCCCCCATTGAGCGACTGGAGCCTATTTGTGTAGAAAATATTGCCGTGGGTATATTTCTATAATTTTGAATAAAAAATAGATTTTTCATACAAAAATTTCATGTAGAGATATGGGTCTGTGTTTTGCATTTCCATGGTGCTATTGGAAATAAGTTAGAAGCTCATTCTCTTTATCTTCCTTTTTGAGTACTAGCCCATGGTCAGCAGTAGTTGGATGTAATTTTTCCTTTTGCACGAACTAGCTCTCTGTTGGAAAATTTTTTGTTGGCATCTCCACACCTGAGCCATGTTAATCTTGATTTTTGTCGCAGCCGTGATTTTTCGATGATGCCCAGGTCCATGCACCGATGTTTTAATTTTTTTCCTCAACTCCCCCTCTTCCGGGGAGTGATCTCGTCTTTTGAGTTGTGTCAAGTCTAAGGATTACTTCTTTGACGATCGCGAGCTGCAGCTTGGTGTTGCCTATCTTTGATTTTCTCCAACGCTTAATCTCCTTGACCACCCTTGATAATTCGATGTGGAGGCGTCTGGATCGCTTGTTCCAGGCTTGGGCTACATACAGTTTCCTTGAAGCCTTCTATCTTATCGGAGACCATGTAAGAGTATCCAGGTTGATTGGTGATGAGCCATTGTCATTTATATTGAGTTAGATTTTGAATTTTGCAAAATTTGTAGTTTCTCATAATCTAATTTCAGGCCAGGCAGTTTGACTGGCCTGGGAGGCCGTCAGACTAACTATCGATCTAACCGGCTGGCCCAGTGATCTGACTACTTACTGTTAGTGGTCAGATCGGCTGACACCAACGGTCTACCAGCCTAGGCGTTTACTTTGGCTGAAATTCATGTTTTTGGGATTTTGGTCATGAGGTGATTTGAATTGTGTTTGGCCAGTGCATTAATATTGCATGATGCATGTTTTAGCAAACGTGGGTCAAGTTATAAAGAACTTGTGCCCATAAATGATTTCTCAGTGTTCAGATGTGTAGGGAGACTTTGAGTCAACCATGGTCAATGACAACGATCGGGGCTACGCTCATGGAGGAGCTGATGCCCAAAACGATCAAGAATGTTAGGTGATATGACTGAGCTCAAGAATGAGATAAGGAATGCGGGAAATATTAAAGGGAATGTTTAAGCGATGAATTATACCAAGTGGCTTGGTCAGTCCAAGTGATGCGTGGTCTGGTAGAATCGAAACTAGGGAGACTTGTTGATGTGTGGCAAACTAGGTGTACCTACATATGGTAAGCATAGCAATTACTTGGAAGGAAAGATGAGGACTGGATCAAGGATGGGTATTTTGGTAGGATGACCAAATACCATAAACTACATGGATCAAATCCGCGGTGCTTGGGAAAGCGGTTTAGCTCAAGGAGAGGTTGAGATGATCAAGATGATTAAAGTATGAAGACTTATCAGATTTGGGTTTATGTCCTTTGAAAAGCTTGCATGTGTTAAGTGTGTGAGTAAAATTTGTGTTGTATGAGGTTAATGGGTTTTTCTCATTTATGCTATTGGATAGTATCCACTGTGGTTAGATGTAGGTTGGTTGCCTCATCTATTTAACAGGTTGGGATAGAGACTTCTAGTTAATCATCCAGCCATTTCTCATTCTAGCCAAGTGTTCTATAACATCCCAAATTTTAGGAAGTTCAAAAATAAGTAAAATTTTTTTAAAAAAATCTTGTTTCTTATTTTTCCCTAGCTTTTGATAGGAGTTTCTTTGGAAAAGTAGCTTGTAAACACTAATTTTGAAAAGAAATGTACAATTGATAAAGTCCAAATTGAAATAAAATTCGAATATGAAAAGATGATCCATAAAATGGCATAGGAGAATTTATAGTAAAAACCATTTTCAAAAACCCAAATATGAGTTATTATGCAGGAAATAAAAGTTGGGACATTTTTTAGCATGTTTCTAAAATTCTCCAAATCAAAATAATGGTCTTTTTAATTAAAATAGTGACCTTCAATGCATTTTTGAGGACAATTGTTGGTAGATAAATTCTAGAAAAATTATACAAGACTTTGCACTATGTCAGGAGCCTTCACAACAACTTTCATAATTTTTAGAGCTCGTTTGTTATGTTTACAAATTCCTCAAAGTAATCAGCCAAACCAAATCCGCCTTCCTCTCAATCTCTTTCCCGCTTTCCACCTTTGAAAGTGTATTTTTGGAAATGGGCCTTCTCTCTATTCACTTAATTCCCATTGCTGATGAGTGGGATTGGACCCCACCCATCAGGACCTTTCTCTCTCTCTCTCTCTCTCTCTCTCGTTGACAAGCTGAGCCCACACGTCAGAAGACTTTGTCCACCTCACACCTACGCCGAATGCCACTATGGTCGTGCCCCTGGCTCACCCGTGCCCTCGCCCTTGCTCATCGCTCTCCCTCTTAGTTTGGCCTAGACCTAGGACCCACACTACAGGCCTCGCGCGCTACCTCACCGCCTTTGTCTCACCCTAGGCCTATGTGTGTTGTTTGACACACATAGCTCTGCGCCACACCACGCTTGACTGCAACACCTCACATGCAACCTCTGCGACTGGCTCCATCCTGTCTCATCACCACAATACCATCAACACACCTACAACTCCCCCTTGTCACCTTCCCTTTGTCTACACTGCGGAGCGAACCTTGAGCTTGTGATTTCTCGACGTGGCCGTGCGAGACGCTCTCCATCTACCCACAAAATCTCTTGCCTATTTAAGCTTCCCATGTGCCATCTCCTCCTCAACTCGCCCCACATTCATTTTCATGCATTCTTCGAGAAGCTCCCTGAATTGCTAGGAGCGAGAGCATCGTTCTCGATGCCAGCGAGCCTGCACCACATTCTAACATCTCTGGTGAGCTCCTTCTCTACCTGTGTAGTACCCGGATATTTCAATCCAGAATCCTCTATGATTCCAACGCACTATTCTTGGATTAGCCGATAGTTCTCACAGATACAGTACTGAATAGCAAAATACATATTACGCGGAAGCATAAATATAATAGTAGACTTACTCATGGGCCGATCAGGACAAAATCAATAAAACGCGGTAGCGGAAATGAAGCACATAGGTGGGACCCTCAGAACGTGCCCACAGGTAGCCAACTGGGGTTCGTGACCTAGTTCTTGACCTCTTCATCATCCTCACCATCATGACCTGGTGTACTGCTGAAGCGTCGTGATCTGACTCCTGATTCTGGATTAATTGAGTGAGCGAGGGTGAGCACAAACCACCGTGCTCCATGCGTCAATACACAGGATGCAAATAGATAACATGCATGGCTGGTGAAGGGAAGACTCGGGTTATTTTATTTGCCATAAATTACTTTTAAAATACGATACATAGAAATTTCCTGAGACCTAGCAATTTTGACTAAAACAGATTTTATCAACGTATATATGAAAGAATTATATAATAATAGTGTTGTGGCTACTGGCCAAACAGAGAGAGAGATGGTAGTGGAGAGGTGGGAGTGTTCTGGCTCACCTTCCCCCTCATCCTGATATATATATTCACATGGGGTATGCTTTTACAGTTATGCCCTTACATCCGTACCTCCCCATTAGGGGCACTTATGTCATTACACATGTTACTCTGGTTCTTATAACCTCCTAACAGGCCTGCTGGGCTGAGGTGGGGGTCACCCCTACAACAGGAGCCTCTCATGGTGAAGGGCTTCACAGGGCCGAAGCCATGTCGCCGGGTCCATTGGCCCCCTCCGTCTCCTGCGGCCTGTTAATTTTGCCAAGCTTGTGGTTGGGGAGCCCGAGGTCTGGGATGGACGGTGCCTAGTTGAGGCAGGTGCGCGCGCGCTCCAACCCCCACCCTTCGAACGGGTGGCGGCGGAGGCTGACGCCTACGTCGAAGCCGAGGCGCGCGCGCTCCGTCCCCTACCCTTCGAACGGGTAGCAGCGGAGGCTGGCGCCCTGCTCGAAGTAGACGCGCGCGCGCTCTGTCCCCTACCCTTCAAACGGGTGGCAGTGGAGGTTGGCGCCTTGCTCGTAGACACGCGCGCGCTCCGTCCCCTACCCTTCGAATGGGTGGCAGCGGAGGCTGACGCCTAAGTCGAAGCCGAGGCGCGCGCGCTCCGTCCCCTACCCCTCGAACGGGTGGCAGCGGAGGCTGGCGCCTAAGTCGAAGCCGAGGCGCGCGCGCTCCGTCCCCTACCCTTCGAACGGGTGGCAGCGGAGGCTGACGCCTAAGTCGAAGTAGACGCGCGCGCGCCCGTCCCCGCGCTAAGATTGGAGCTTGGCGCCGATATTGTTGTGCTTTGGAGCTGTTGTGACCTTGCAGTCTGGTAGTGCGCTTTTAATAGCGGCTAGAATCACGCCGACACCTGGCCTGGCAGGGGTCAAGCTGTCGCGTCGTGCAGTCTGCCATCCTGTTTGTGGGACACGCGGCGACTCGCGACTGGTGCGTCGTGGGATGTGAGCGGTTGCGTAACCGCGGCCGTTCGCCTCTTCCCCAGGGGAGTTGGACGCGTGTTGAGGGCGTGGAGGCGTTGTGTGCTGTTTGGTCACCTACCGGGCACGACCCTCTAAGCCCCGGCGGTTCTTCTTTCCAAATCACGGCGCCGAACGCGCAAGTTGGATCTGTCGCACTTCGAGCCACATGAGCGGCGGCCTTTATAAGGTGCCAGCGTGGAGGTGGAGGCGCCCTTGCTTGTTTTTGTGATCTGCCGCTTTGCTTCCGCCCGCGCTAACTGTAACGCCAATTGCTGCTTTCCCTGCCTCTTTCTCCCTGGTCGCGAAGAGCGATGGCTAGTCATGACGGCGCCACCCACCATCCCCGCAGCGGTTCCTTGCCTAGCCAGGGCGAGGTGTGCCGTTCGGCCATGGAGTACGAACTGGTGCCGCGGGGGAGCTCGCGCGCCAACAAGTGGTGGGACGCCATGGAGCACTCGGGAGGCTGCTGTTCCCGTGTGTTGGGGAAGAGCCGCGTGACCGAAGGGACGCTGCAGCGACTCGTGGAGGAGAGGAAGATCGCGGATCACGATGGGGCTCGCCTACCCCGTCGGGACGAGGCGGAGCCGAAGCCCCGGGCCATGGAGGCGATTGTTTTTGTCGCGTTCTTCGACGCCGGCCTTCGAATGCCCTCCACGTTGTTCGTGGCGAAGTCTGCGGGCCTACAAGCTGGAGCTAGCCCAACCGATGCCCCACGTAATACTCCGCCTAGCTGTCTTGGCGTGGGCGTGCGGACGAAGGCGGCGTCAGCGCGAGCTTATTCTCCACGCTGCACGACGCGCGCTGTCGACCCAGAAAAGTTGACGGGGCGGTGTCCAACTTCAGCGGTGTGGACTTCGTGCTCCGGGCGTCGTGCGCAACGTTGTTCCCCGCGCCAGCCTCGCCGGGGCAATGGGAGTCCGGGTGGACTCGGCAGTGGTTCTACTACACCGTGACTGACAAGAGCGGACTGCAATGCCAAGGTGGGCTGATCTCGCTCAACAGTACGCCGAGTCTGAAGGCAGAGATTGACGACACTCAAAGGCTACAGAGTCTTGTCAGTGCCGCTCGTTGAATGAGCTTGCGCGACCTAGCCGAGGAGTTCACAATATTTGGGGTGGCGCCACTCTCCTCCCGGGGGAAGTATGTTGGACAGGGCGGCCCCCGCGAGGACGGGTTCAGCCCCCCGTATCTCGCCTGCTTCCACCTTCCGCTCCTCGTAAGTCGCCCAGCACGTTGTACGCGCGCCATTGTGCCTGTTTGGTCTCCGCCTGACTAACGTGATCGTCTGCGCAGTGGCTCGGCTAGAAGACACGGAGCGCGCGGTTGCGGCACTCCTCAGCCCGTACACGCTTAAGGAGCACCAGGCGCGCGAGGCCGCAGTCAAGGCGACTAAGCAAGGGCAGGTAAACCGCACATAAGAGGCCCTGGGCATTATTGTGCCCGAGCACGTGGTGCCGGGGGAGCTTCCTGCCGGGACTCCGGGCGCTCAGGACGGTGATAGCCCTGCGGGGGTGTTATTTTCGCGACGCCGGGCCCGCTCCCGGCTCATCGTATGCGACCGCAGCGCCGGCGTTAGCACGGTGAGGCGGACGTCGCGGCCGGCGATGGGCGGCCACACTACTGGAAGCGCGCCCCTCGAATCCTCTGGCACCGTCTGCCGACGCCAACGAACCCGTGCTTGCGGCCATCGTCGAGCTGGAACTCGCCGACCCGGGGGGAGCACCGTTCCCGGCGAGAAAACCACGGTTGATGGTGCGCTATCAACCGCAGCGGCCGACGAGGGCGCGCCCCCTACGGAGGAAACCGTGGGGGCGATGGGAACCGCAGCCGGTGTTGCCGCGGAAGACTCGCTTGCGCCGCCGCAGGCGAAACGCCCTCGGACGCAGTCCCCGCCGCCACCGAGGGGTCGATACGCCGTTGCGGGGCCCTGTCGCGGGATTACGGCGTCTGGCGCGGCCGAGCAGACCTCCTCGCCGACCACGGGCGCCCTCCTCCACTTGGCGATCGTGCAGCGCCACCTGCGTCGCGCGAGGCGCGGGAGGTAGGCGTGAGTCCCTCTTCACACGACCGCGAGGCTCTCTCCGTCTGCTCGCTCATTACGCCAACATCGGCGAGCGAAGTCTCGGGACGTGGCGAAGGATCGAGCAACGGAGGTGTCTTGGTCGAAAGCCTGTGCGGTGCCCCACGGTATCCGTTGTCGTTGATGTAGCCGCGCCTCGGTGAATCCTTGCGTTGGGGCGGGGCTCGCTCGCTCGGACTTCCTCCCCGCCGAGACGCCGGCGTTCTCACCGCAGCCGCGAGCGTGCCGACAACGGCCTTGGCCGAGAGATGTTGTCGTCATGCGAGGGGAACTCCTAGCGCTTCGCGCTCTGAGCCTCGAGATGAGGGTAAATATGTGCACTGCGGCTTGTAAGTGCTTGCTGGCGCTGCGACTTGTTGTTTTTGCGGACGCTTGCCCTCGGTAGGGCCTTTGGCGAGGCCGTGTTTGGGAGTGGAGGTTAGGAGCCGCCGCGAAGCAAACAATGCTCTCACGGCGAAGGATGAAGAGCTTCGTGCGCTGGAGGGCGCCATGGTGGCCGCGCAACTCGAGGCCACAGAAGCCAAATGCGCCGCGGCTGAGGAGCGCGTCGCCTTCCTGTAGCAGATCGCCGTCCTAGAAGGGGAGAAAGCCCAGCTGGCGGAGTCTGCTGTGGGGAATAGCCGTGTCTTGGAAAATGCGTCCACGTCGGCGTGGCGGGCCATGGAGACTCTGAACCAGGCCCTCCAGGATCTGTGCGTCAGAGTGCCAGACACTATGCACGGGCCGGAGGCCCTGTCGGAGACGCTCGGGTTGATCGAGGAGGGGGCGGACGTTGCTCTTCGTGGCGCCAGAACCTTTGGCGAGCACTGCGGCTATCTTGGTGCGTGCTTCGCCCTCGCCATGCTTCACACTCGTGGGTGTAGACATACCCATGAGCTGGCGAATCCTCAACTGGACCTTCCCCGCCGACCACAGGTTATGTCAGACGCCATTCGCTCCGTTGGGCCTAGCCTACAGAACTTCCACCAACGGATGCGGGCCGCCGGGAAGATGCGGCGAGGTCGCCGTGCAGCGACGCTGCATGGGGAGGGGACCTCCTCGGTGGCTCGAAGGAGTCATCCAACAAAGACGACGACGCGTCGGCGCGGGTTTGTCCGCACCGCGCCAAGACTGAGCTGTTGGTCGGGTAGGGCGGGGGATGATGTATTGGCTCTCCGCCCTGTCCAACATACTTCCCCCGGGAGGAGAGTGGCGCCACCCCATACATTGTGAACTCCTCGGCTAGGTCGCGCAAGCTCATTCGATGAGCGACACCGACAAGACTCTGTAGCCTTTGAGTGTCGTCAATCTCCACCTTCAGACTCGGCGTACTGTTGAGCGAGATCGACCCACCTCGGCATTGCAGTCCGCTCTTGTCAGTCACGATGTAGTAGAACAACTGCCGAGTCCAGCCGGACTCCCATTGCCCCGGCGAGGCTGGCGCGGGGAACAACGTCGCGCACGACGCCCGGAGCACGAAGTCCACACCGCCGAAGTTGGACACCGCCCTGTCAACTTTTCTGGGTCGACAGCGCGCGTCGTGCAGCGTGGCGAATAAGCTCGCGCTGGGACGCCGCCCCTCTGTCCGCATCGCCCATGCGAAGACAGCTAGGTGGAGTATTGCGTGGGGCATCAGTTGGGCTAGCTCCAACTTGTAGGCCCGCAGGACTTCCCCCACGAACAACGTGGAGGGCATTCGAAGGCCGGCGTCGAAGAACGCGACAAAAACAATCGCCTCCATGGGCCGGGGCTTCGGCTCCGCCTCGTCCCGATGGGGTAGGCGAGCCCCATCGCGATCCGCGATCTTCCTCTCCTCCACGAGTCGCTGCAGCGTCCCTTCGGTCACGCAGCTCTTCCCCAACACACGGGAACAGCAGCCTCCCGAGTGCTCCATGGTGTCCCACCACTTGTTGGCGCGCGAGCTCCCCCGCGGCACCAGTTCGTACTCCATGGCCGAACGGCACACCTCGCCCTGGCTAGGCAAGGAACCGCTGCGGGGATGGTGGGTTGCGCCGTCATGACTAGCCATCGCTCTTCGCGACCAGGGAGAAAGAAGCAGGGAAAGCAGCAACTGGCGTTACAGTTAGCGTGGGCGGAAGCAAGGCGGCAGATCACAAAAACAAGCAAGGGCGCCTCCACCTCCACGCTGGCACCTTATAAAGGCCGCTCGCCTCTCATGTGGCTCGAAGTGCAGACAGATCCAACTTGCAGCGGTTCGGCTGCCCATGATTTGGAAAGAAGAACCGCCGGGGCTTAGAGGGTCGTGCCCGGTAGGTGACCAAACAGCACACAACGCCTCCACGCCCTCAACACGCATCCAACTCCCCTGGGGAAGAGGCGAACGGCCGCGGTCATGCAACCGCTCACATCCCACGATGCACCAGTCGCGAGTCACCGCGTGTCCCACAAACAGGATGGCGATCGACGACGCGACGGCGACCTGCCGAGGCAGTGTCGGCGTGATTCTAGCCGCTATTAAAAGCGCACTACCAGACTGCAAGGTCACAACAGCTCCAAAGCACAACAATATCGGCGCCAAGCTCCAATCTTAGCGCGGGGGCGGGCGCGCGGCGTCGCCGACTTAGGCGTCGGCCTCGCGCCACCGTTCGAAGGGTAGGGGGACGCGCGCGCGCCTCGGCCGACTTAGGCACCGGCCTCGCGCCACCCGTTCGAGGGGTAGGGGACGGAGCGCGCGCGCCTCGGCTTCGACTTAGGCGTCAGCCTCCGCTGCCACCCGTTCGAAGGGTAGGGGACGGAGCGCGCGCGCCTCGGCTTCGACTTAGGCGCCAGCCTCCGCTGCCACCCGTTCGAGGGGTAGGGGACGGAGCGCGCGCGCCTCGGCTTCGACTTAGGCTTGTTCTGTCCTCCCACGGATGAAGCTTTTTTTGGTGCCATCCTTCTTCTTCGGTCTTCAGGCTTGTTCTGTCCTCCCACGGACGGCGCCAACTGTTGTGGCTACTGGCCAAACAGAGAGAGAGATGGTAGTGGAGAGGTGGGAGTGTTCTGGCTCACCTTCCCCCTCATCCTGATATATATATTCACATGGGGTATGCTTTTATAGTTACGCCCTTACATCCGTACCTCCCCATTAGGGGCACTTATGTCATTACACATGTTACTCTGGTTCTTATAACCTCCTAACAGGCCTGCTGGGCTGAGGTGGGGGCCACCCCTACAACAAATAGTGATCCAGATTCCATCCATAGTTACATAGTTTCTGCACCATATGCTAACATTTCAGTGTTATAACTACTTACCTTACCACTGGGGCGACACTCAGGGCAACACAAATTAGGGCTTTTCACTTCCCACCACTTTTTCAATTCCACCCACAAAGTTTTTGAAATAAAACTATATCTGGTTATGTTCCCATGTTCGCCCATGACCGTGGGCATAGCTATTCAAATAGTTTTCACTTTGCAAAGTCTGTACACTTTACCCACAAAAGACAATCCGCTCGTTGCTCCACATGATTCCTTAGTCATGTGGTTGAGTAGACCCTCACAGTAACTTTTCAAAATATCTGGCCCCTTTTGTCATCTCACCTAATGGGCTGCTCCCACTTGTGGTGGGTCTCATACGTCACACGGGATGTTAACCATTGATACTAGTGTATTCTGACCCCACTCTCCACAATGCTACCATGACAGGAAAACTTCGCCCTCCACTCGGTGTCCCTTTAGGCCTCCCATTGCCCTTGCAATATTCCACTCCTTTTCACTTCTGGTGCGGTGAATACGAGGGTTCGATAGATTTACTTAGCCAAGTTGCAATTTGCAGACTTGTGGTTGTACTATTTTACATAGGAAGTTGTGACAAAATTCAGTCCTTAGGGTTATCTGGGCAGTTTTACCACACTCTCGTGCTTCCACCGCACCACACCCCCGTACCATCTGCTTAGATATTTAAGAAGTTGTTCATATCAAAATATACCAGCCATTTTCACCCATGACTTCCCAAGTTAGTTTAGCATGATTAAAAAGTGATGCTTGGGGCATTTTGGTGACCCGAGTATCTAAGTAGTACTAAGTATGGCACATAATTGTAGACTTATTTTTGAAAGGTTACCATTATAATTTCCCTAGGGTGACAAGATTCAAATGTTCCAAAAGAGGTGCAATACTAACAAGTCAATTAATGGGCATATAATTAAAATCTTAAGCAAACATATAATTGCATATGAAATAATAGCATGCAATTTGATAATTTAAAACATAAATAATTTGCAGAAAATGTAGGTTCAACATGATCAAAGTATTGACTTGCCTTGCGTGGTTTACCACAGTCTTGAGCTTACTCAAGCTTTCTCATTTGATGATCCTGAGCTTCTAGTCTTCATCTTCATCTGGATCTTGGTCTCGCTTTATTCGTTGATTCTTCAGAACTCCAATTTCTAATTACGCGCTAAACAACTGAATCCAAATAAGTATAAATAACTCAAAAGGTCCAAATAAATCCAATTGAACTTGATTAATTTTTATTACGATTAAATGGGTGATTTGAGGTAGGGTTGATTGGGCATAGAGTATTGATGGAGTCAAACGGGGTTGGAGTGAAGCGATCATTGGTAGAAGGAAATTCGCTGAGACTGATGCCAAGGAGGGTTCATGACAAAAAGAATATTCATGGGAGTATTCTGTTTTGGATTGAAGATGGCTGGGTTTAGCTCACTGTTGAATACCATTGCTTGACCCCTTTATTTAATAGCTTCTTTTATAATTTTATATTTATTAAGGAAGTTCCATGAGTCAGGTTAGACCTATGAACCGGTGTATGAGTTTAGTTGGGTATTAAGTATTGCATTGGTCAAGTGTTGCCATTTATGAATTAGGGCAGGGGTTCCATAGGCGATGTGTACAACTTTTAGTTTATTGAATTAATTAATATTGCTAGTAATTTGATATGTACATTTTATGCGGTCCTAATTATCAATTAATTGTATAATTGGTTAAATATTTATTTTAGAATATATATTCGTGAGATCATTTCAATGTCTGATGACCTAGGGCTACTACATTTTAGTACCTATATGCTAATATGACCTTTTAATTGGAGGCACTCTAAAAATCAATTGACAATGATATTTTATCCCTTTAGTTAGCATTTGGCATAATTTAATATTAATTAAATTTTATTTACATAGGGTTGAGCTGGTAACTATATTTCACTATCATTATTAACTAAATTTACCATTAAGATTTAATTATCAATGTTAAATTAATAACATGTTTTATATTTTTAATAGGGCCTACAGAGGACATAAGAATTTCTTAAAATGCTAGGCTAATATTTCCTCTATTTTTAACTATTTTTAGAAAAGTCCTTAATTAAGGTGGACACTCCAATTTAAATCTTTTAATGGCATACTATTTATAGTTAGGACTTATTTCATTATGTGCATAGCAATCTTTAATTTTAAGTAGCGTCATCATAGTTTATGTATTTGTGGCTGAATACTTAAAATTGTTCTTCAAAAAGGATTCTCGTAGGAAGGACGATCATATTTTATAGGGTTAAATTTTGTATTACTTAATTTTATAGTTATTTTGCCATGCAAGAAATTTTAGGATTTATTCTTTAGGAATTTTCCAAATTATCAATCATCATTTCATGTGGGATGTTAGTCGAAACATAAACTCCCATTTCACTTTCCTACTTATTTTGTTAATTAGCCAATTAATCTCTTAATTGTTCATGTGCATATAATTCTATATTTTGATGTATACGTAAATTTTATTTCAACCCAAATCAATTGTCTTAGCTTCCTTGATTTATTTCCTATATATTTCCTAATTAAAATGGGCTAATAAAAATAAAAATAAATTGTAGCAAAACGGGTCATCGGGAGGACGTGGAATCAATAAATGGTGGGGCTTTGGCTTGGGGCGGCGCCGGGCGTGGGCGGCAGCGACATGCGGCGGCCGACGCAGGGAGGCTGCAAGGGCGGCAGCACCGGAGTGCAGGAGAGGGAAACTTGGTGAGGCATGAGCATGAGAGAGGTGCCAGTATGCTTACCACATGGGCCATGGAGGCTAGGAAGCAGCGAGGAGCTCTGGCATCAGTAGCCTTCATCGGCACAGAGAGGTCGATGCTGCCAGCGACTTGGAGTGAGGAAGGAGCTTCGGCTGCACTTGGGGAAGCCTCAGGGCATCAACGAGGTGCTCCCAGAATGAGGAATTGGATTGAGAGGCGTCGGAGAAGCAATGGCTATGGTGGAGGCGCCATTGGCCAGCAGTGAACAAGAAATGCCACTCTAGAAAGCACGGGGCACTTGGGGGCAATTCGCCATGGTGGGAGGAGCTGTGGAGTGTGAGGAAGATGATGGCAGCCTACCATGGCTTTTATAGGCTCTGAGTGAGGCGGGTATCATGGAGCTTTGTGTGATAGTCGTGTGAGTGGCGCAAAAGACAGGGGGATGGCCAATAGGCGCAAGGCGTGGGCAGCGATGGATTGACCGCGATAGGGCATGGGCGTGGAGGCAACCGGCGCAGGGTGACGCGGGGTAGGCGAGGTGATGTGCACACAAGGGTGCAGCGACATGCGATGCAGGAGCGCAGAGGGCACGGAGGTGACAAGTGAGCAGGGGGAAGAAAAGGGGAGGACCAACGCGGGAGCCCAGGTTGGGACACGACGAGGTGATGGGAGCAATTCAAGCAACGTGATGGCGATGCGGGGGTAGGCGCGACGACGTGCGGTGCACATGGGGCATGAGCATGCGCCAAAGAGGACAAGGGGGAGGAAGGAAGAGGGGACACGACGAGAGGCGCAGGGCGGGTTGACGCCGGAGTAGGGGAGGCAGGGCCAGCTGACGAAGTGCCAACATGGGAGCAGTGAGGAGAGAAGGGAGAGGAAGAAAGAAAAAGGAGGGGAGGTGGCCACGCGTGACGCCAAGAGTAGGGAGCCGGTTAGCGAGGGAATGCGCTAGAAGAAGAAGCCAAAGGGAGGAGGAGAGAGAGGGGAAAAGGTGGAGAAGAAGTGGGGCCCACATGGAAGAAGGAGAAAGAAAAAGAAGGAATTGGCTAGCAAAATTTGGAATTTGAGATCTTTCCTTAGAAATTGATTTCATATTTGAATTTCCATTTTGCGAATTTTGAATGATAGCTAGATTCCAGAACTTCGAATTCCTTTCTTTGGTGCAACTTTTCATATTCTTTTACATTTGCTTTTCTTTATTTTTTTCAAACTGTATTTATTTATTTAGCTAATTACCTCTCTCTATTTTATAAACCATGTTTTGATTTAATAAATTAAATTTGAATTTAAGTTTTTAGAGGTTAAACTCACATTTAAATTATTTTGTCTCCTTTATTGTCATGATTGTTATTCATGCTTAAGATTTCGACAAAAATTTCAAATGCCAGTAAGATGCAAATAAAAGTTTTAAATTCTTCACAATTTTAAACATCCAAATTTTAGGATGTTACAACCTAACCGAGTCATAGTGTGCCCAACTTCCCATTTGAGCTCCATGCTCACCTAGTTGCTCTGTAATCCAGTGAATCACTAAAGCTCAGCCTTCTCCCCTAACTCTGACAACTAGCTCTGCCATTGTGATTACACCACTTCGATGTGCCTTAGCTCGATTCCTTTCATTTCTACCACTGCGTGCTTGCATGCAAGATCACACGCACCTTTTTGCAATGTTTTCATCACTAGAACATGTTGGTGTCATGGACCTCCTCTCCATCGCAGCTGCTCATCGCTACCAAGACATGTTTGGCGACCTCAGTGCCATCCAAGCCCTCGGTGAGCACCCTAGTGACCCATTGAAGTTCATGCGCCAGTCAATTTGGCTAATGGTTGTAGTTTACCTGGTTGTTGCCATGGCCATCCATGGCACCACCACGGAGAACCTCGCTGTCACTACTTCCATGAGCATTGGTCACCGAGCCTAGCCCCAATAGCCTTTCAACAACACCTTGAGCCCATAGCAACAGGCTTTAGTGCGAGAGCAAGCCTCCCATTGCCACGTTATCATGCAACCAAGTTCCACCACCACCTTTCATCATCTCCACCTCTCCTGGCCACTGCCACCTTCCAAAGTTTTACCATGAGCCCATCTTTCCATTTTGCCCATGTCAAGACCACACCGTCGCTTCTATCACCACCGGCAAGCTCACCAAGGCCATCGTTACTCACTGTCATCACTCTCTCTCTCTAACCAGTAGGGTCCACGTGTAAAAGAAGTAATTAGCGCTAATGATAGGTTTAAAACTAATGAGTCTATAACAGGTAGGTCCAGCAAAAATAGTTAACAAATTTTAATTAAATAGAATTTCAAAATATGTGTCACAGACATATGGGACCCACTCGATAATTTAATAAATAAAATGTGATTTATAACATGTGAGATTAACATGCATGGCCCACATGTAAGAAATTTCAACAAAATAAGAAATTTCAACAAAATAAATAAAATGGGAAAGCTACTTTTAGTTCAGTGCAAATTCACTCTCTACTGGAAAGCATATTTCCAAAAAAATACACCTTGACATCATCATCTTTATTCTTTTGTAGGATTTATAAACTGAATAAAATTGAAATGACCATAACGTTAGTTGCTTTGAGTATGGTGAGCCGAACCATATTCAGGACAAGTGCTCCAAGCTGAAGGGCAAGAAGGACTCTGAGGCATCCTCAAGATCATGACGTGAAGTCCAAGAAGCCCAACTACCATAAGTTTATCAACCATGTCCTTGCTGCTCTTTTGAACATCAACATGAGCGATGTGTACTCAAAAATGGAGGACAACAAGGACAACTCCCAGAGAAAGAAGAAGACCGAGGACTTCATCGGCATGTGCTTCATGGCCAAGAGCAGCATCGACATCGACTCTTCAGATGACGACAAGCCCTACAATGATCCTAATGAGGTATGCCCCTTCTCTAAAGAGATAAAATTTGCCCTTGTTGCAACTAAATAAAAACTGCAGAAATAAGCTAAATTAATCAAGAGCCAGTGCATTATGATTGGTAACTTAAACCTAGAAGTTGTTAGGCTCAAATCCATGAATCCTGATGATAACTATGAATCTTTCTTATGCTTGCATGATCAATAGGCTAATCTAAAAATTGCTCATTCCTCTATTGTTAGTCAACTAAAAGATGCTCTAGATGAACTAAAATCTCTTAAGTCTAGTAATGATCATGATTGCTTGAGTGCTATTGTTTTGGATGTGATTTCTTTAGACACTAATCCTTCATCACGCTCAAATTGTGCTTTGCTTGAATTAAAACTGGATTGTGTCACAAGGAATTGCTCAAATTTAATCCTGACCGTATTTGCTCTCATTATGAGGATAGCAAACTTAAAATGACCGAAATAACTAAAATGCTTCTTCATTTTAAGATTGAATTTTGTGAAAATTGTTCTAAGCTCACAATTGAACTTGATGCTCTTGACAAGATATTAGATGATAAATTTAAAAATGAAGAATCCTTATCCATGACTGCATCTAAGAAATTAATTGATTCAATTTCTTATGAATTTCATGATGAAATTAAGGTAGATGTAGATGAGATGCATAAGGCCGTTAGAATTAAATTTTAGGAACAATTGAGTAGGATTAGAGAAACCTCTTGTGTGTTTTGCGAGGCTTTGAGACTTGAGGTAGTTATCCATAAAGAGAGATATGTTAGAGCAACCTAGGATTTAATTACATGTGAGAACCTAGGATCTGCCACATGTGAGAACCTAGCACAAAATAATGATTACATCAAAAAGACACTAGAAAGATTTTCTAGTGGAAAGAAGAATCTCAACATAATCATTGATAAATCTAAGATGAGTGTGAAAAGGAGAGGTCTAGGATTTAATCTTATAGAGCATTACAAGAATCACCTACCTAAGGTTATGAGAGAAATTGAGAGTTGCAAGTTTGAGGTCAAACTACCTGAGCCATCAAAGATCAAATTTAGATCTACAAGTTTTGCCTAAACCCCTTCTAACAAGGCATATGATTCTACTTCAGCAGGTCAGACTCCTCAAAAGATCAAGTACTATTGCACCTTCTACAAGATTAATGGCCACATTGTTGAGTTCTTTTTTGTAGAGTCAAGGTTGAGAGATAAGAGAGAATGTGTGCTTTGAGGTCCATTAGAGGAGTTGCTTTATCTGTGAGTGTCTCTAGAGTTAGGCCTCTTGCCTTTCTTTTTGGATATAGGCCTAGGTTTGTAGATAACTTCTTTGACTCCTTTGGTAGTTCTAGACAGCACTTTGGGTTAGGATAGCATGAGGGTAGACTATGGGAAGCATCTAAATTGGGGTTGTACCACCTTTTGGTAGGCCAATTCAAAGAGGTCTAGGTGGTTCACGTATGCATCCACATAATTTTCATGCTAACCATTATATTCTTGCTCTTATTGTTGTTCCAAGACATCGCATGGCTCAGTATTGGATTCCCATGTATTTTATTTCTTACCCTAGTACTAAGGCATTGATGTACTTGTCATTATAGATGACTTCTCTATGTATTATTGGATGTATTTTCTTGCTTCTAAAGGTAAGGCCTTTGATTGCTTTAGAGAGTTGGCCCTTAGATTAGCACTTGACCTCCGAGAAGCCTTGAGAGCCATTAGGAGTGATAATGGCATAGAATTTAAGAACTCATGCTTTGCCACTTTCTGTGATCTGTGAAGCTTAGAGCACCAGTTCTCTCTTCCTAGAGTTCCCCAGTAAAATGGCATTATAGAGAGAAAGAATATGACTCTTGTAGAGATGGCTAGAACCATGCTAGGTAAGCATAGTACCCCTAGGAGGTTTTGGGCTGGGGCAATTTCTATTGCTTGATATGTGTCCACAGGGGGTTCTTGAGATCGTCTATAGGCAAAACTTCTTCTGAGTTAAGGTTCGATCATATGCCTAGTGTCTCTTATTTCAAGATATTTGGTTGCAAGTGCTTCATTTTTAAACATAGTAACTTAGATAAATTTAAATCTAGATGCTATGATGGTATTTTTCTTGGATATCCAACTCATTCTCATGGCTTTTGTGTTTTTAATTTGGATACTACTAAAATCATTGAGATTTGTGAAGTCACTTTTGATAAGGCTAGTCCTAGTACTAGACCTGACAGTGCAGGTACATAGGTACACGATGAACACGAGAGCATCTTTATCAACAACGACCCTGACTTAGAGTATGAGGACCCAATCCCTCCTCTAATCACTCTTGAGTTGGATGGACGACATTCTTCCACTACTCCAACTTCAGTAAAGCAGCCTGCTCCCACCTTCACCAACTCTTCGAGTGGATCTACTTCTATCTCCACAACCCATGAGAGAGACCATGTCTGCACCTGGACCTTCACTTCACATTAAGCAACGATACCCTCAGGAGTAGATGATTGGTATCTCTATGAGAGAGTTACTCGCTCTAGATTTATCTCTCCACATTCTCATGCACATGTTGCTTTTGTTGCGACTTTTGAGCCCTAAGATGTCCCCATGCTTTATCTAATTTCTCTAAGGTCAATACCATGTATGAAGAGCTTAAAACTTTGAAAGAAATCAAGTCTGGACCTTAGTTGAACCTTCTCCTAATCATAATGTTATTGGCACAAAATGGATTTTCAAAAATAAGCAAAGTAAGGATGGGTTGGTAGTTTACAACAAGATTAGGCTTATAGCTTAGGGTTTTTTCTAGCTAGAGAGTTTAGACTTGGAGAAGACCTTCGCACATGTAACCAAATTAGAAGCCATTTGCATTCTGTTAGCTTTTGCTACATCTGGGGGCTTTAAGTTATTTCAAATGGACATCAAGAGTATTTTTCTAAATGGTTTCATATAAGAAGAGGTCTATGTCAAGCAGCCTCCTGGTTTTGAAAATTCGAAGTTGCTAAACCATATGTGTAAGCTCTCCAAAGTCTTGTATGGATTGAAGCTACCCACTAGAGCTTGGTATGATAGGCTTAAAAGTTTTCTGCTTAAAAATGATATAAAAATATGAATGGTAGATAAAACCTTATATACTCTTATGCATGGTAGTGACTTCTTACTTGTTTAGATTTATATGGATGGCATTATTTTTGGTGGTTTTTTTCATGCTTCGGTGTCCAAATTTTCATATTCTATAAGTAGTGAATTTGGAATGAGTGTGATGGGTGAGCCAACTTTTTTCCTTGGTCTTCAAGTTAAGCAACTGAAGGAAGGGACCTTCTTTTATCAAAGCAAGTACACAAAGGGCCTTCATCGCCTTAACATGGGAAGTAGTCACTTTGGCCATGCTGGATCCTGATGATGTTGGAGAACCCATGGTCTAGAAGGAATATTGTAACATGATCAGCTCCCTCCTCTACCTCACAACTTCGAGGCCATACATACAGTTTGCTATGTGTCTATGCACTAGATTTTAGGCTTCCCCTCGTGCCTCACATCAAGCAATGTGTCACATCTTCATGTACCTTTAGGACACTCTTGACTTTAGACTCTAGTATTCTTCTAATTCTACACTCTCTCTTCTCACCTTTTCTAATGCTGATTTTACGGGGTGTATGATATATAGTAAGAGTACCTCTGGTAGTTGTCATTTCTAGAAAACAATCCTCAGTTGCACAGTCTATGGTAGAAGTAGAGTATATAATTGCTGTTAGTAGTTGCTCTTAGGTTCTCTAGATCTTGTCTACTCTATGGGACTGTGGGTTAGCTTTAGATAGTCTTTCCCTCTTATGTGATAATACCAGTGACATAAACATTGCCAAAAATCCAGTGCAACACTCCAAGACCATCAACATTAACATTAGATAACATTTTCTTATAGACCATGTAGAGAAGGGTGATATTGTACTTCAATTTGTAGAGTCGGAGCACCAGGTTGTAGATACTTTTACTAAGTCTTTTGATTCTTCTCGTTTTGCTACTTTGCAGAGAGAGTTGGGGTTATTAGTCCTTTTGGCCTATGTTGAGGGTTAGTTTAACTTTTTTTGTATTTATTGTATCATATTGCATATTTGTTGTCACACAAGGCGGGATTGAATTCGCAATGATGATATACATGAAGAGTGGGGGTAGCACCAATTGAAAAGAAGCTTATCTAATTGAAGAATGCTTTGGACATCTTCAATGGAGGCCTTCTGAGGCACTAGTACATAATGGAATTTTAAGACATACAAAAAACATAAGAAGAGGCAGAGGTCGACCAAGACTAACATGGGATAAAGCAATTAAAAGAGACTTGGGGAATTAGAATGTATCCAAAGAACTAGCTTGGATAGGAGCACGTGGAAGTTAGCGATCCACGTATTGGAACTATGACATAAGAAGAAAGTTTAGGAGCGGTGTTTTAGACTCTCGGTTCAGATGGTAGGATGTAGGGCTTAGAGTTTTAGCCTTGTAGGCTTTATTACATGGCACTCATTTGTTTGATCTTGAGGAGGTTTTATTCCTAGTTTACTCCAACTTATTTGGGATAAAAGGCTTTGTTATTGTTGTATCATATTGCATATTTAAATTTCAGTAACTTGCATTATAGAATACTACATAGAGCTTTGACAATTATCTATGTGTGACATGATATCTTACTTTACATCTCACCATGTCTTGTGCAAAGTTTGCCATGCGAGCTTGCTTAAATGTAAAAATCTTGAACTAAACATGTCATTGTTAGATCTTATTACTAGTTTTGCTCTAGTGATTCTCTTATGATTCATACCATGTCAAATAAGTTAAGGTGAGTCTTTAATCTAGTTTGAGATTTAGATTGAGCTATGCTAGTTGTTTTTATTGAAGCATGAGTTTACTTCTGCTAGGTTTTTGCAGCTCACATCGAGTATAGTTGACGAACTTAAAAGTAGCCCATTGCTCATGAACTAAGAAAGAAAAACGAAAAATGGTTTCTTTTATGTGCGAAAACACTGATCTCACCAATTCTTTCTCATAAGATGGCTTGTCATTGAACTAAGCATGAACTCTAGGGGTTTTGCATGACCATGACTACTCTCCTAAGCTTCGTGTTTGGGATGGCTAGAATAAGGCTTAAGATTTAGCAAATGGCAAAGAAAAGAAAACTTATGAAAATGGTTGAATCTTATGAGGCAGTTGTGGATAGCTCCAAGTTTAGGACTTGCTTTGCTAAAATAAGATAAAAAAAAGTATTTTAGGAAGTGTTAAATATGTTATTTGTATTCAAATCTAAGTACTTGAACAAAATGATTCAATTATGAACTTGTAGCACTCTAAATTGACTTAATTGTAGCTTCTTCATTTCATTTAGTTTACTGATATGGTTTGTCTCACTTTTCGATACACTTAGCTAAACTATGACCTTAAGCAACCTGACTTGCTAAAAAATCCATTTAATTTCATATTCTTGCTTAAATTGGTTAAGCTTTGCTACATATAGTTTGCCATGATCTAGATAGCTACTTCACATAATGTGGCTTGATATAATACTTGTACAGTCACTTTAGAAAATTTCATGGCTCCTTAAGCTAAAAATGAATAAAATACATCCAATTCATTTTATTCATGCTCTGTCTTCTTTCACGCATCTTGATGACTTAATTATCAAAGGGGAAGAAAGATTGGTAAAATATATAGAGAAAGATTGTTAAAACACATATCTAGAGCATGATTTAGAGTTTTTGTGCAAATTCCTGCTAAGCTGGAGATTTTATGTTTTGTTGTGATTCTCTTGATCTTTTGATCTCTTCATACCATGACCAAGCTCAAATAAAATATTGTTCTTTTATTTGTACCTAGAGTGAAATTTCTCATTTTCTTTGGTGGAGTTGAAGTTTTTTGTGGAAAAAAATACTCTTTTCAGTGGTTTCACTCCATTTCTAGCTTATATTATCATTTTCAATTCTTTCCATTCCTTTGTGACCATTTTGAGCCTCACTTTGCAAAATTCTCTCTTAAATTCTAAAAATCACATCCCACTTACATTTTTGAGAAATTGCTAATGGGTTCATCAAGGGGGGATTGAGAGGCCATATACAAGGGTCCAGGTTTTGATTTGTCATGAATCGTTGTCATTTATGTGGAGTTGGATTTTGAATTTTGCAGTTTCTTTGAATCGGTTTTTAGACTAGGCGATTTGACCTGCCTGGGAGGCGGTTAGACCAGCCATCCCAGCGATCTAACTGACTGTTGTCAGCAGATAAATTGGCTAACACCAGCTATTTGACTGGCCTAGGTGTTGACTTCAGCTAAAATTTGTGTTTCTGGGAATTTTGGTCAGAGGGTGATTTGAATTGTGTTTAGTCAGTGCATTAATATTGCATGATGCATGTTTTAGCTAACATGGGTCAAGTAGTGAAGAACTTGCGCCTGGAAATAATTTCTTAATATTTGAATGTGCCAGGAGGCTTGGAGTCAACCATGGTCAATAGCGAATATCAGGGCTAAGCTCATGGAGGAGACGATGCCTAAAACAATCAATGATGTTGGGTGATATGGTTGAGCTCAAGCTTGACACAAGAAAGATAAGAAATGTTGAAGGCCAAGTTTAAGCGATGGGTTATACTAAGTAGCTTGGTCGGTTCAAGTGAGACATGGTCCAATAGAACCAAAATGGAAGAAACTTGCTGATGCATAGCAAGCTAGTGGTATACCTACATGCGACAAGCTGTTGATTGCTTATAAGGGAAGATGAAGACTAGGTCATGGAAGGGTATTTTGGTAAGATGACCAAATACCAGAAACCATTGTGAATCAAAACCATGACACTTGAGCGGTACATGGGAAAGCGGTTTAGGTCAAGGAGAAGGTGAGATGATCAAGTGGATCAAAGTATGAAGACTTAGCAAATTCGGACTCATGTGCTTCGAAAAGTGTGTATAAGTTGAAGTGTGTGATTAAAGCATGCTTGAGTTAAGTATATGAGTAAAACTTGTGTTGTGTGGGGTTAATAGGTTCCCCCATTTGTGCTATTGGATAGTATCCATTAGGATTAGATGTGGGTTAGTTGCATCATACATTCCTCATTCTAGCTAAGTATTCTGCGGTTAGAGTTTGAGAACTGAGTATTGTGGTGTCCTCTCTTGTCCTCCAGGTGGAGTGGTTGTGAAGCCTTTATCCTCAAGTAGCAATAGATCAACTTTGTTCTTTGCTCAGGGAGTCTCTGTTATTTGATTGATTTGCTCTTATTCTCGTTGGTTTTAATCTCTTCTCTCCCCGTCTTGATCATGCTATGTGCCAAGGATGTGTAAGTAATAAAGGCGACTCATAGAGATTGATCTCCATCCATCTAATTATCAAGTCTTGTAAGTTCTTGAAGTTGCTCGGTTTTACTTGGATTTGACCTCAACATGAGATTTCTTGATCTAAGTATTTTTGCCTCAAATCTTTGGGAATTATTGCTTATTGTAACATGTTCCATAGTATTTTTGTGGAAAACAAACCTGTATGTCTTGAGATCAAGGTATATTACCTTGCTCCACTTTGGTACAATCACGATCAAAATCTAGTGAGCCCTAGTTATGTTTATCGTCATAGTGATTAAACCTAAGTTCAAGTTATGTATAAAGTACAAATGAAACTTGTATGACAACTAGTGAAGCACTTGCGCCTAATTGAAGGGTACCATGATGTAGTTCTTATCACTCTAAGCAAGCAATTCCTTTGTTATGTAATCTTGGATGAAAGATGTGTTGTTCTTGATGCATTGCTCAGAAACCAAGTGTGAATCAAGGAAACCCACGTGTTGTCGCTGTTGTTGGACTTCAAGGATCATGGATCTATACATAAGCAATGAGTTATAACATTATCGGTATTACTTGAATGTAGAACTTGATTGTATAGTACACTTACAGTGTCCAGCATCGTAGAAGTGAGGCGTCGAGCTCGTCGAGGTTGAATAGTAAGAATAAGTCATCGAATGACACAACGAAGTAGCCTGAGTTATGGAGGAAATGCACCTCCGTGTATCTCATGATGAATCCACTTTGGCTATTTGGCTTCCTATTAGACCTCTGCATGTACCATGAATGCAAAGTCCTATAAACCAGTCCAATGCTCGATAATTATGACTCGGAGACCAATTACACTATGAACTTGAACTTCCAGGGCCTAGGAAGTCTTAATATTTGACATGCGTCATTTTTGCATATATTTTGCCCTCGTTTTGCCCTCGCATTTTTCGCATTTTAGGACCATTTATCCTCATTTACATGCTTTTCTGTATTTAATTGCTCGAAATGGACCATTTTACATTTTTAAATACTTTTCCACAGGCCGGCGCGATCTAGGCGCATAAACGACAAATTTGGATTGCTCCATAAAGATGTATGCATCGACATGAACGCGTAGGATCAAACCGCGCTGAAAACGGAGCTCCGGAGGTCTAGTGCAGAAGAAATCATAAGAAGGAAGGACCTTTTTATAAACCCTAGATTTTCTGAGGGCTAATCTGCAAAAATGCCAAAAATCCCCATCTCCTTCATCCAGCCGCCGCCGCTGCCTATGGAGGTTTTTGAGCCCGGTTCTCTGTCTCCCGTCGCCCCCTTTGCTTCTTCCCCCATCCTTCTCCAGATCCGGCCGCCGGCGAGTGCCGGGCCGCAGCTCGCCGGCGAACCGCGCCACCTCCTTCGGCCACATCTCCACCGCCGCCTCTTGCGCCCTCCCCTGTCTCCACGAGATCCCGAGCCGCCCCCCCATATCCTCTCTCCGCTTCCCTCCACCGCGTCTCCCCTTCTCCGTCTTCACTACGGCCGCCTTCTCCACCGACGAGCGCTGCGCCCCCCACTACCTCCCTACCGCGCCATCTACTCCCTCCGGCCGCCTCTCTCCCCCTTCTCGGCTCTCCGCCGCCTCTCTCCTCCCTTCTAAACTCCCTCCGGCAGCCCCCTTCTCCACATCCGCCGCCACAGCCCCATTGCTCCACCAACCGCGCCGCCCCTCTTCTCTTGCCCAACCTCGGCGTCCACCCCTCTACTCACCGCCACCAGCGCCTCCCGTGCGCCACCTTGCTCCCCCTCCGGCGAGCCGCCTCACTTCTCCGCATCAGGCCGCCCCCTGTGCCCTTCCTCCACCGCCGCTCCTACCTCCGAGCCGCCTCAGCACCGACACCGACGGCCGCATCTGCTTCCTCTTCACCAACACCGGGTAGCGCCTACTACTTCTCCGACCGCCACCTCTTCACCGCCGCGACCTCTGCTTCACCTGCCACGGCGTTGCCAAGACCCCTCTGCTACTTCTACCCCCTTCGGTTGAATCCTTCCCCCAAGTCTTCTATTCTTACTACTGTTGATGTTACTGATGTTCATTACTGCTTTGTGAACTGAGAATGTTTGGGTATCATTGTTATCTTTGTCTGTGGATGTTAATTGTTCTTTACTGTGACTAAATATTGCACTGTGGATTATGATCTGTGATCTGTGTGATGATGGATTATGCACTGTGAATGCTAGGTCAGCAATGTTATTTGTATTCTGTTTATGTGATCTGAGATGTGTGTATATATGATCAGTGCATTGTGTAGGTTTGCCATGTGTTAGTGTAGTTGTTATTGTTATTTTGTATTAGTGGTGTTTGAGTTGCGCGATTTAGCTAGCCGGTGGCCGTTTTCTCCCCTAGAGCTGTCTCAACCTCCCCTTGCTTCTTAATCTCCCTCTTTTCTTCTATCTCACGGTCGGTTGGTAGTTAAGTCATGCGAGCGTTCGTAGTTTATTGTTTTGTGTCTGCCCTGTCGGTGTTGTCTAGTTAGCTGTCGACCGTCTTCTCCCTCGTTCCCTCTCGACTGCCCCAGTGCTTCTCGACTTCCTTCTTCTTTCTCGCGGTCGGTAGTTAGTTAGGTCGTCGGTCGGTCGTTCTAGTAGTCGTTGTCGTTCGTGTGACGTTGTGTCGTAGTCGTGTTGTTCGTTCGGTCGTACGACGTCCATTTGTACGGTCGGTCGTTCCGTCGTCGTTTAGTTCGTGCGTTTGTTTAGTTCTTTCGTCGTTTCGTCCGTGCGAGTTAGAGATTGTTTGGTAGTTCGTTCGTTGGGCTGTTTTAGTAGTTGTTTTAGGTTTAGTTCTCCCCCGTTTCGTTTGACCTAGCTTTAGCCGGCGCGCGACCTCGCCTAGTCCTCTGAGAGAACACGACACTCGCCGCTATTTCAGTGGCAACCCGTGCACTTGCGGGTGTGCTATTTTTGCACGATCAAGCAATATTCTTTGGTTGGGCCTTAGCATGGGCCTTAGTATCTCGCTTGTGATATATCTTCGTCATCATCTCCACATGAGCCAATCTGATGGGTTTCTGAAGTAAAGCTTGAGGTGGAACCATATAGGGTTCTGTTTGAGAGGGATGGTTGTGTGGAGATCACGGCACGAAAGGGTCTAGGGCGATGTCCCTCTTGGGCCACTTGATGAATGTGTGGACGGCATCCCCTAGCATCATGATCTCTTTGTTGGGGCTTCTCAAGAGGGATAGCCTTGAAAACATCATTAATCATGTCCACCTAGACCTTCACAAAAACTAGTCCCTAACTGGGTATCATGCACCAGCGTCCCTGGCAGGCGTAGATACACCATCCCTCACCCAGTGTCGATGGGAATGGAGCCAACAAGCCTGACTCTGAGGATGCATAGCATGGGCTTCTACATAATGATACACGATGAGCTAAGGCATCCACCAGGTCTATCTATATAGCATTCTAAAGAGGTACATTACCTTGATATCGTCAAAAGGTAAGTGGGTGTCCTATGTTCTGAAATTGGCGTGGATGCGTAGCCACTCCGACGTTGAGGGGGACTAGGTACCGCGATAATGGGGGTGGCTTGCGAGTGGTTGCAGACTTCTCTTAGTTCTTCCCTCAATGAATCTATCTCTCCTGGAAGTGAGGTAGTTATCTCATGAAGTTTTGTATCAAAGTCTCGTTTCATACATTCCTAGAGCTGGGCCTTGATCTCTTCCTACTCCCATATGCCTTAGAGTAGTTTGGCAATCCATGCCTCCAAGGTACATAAACATCCAAGCCTCGTGTACGACCTAGGTGTTTCCTTGTTTCAATGGGTCGTGGATAATATATCCCTCTACTTGTCTACTTCAAAGGAGCCTTAGGAAGATTCAGTAGTCAATGCTTGCTGCCTCATGTTATTTTAGACCCCATGAAGTTATGAACCTATTAACAACTAGATAGTTTAACATATCTTACCAGGCGTTGGGACACTTCCTCATCTGTGAGATTTTTGATAGAGGAGACACAAGAAGATGTGGTTAATGACCTTGCTCTTAACCAGTTTTGGGTGTGCTCGTTTGTGATCCCATCAAATGGTGGGGAGGCCTCCGATCGGATTGCAACCTTGTCCTGCATCCTCCATTGTGGGATTTTACCTGTGTACCCAGCAGTGCTAAGTCTATGGGGGTGAGTGTTTTGTGCTTAGAAAGCCTTGTGTGCTCACTTTGCTATTGAAATTCAGTCATCGTCTTCATCTGCACAAAGTCCTCCTATGTTTCTGGCGACAAGAAAGGATATTTCATGAAGAGTGTGCAATCCTTGGTCACGTACTATGTAACAAGTGTGCGCATAAAGGCCTTCCATGCTTTTCCTATCATGAGGAGTGCGTGCCATCGCACGAGTCCCTGGACTTCTATTGGGATCTCAAGCAACTCTGTTATTTCCACCCACAGTTCTTTTTTCTAATCCTTTATCAAATTTTTCCAACTTGGTGCGGTGATGAGGACATGTTGCCTTCCAATTATCCCGCAGGTAGTCTAGAATGCTGCCGCTTCTATCTTTGGTTGCAGAGGAACCCTATCCAAAGAGACCTCTCTGATGGTCATTCGGTCCTCTGACCTTTTCGATGCTCCTCTGCCACGCTTAGTTACCCTAGTCTTGGGAGCGTCAGACCCATTCAACAGCGTCGATGGCGACGATGATGATTGTGCGGATGTCATCTCTCTTATAAGAAAAAAACTAATTACAGTGAGCTATTAAAATAACCTTTGGTTGTTATTTTAATGATTATTATTGCTCTCAGAGGAAGAGTTGCTCAAGATAAATTCTTGTCCTTCTCGATACTTTGTCTATACTCTTCACTAATGAAGAAATGACAACTAAAGTTTAGAATTTGAGCTCTTAAAATTATGCTTCAGTGAAAATACTTAAAAATCTACCAACACTCAAGGAATCAATTTACCGTGAATTAACAAGACAGCACCAAAATACTGATTCTCAAATTAACAATACTTCTACCAACCATGGAAACTTGATCAACATATAATAAACAAGATCACAAGACCTTAAAGATAGCAAGATCTTCTACAAATATGCTGAGAACAAGCTAGATAGTACTGAATCTATTAGAAACCACAGGACTGAAAGGAACCAATACAACTAACAACATTGCTAGCAAATGATAGCAATAAGCACCACTTGAAAGAGCCCAAATCTAAACTAGTTTATCATCTCAATTTCAATAATGGACAACTATCATCATTGAGCATTAAACCAGGCCCACAAATATTTACAGTAAAGTCTAATGCATATCATTTGATGTAGTAGCAGCAGATAGGGAGGAGAGAATGCCCAAACTCACCATGACCTACCTCCTAAAACAAGTTGGATTTGGGATCCATACCTTCAGGAGGAGAGGCAGTGTCGGGAGGGAGAGGCGGCGTCGGGAGGAGAGGCAGCATTGGGAGGAGAGGCAGTGAGGAAGGAGAGCAGCGTCGGAGGAGAGGTGGCGTCAGGAGCAGAGGCGGCAAGTGAGGAGTAAGAGCTCAAAACCTAGTAGGGGCAAAGATAGAGTGGTGCGTGAGTGAGGAGTGAGAGTGCAAACCCTAGCAGGGGCCCTATTTATGGAGCAACTATCGCAGACGGATCTATTAAACAACCACCTATGATAATAATATCACAGACGATTAACTAATGAAATCATCTATGATATGGGAACACCACAGATGGTTCAATTATGGAACCATCTATTAACTAATGAAATCATCTATCATATGGGAACACCACAGATGGTTCAATTATGGAACCATCTATGCTATGGGAATATCACAGATGGTTCTATTGTGGAACCATCTGTGATATGTATATCACACATGGTTTGTTCCACTAAACCATCTGTGATAGTTCCTTCGCTATCTACAACAAATCATGTTTTTTAGCTAGCCTCAAGAAATGCTAGCATATACAATCACAGATGTAATTATTTCTAATTACTAAGTCAATTACAATGGAATAGTTCCACAATTACATGCTGAGCTTCTTACAATTACACTACAATAATTTTCACATAGATATTCGCCATGTGGGATCATTGTACTCGGCTATTTTCTTTTAAATAAAGCCTTTCACAATGATCGATTTGCATATAGCTTGCTTCATCACCTTGTTCTTCCTCGAGCCTGATGACATCTCTGAATGAAGGCAACTCATCAAATTGATTGTACTCTTCTTCATCCACGATATTCTCAACTCCGACAATCATTCTTTTCCATGAAGATCTATGTGGCGCTTCTTATTTGCCGGGTCAGTTACATAAAAAAACATGAACAACTTGCCTCACGAGTATGAATAGTTCATCTTTTTATCCTACACGTTCGAGGTCCACAGTTGTGATGCCGTACTTGTCGACCTTTACACCCTGTGGGAGTTAGACCTAACGGCACCGAAATAGAGGGATCTTGAAAATTATGTGGTCGAGCTCCCAAATCTCTTCTACAAGTCCGTAGTACAAGCTTCAGCCAGCGGTACTAAAGTGCACATGAAATGCATGTATGCGGACACCTGAGTTCTGCACTATGCTCTTTCTATCCTGATCTGTTGTATAAAATATGTACCCATTAATGTTATATTCTTACCATGTCACAATTGTAAATTTTTGCCCTTTCCCACCATTTCAGTGTTTCACTTGACGACCTCCCAGTGAATCGCACATTCAACCGTTCGTTGAACTAACGGTTGTGTTGTCTCATTATCCAAACCTCCGACTAGCCTAAATTCTCTTCAATATACAAGACACTTTAGTCATGTGTTGCAAGATCGTGAAATGGGCTTGAGCATACCTATCCAGATCTGGAGTTACTACTTTTCTTCGAATGGTCCCGACACTCTCTAGCCTCCTCTCGTGACAAGATAGAGGTACACCTATCGGTTCGACCTGAGCCGTGTAATCGATACAGAACTCAATGACCTCTTCAGTTGCATAACCTTCGATGATGCTACCTGATGCGGGGTGCCTGATCTTCACGACTTAGGATCGATAATGATAACTTGGATCTGTTTAACCTGATGAACCGATGGCACCAACCACTGTCAAAACAGCAACCTGCAATAAAAGAATTTGCCCAACCACATGCTCGTGATCCCGTCTACCCGACCACAAAGAAAATGCATTGGAGCTCTTGAAAATCATAAGGAATCACAAGAACAACGATGTAGAGAAACGTCAAATTCCCCTCTAGGTTGCAATCAGATGGCAAACTCTAGAAAGAACAACGTATAACACTCTCTTAAAAATAATAGATTTAATCATGGTCTGTCAAAAAGTTACGTATTACAAGGCTTATATAACCCTTAGGAGGCCGCAAGGTCTCCTAAACAATTCCTAAGTGTTTTAAACTTGGACTCTTACAAAAAGGAAATAAAAATAAAAATTCCCAACGCTTTTGAAGATAAATCCTCCTCCATTATGCCCTTGAAATGCTATCAAACAAATCCAAAATCACCTCAATCGGACCACGTATGTGAAAGTTATTGCCTTTATACGCCAGGTATACGTTCAGAGATACGGTCATACTGTTCTGAACACCTCCAAGTCAATCAAATGGCTGCAAGCATCTCTAGCCAATCCAACAGTGGGATTGTTCAGCCTGGTCTAAATGTTACCATCAATATCAACTTCCAAAGTTGATTGAATGATGCAGAAGGGCAAACGTTCGGAGCAGTCTGAACGTCACCGTCGCTATGGACCATCCAAAATTGATCGAACGTCACAGAATGAATGAACGTTCAGAGTGGTCCAAACGTCTCCAAGATGATCGGGTGGTCCATTGAAGATCGGATGGTATGACTCATTTAGAGTGGCCCAAATGTTTCCAAGTTTGGAGTGGTCCGAACGTCACCGAAGTAGTTTTTGATACCAGTTGAAATCGTTTGAATATCCGGAGCATCTTTGTGAGTTAGATTGAACTTGGGGATGGTCTAACGTGGTAATGAGGACTTGAACATGCCTTCCCTTGCTTGGCTCCATGTACTTCTTCTTCGTTAGCTTCACCTCCATGTTTTCAATTTCAAAAGTTTCACATCATTCAAACTTGAGCATGCACACAATATTTGCATGAGGTAATATCCAGTTCTCTTGTAAATTAAAACTAGATTCAATTAGGAGCGAGTTCACCTATTGATTAATCTTTTTAGCTTGTGCTCATGTAATCGGTCCAGTTGGTGTCTTCAGGATGTCCTCATCACTACCCTCCGGCGGAGATCGGTTGCATACATAGGACTTGAGAATTCCCCTGTATCTCTCGAATGGGTACATATTACTAGAAACACGGGGCTGTATATCTTTCTCTCTTTCACAAGGTTGACAATGAGATGGACCATGATATCAAAAAATGATGGAGGAAAATACATCTCAAGATAACATAGAGTCGTCACCACCTGGGTCTATAGATTAGCATCTAGTCTATTGGGATCGATGACTTTTTGAACAATTGCGTTAAAGAAATAACACAAGTTCATGATTGTCACTCGAACCTTGTTTAATAAAATAATTCTAATTACAACAGGAAGCAATTGTGTCATTAGCACATGATAGTCATGAGACTTCATGCCAATTAATTCCAAATCTTCCATAAAAATAAGTTTCTTCATGCAGGTGGAGTGACTGAACGGAACTTTCACACCATACAAGCACTAGCACAATTCAGTTTTCTCAAATTTAGACAGAGTGTAACAAGCTAAGGGAAGGTACGTCTGGCCTTGATTGGTCTCTATTGGTACTAACTCGGTCCTGATGTTCATAGCAACTAAGTCGCATCGTGCGTTGGCACCATCTTTTGTTTTGTCACAAATATTCAGTAAGAGACCAATCAAGCTATCACATACATTCTTCTCTACATACATGATATTGATACAATTGCAAACTTCTAAGTGCTCCCAATAAGGTAAGTTCCAAAATATTGACATCTTCTTCCACATGTTTTTCTGACGGGTCCTTAACTTACATCTCTTTCTAAGCACAACATTGATATTCTTGACCATATCATAGACCTGTTTCCTGCTAAAAGGCCTTGGTGCTGAGTCCTCTTTTTCCATCAAATTGTTTCTTCCTTTTGCAGTATAGGTGATACCCTAGAAGAAATCTATGGTAACGCATATACGCAGTTTTGCACGAGTTATTCAACCACACACTCTTGGTATAATCTAAGCAGTGTGGACAGGATTTGGCTCCTTTTGTACTCAACCCTGACAGGTTACCAAGGATAGAAAAATTATTGATGGTGTAGAACAACATGGCGCACAGAGTGAAGTTCTCTTGTTTATCTGCATCCCATACCTGTACCCCTTCGTTCCATAGTGTCACAAGATCTTCTACCAATAGTGCTAGATACACATTAATATCATTTCCAGGTTGCTTCGGCCCTTTGATAAATAGTGACATCAAAATGTACTTCTGCTTCATACATAGCCAAGGAGGAAGATTGTATATACATACATTCACGGGCCAAGTGCTATGTCAGCTGCTCATGTTACCAAAAGGATTCATTCCATCTGTACTCAACCCAAACCTTATATTCCTTGGTTCCACACCAACAGCTACCAACATTCTATCGATGTTCCTACATTGGGCAAAATCAACGGCGTGTCTTATCATTCCATCTTTCTTACGCTGCTCCGAGTGCCAACGCAGCAATCTTGCATCTTTTCGATTTGCAAATAAATGCTTCAAATGGGGAATTACAAGCAGATACCACAACATCTTAGCAGGAGGTCCTTGCTTCACTTTGATGTCATCGCCATCATCGGAGTCATTTTTATACTTGTATCGGGATGCTTTGCACACTGGAGAAACATGTAAATTTGCATACTCTTTACGGTAGAGGATACAATCATTCGAACATATTGTATTCTTTCTACTTCTATTCCCAATGGACAAATAAACTTCTTAGCTTGGTAAGTGGTTCTTGGCAGCACATTTCCCTTTGAAAGGATAGTTGCTAGGAGACCTAACAACGCTGTGAAACTCTTGTCGGACCAACCATTGCTTGCCTTCAATTTTAGTTGTTCAAGAATGGATGATAGCCATGTATATTGTGGCAAGAATATAATGAAGTAAACTAGGAGTAGTGACCCATTCTTAAATTGGAGCAAACTACCAAAAAATCTAGCTAGATTTAAACATAGTTATCATCTCTCTCTATTACGAGGCATATAATTAGAAATAAATACTAACCTCTAATCTCCAAGAACAAATCGATCTACAAGCGGTACGCTTTCACCAAACTTACCAAAGCCAGATGCCTCCTTCCATGTAGTGCAATGAAGATAGATATGTCGGGACCTCGTTGGCTACGCATTTAATAACATGGCATATCCCAGACATGTCCAACCTCGAACTATCTGTGATAGATAACTATCACAGATGGTTCATATTAATAATCGTCTGTGAACTATCACAGACGGTTATTCGTAAGAACCATCTATGATGACTGCCATTATCACAGACGGTTCGTATAAATAACTATCTGTGGTAATTCACAGACGGTTATTAATACAAACCATCTGTGATAGTTGTGTATCATAGACAATACATGGTCACGCTTTTAAAATTGTCTGTGATAATTACAGCATATACGGTGTATAACATACTGATTTTCAGAGCCTTTTCGAAGTTTTTAAAAATAAAATTCACCATTTGAATTTTTTCTGGAATTAATTAAAGTTTAATTGGAATTTTATTAATTAAAAAGATTTAATATGACTAAATTAAACATTAACGATTTCAAAAGTATTTTATTTGGGTTCCTTAAGTCTCAAGGAATTTACTAGAATTTTCTTGGATTTTTCAGGATTTATTTGCTATTTTCTAGAGCTCATATGATTTTATTTGAATTTCTAAAAATAGAAACCCTTAGAAAATTCTAAAAACAGTCCTGGGCCGAAGCCCATTTCCCTCCGGCCCAATTTTCTACCTCGGCCTGGCTGACCCCGCAGTCCTCCGCTGTCCCGCAACCGCCGCCCTCACCGCCGCTAGTCGCTCGCCGCTCGCCGGAGGATCGTCGTCCTCACCGTTCGCTGCCGCACTTGCTGTCTTCTTTCTCTGCCGACCGAGCCTCGCCGCTAGTGAGTCGTCGTCCGCCATCCGGTCCCGTTGCCGTCATCTGCCCTCACCCCGCCGCCTGAACTCACTGCCGGTCAACTTCGCCACTACCCGCTCACCTCGTCCGCCGTGCGTCGCCCTCGGTCCGCGCCGCCGTCCGCCGTCACCACTCGGTTTCCCCGCACACATGTGCCACCGTCGCCTCGGTTTCCCGCGCATTGTGTCGGTTTGTCTTCCCATGCACCCGGTCCATGCGCACTGAGCCTCTAACATGCGGGGCCCGCATGTCAGCTGTGGACCCGTAGATTGAGCCAAGTCAACAGTGCTGAGTCAGCAGCCATGTCAGCCCTAGTCTGATGTGTCTGCCACATGGCATCCACGTGTGTGCCACGTTGGCCAACCAAGCTGTTCCTACGCCACGTCGGCATGCCACGTTAGCTTGCCACATCACCACGCCACGTCAGCCTAACCCTGCCACCTGTCAGCCACGTGTAGGCCACGTGTCTGCCATGTCAGCTCCACCCACCGCGTCAGCAAGCCCAGTCACTTGCCCTATTCCTTGCACCAGGTTCACCGTAGACTTGCTTTTTCGTGAGCCGAGTCTACAGAACAGTAGCTTTTCCGATTTTCAGCCTTCTTCTCCAAATTAGTTTTCTGATAGCCCGTTCTCCTTCATCCAAACTCCGATTGACCCGATTCTTTTTCCTAAATTTATCTAAAATTGATCTATATCTTTTGGTTCTGGTTTTGAAGTTTTTAGAGTTCATTTGAATTTTATTTGAATTTATTTTTGTGTTCCATTTCAATTTCTCTCTCGTTAGATCACGCGTTCGAAGGAGCTGAAGCAAGATTTGAAGATCAAGAGCCATTAACTGGGTAAGGCCAAGGCAAGTCATGTCTTTTGATTATGTTGAACCTAGTTTTTAAATCTATTATGTATTGCTTTGTTTTAAATTATCATGCATCGTTACTTTATTATAAAACCCTTGTATTGGTAGTTATTGTCCAAATTGATTAATTCCTCCTTGATAATTTGGTTGCCATGACTCGATTGTCATCATAGGATGGGCAATTATCTAGTAATGCAATATTAGTTGTCACATGAGTTGTACATTTAAATTGCTTAGCCATGCCTGTAGTTACGCTGGGTTTATCATCACATGTGATCAATTAATTAATTTTGACTTAATGATATATTGGAACGTGGTGGTAACCACAGTGATAAAATTTGTGTGCCATGACATTGGGGTGTCATTGGTGTTGGTTATACAAAAATGGTTTTCACTCGGGTAAATGATCGTGCAGTAAAGGGGGTGTAATTTGCACATTGGGATGTGAATGTTTCACCTGGGTAAATCTAAAAACTTAACTTTGTGTGACATTAATCTAAGCCTTACCGCGCAAACCACATGTCTAGTATGGGATAGACTTGGCATAATAATTTGTGAAGTCTCAACTTTGGTTTTGCTACTGATGTTGTTATGGCGCAAGCTAGGGGGCAATTATCGACTAGGTGGTCAGTCTACTCAACGGCAAAACCTTAGTGAGTGGGATCAGATTGAGATGGAGCATTGTAAAAGCCTTGTTGTGATTTTCTTTAACGTGAGGATTATCACATCGCGTGGGTACAGTTGTGCAACCTCTGCAGAGTGTAAAACTATTCGAATAGCTGTGTCTTCGGTCATGGACAATGCTCGATGATTTCATACGAGGGGTAGAGATTTCATAAAAAGCTGGTGGGGCTAAGTTGGGGAGTAAATGGCTAGTTCGCTGGTAGTTCATTTCATAAATTTTGGTTCATGGGTGATTCATTGGGGTGAATGGTCAATTCACTCATGGTTGGTCTCAATTTCTTTAATTACTTATTTATTATCATTTTGACAGTTCTCTTTTTAATCTATTTATTGTATTTACTTTAAATTGTTGCTTTATGCAAAATTAACCTTTCAGCCATCCATTGGTAAGCCTTATATACTATATTGTATTCTTTGTTACAAACGACTTGCTGAGTACTCTATGTACTTACGGTTTCATCCATATTTGTTCAGTTGAGGAACAAGGACCAGATCAGCAAGAGGTACCAGAAGGAGGATACTTCGACGACTTCACGGATTAGGACTTCGCTCCCTATTCGATTGCCTAGGGCATGTCGAGTGGCTACTACGCTTATTTTTGTTTTTCTACTGCTAGTTTCTTTAAGCCTTTCAGGCTATTAATTGCAAGCTTGGCCATAAGGTCGTACTCTGATAATTATTAATAATATTTGGATCTTTTCTTAGTAAATCGTGATATGGTTGGTATTACATCTTTGTTTATACTGTGTGCACTAGCGTAATCCTGGACTAGTGCAGCATACACAGAAGAGTCCGAATTTGCATATTCGGGTCTCGACATGGTTCCCCATGAACCGTCTGTGATGAGGCATTCAGTACAGTTTGTTTTGTAGTAGTGTAACTAATTTATAATCGGCAGTGAAACCTTAGTAGATGAAATTAGGTTGAGATAGAGCATTGTAAAGGCTTTGTGATAATCACTTAGTCACACGCATAAGAAAATGTGTATTAGTCAACATCATAACATGACTATCTCTTGTGCGTAAAGTTGTGCAATGTTTATAGAGTGTAAAACTATTCAAATAACTATGTCCCCGGTATGGATAATACTTGATGATTTCACATGAGAGTTAGATTTTCATAAAACTTTGGTTTACTGGTGCATAAGTGAATGAATAGTTCACTTATTGTTTATTCAATTCCTTTGATTTATTTATTATTACTCATTTCCAAATTTTGCTTTAAATCTATATATTGTATTTACATTAAATTATTGTTTTCAGCAAAGTAACCATTTAGTCATCCTTGTTAAGCTTTGCATAATTATATAATTATATCTTGTTATATATGACTTCCTGAGAACTCTATGTATTCACGGTTATACACATTGTTGCTCAATGGTCGAAGGAGAACTGTATATATCATGCAGAGGTATTTGAGGAGGAATACTATGACGACTTCACAGATTAGAACTTCGTTTCCCAATCGATTACCTGTGAGCATATCAAATGACTACTATATTTATTTTTATTTCTACTGTAAGGTTTTGTTTAGGCTCTTCAAGCTAAGTGTGTAAACCTTGAACATAAGGTCACATTATTATTAATCTATAATATTTTGCTATCTTTTAGTTTTTTGTTATTGGTTGCTATTCCATTGATGTGTGTACTAGTTTTTCCTGAATTAGTACAGTTACAGATAGAAGTTAATTCGAAATTGTTAATCCAGGTCTGGACAATAGTGGTGGCAACTACGGCTCCTAAGGCGGCAGGGCTGATGGCGAAGGAGAGCTACAAGCAAGCGCACGACGAGACTCAGCAAGGCAAGGAGATGCTAAAAAAGACCACGACGAGGCTAAAGACGAACCGAAGATGGAACTATTAAGGGATGATGTTGGCAAAAGAGGCGATGGCGATGGCTTCATGGTGACAACTCTCCACGCTACGAACTAGCAGAAACGGGGCACACGGTGAGGTTCAAGGGGACGATGCGAAGGTAAAACTAACCAGGAGCAAGGTCGAAGCTCACCAGAGAAAAGGCTATTCAACAACGACAGTGACGGCCACAGTTGGAGAAGATGATGCGGATCAGGTGATTCGCTTTATGAGGGAGGAAATAAAGTGAGGGGTTTGAGTGAGAGAGAGATTTGGTGCAAAGTTGTCGGAGCGGACACGCAAGCAGTCGAATGACCACGAAATCGTTTACAACCACTCGTCGCAGCAAGTCGATAGTGGGTTACAACTTACGATCACGAGTACTTGTTACGACTACAAATACTTATTTACAACTTACGACCACAAGTACTCGAACACTCAGAGATACGCACGCAACACTGAGGGGAAACATGAGGGGTTTGTGCTACTCGATTTCCGTAGAATTTTCTAAGAACTCTATTCACGAATTTAAGCATCAAACGAGTATAGATCATGACCAACATACTCCCCTATGCGCACGTCACGACCTACACGATCCGTACCATCTCACGAATCAACTATGACGCACGACTGCAAACTGAAAACTGACGAAGAAGACAACTATTCTCGCATGAACGCAACACACATCGAACATCTAACACACACGACCAAAAACTATGCCTAGCTACTAAACTCACTGCTGATAACTTTATCAAACTACCTAACAAAAGTGACACAGGAGGCAAAGCCAGAGCTCACTGAAAAGGGTAGTGACCACGGTGGTGCGTGACGAAGCGCGAACGCTGCAGCTGAAAACGACTACGGCGTTCCGAACATGTCCGTGGACGAAACTTGTGGGAAATGGGCAAAATAGAAATGTGATTTGGTGTGTGGTTGTGGCTCTCTCCCGCCAACGACTACGGGAAGGAGAGAGAAGTCGGAGCTCTGAGAAAGGAGCTCAAGGCGGTCGGCTTCTGCAGCGGCACGTGCGACCACTGTAGTAGCTTAGCTACAGTGCTGCGAGCTCGGCTCCAATGGCGAGTGATGGAGGTGGATGATGACTCCTACAGGTGAGCCCGGGGAAATCAGCCTGCGAATGGTTTTTAATTTTTAAAATGTTTTTTGTTAATTTAATTCGAGAAATCACTTTTAAGCTTAGAAAAGTATCAAACATTTCTCAAATTTTTTAAATTTTTGGAGAGGGACCTTAGATTATTTAAAACCATAATAAATTATTTCCAAGTTTTTATAAAATTAATTTAATTTCTAAAATACAATTTTCAACAGCTGAAAATTAGGAAAAATCTTTACTTATTGCAAAAAAATTTTGAAAAGAGCACAAAAATTCATAGATGAGATTTTGAAATATATAATAATTTTGAAATTTTAGGATTTTACAGAAACCCAAAAGAAAAGTGGAATCGAAGCTAGAGATTACCTGAAAGAACCATAGGAAGTCTTTAAAACGGAGAAAGTTGTGAATATGCAATATTAAATTTGAGGAAAAATGTAAGTATATGAATTGACATATTTAAAAACTTATACATATAAAACCAAATTTTGTCTGACTACAAACCGAGCACCTCTTCGGAGGAATATTTTTACAGCAATGCACATAAACTAAGAAGATATTGGACAGAACAAACTTTGAGAAATCTCATGCAAGAAGTACCCCAATGTTGGAGAAGGCATTGGGCCCCGAGATCCATACCTAAGTGCAATCAGGGCTATATTATACGTTGTCAATTATATCAAGCTGGATTATTCGCTAAAAACAATTATACCAGGCTTGCTAATGCATTTACAGTAGATTATTTGGTACGATCAAGCGCCAAACCAACCAGAAGACATTGGATAGTACCAAGCATTTACAGTAAATTATTTGGTACGATAAAGCGCCAAACCAACCAGAAGACATTGGATAGTACCAAGCATGTTCTCAGGTACCTCCAAGATACACAAGATCTTGGTCTATATTTCCAGAAGAACCAAGATATTCAGGTGCTGGCTATCTTTCTAATCCGTGATACATGATCACAGATTGGATATATGTGTTTCTCTACGATGGTACAACCCTTTCATGGCGGTCTGTTAAGTAGACCTTGGTAACTACATCTAATAAGAGATAATAGCGCTATGTAAAGCCTCACTACTTCATTTACATCACTTGAATGTATTTGGCTTAAGAGACATCCATCACATCTTGGAATTTGGAAGCATGTAGTGTAAAAAGAAGAAGAATCACATACTATAATATGTGAGAATGATGCAGCAATTTCACAGACGAAGAATAGCTATGTGAAAGCTCATTAAGGATATTGCTCCCATCCTTAGAAACTCTGGGAGAATGGTGTTGTGACAGAAACCCACAAGATTTAGACTAGTTAAAACCCAGCAAATTTGTTCACTAAGCCATTGCCTACAAGTAGGGATCATGGTTATGGCATTGGAACGGGAAGACTCGAAAGTTGTTGTCTTCGAGGGGAGCGATTTAAGCTTTATGCTTAAAGATCCAGAAAATCAGATGTACTATTTTCTTTCATTATTTTTTCCTACCAGGTTTTCGTAATCGAAGATTTTAATGAGGTAACATGTGCAATACAAAAGATCAATGTGAGCTGTATACTCCTCTCTCCCGCTGGTTTTTTGTAGTGACCTGAAATGAATCTATTTGTGGACACATACAAGTGGGGTGGATAAAGAGCTATGTCATTGAGTTTTTCCTCAAATTGACACAGTTTGATTTAATATTATTTTATTGATAGTTTGGGATTATTTTTAGAATTAAGCTAATGAGCCGAGCCAAGCAAAAGCAAAATTTAATTTCATCCAAAATTGACTCATTTAATATTTAACCAATTAATGAGTTTAATTGAACTAATTTTGAACTGAATCAACGAATCTCACTAATGAGCTTTTTTTCCACCCCTACTTACAAGATGCCCCCGTGGGCATTTAGTCCAACATTGCCAGTTTACCAAGGTGGCATATGGGCGAGGTTTTTAGTAGATCTCTCAGTTCTCATATAGACGTAGTTTTAGAATATGTGCTGTCAACATTTAAAACTTTGACCATTAAGACATAAGAAAATATTTAGTTTCATCGTCAAAGGTACTTCCACCGTCATTATATTTGTATAACGTATACTTAGAAAAAGTAATGATTAAAGTTGATGTCAAAAAAGTTAAGTAAAAAAGAAAGGAGCGAGTAGGACATCTCTTATAGTATATACATCATATTCTTGTAACCTAAGAAGTGCTAATTAATATAGTGGAGGCTACAAGAATAAATCTGTCTGTCTCTCGCTTGTGTCAATTGTTTTTGCATCTATTTTGTGATTAATCTTGTCCTGCGATTGCAGTTGTTGATCTTTAGGTCGGCAACACGACTATCTAACTCGCAACAGTCTCCACTTCGCAACACTTCCCTATACAAGCCTTCTCTTAATACATTACCTCAGTTCGGATATGCCCGAACAGATTCTCCTGATCTTACCTAATGCACGCGTCATCCACTCGGGCTCCTCTTCCCCCGTACGTGTATTAGTTGCAAGTCACGCCTTCCATGTGGACCTTCTTGCGTACGTTCTTAATTGGTTGTCTGAACAATACTTGTTTATTGTCCATGACACACGACAAGCCACAAGACAATTTTTTAGACTAAGAGCAAAAACTTCAATTAATCAATCAGGAGTACAATCATGCTGTAAACAGGACAATAAGAAGACAGGTACGTCATTCAGCCGGGTACAAGGACTAGACATGGATACTTGTTTGGCACAAAGATGATCGGCCAAATTCGCATTGATTAGCGAAGGGTATATTCTTTTATGTTGTAGTTTATGGTTTTTAGCTGTAGTTTATTAGTCTAATAAATAAATATTTTTGAAAGATATTGAAAAAAAACAGGTGAAAAGCCAAAAAAGGGAGCTTGAGCCTAGTGTGCTGCCTCTTTGTATTATTGTAGTTGATCATCTCTGACTTGCCTCCAATACAGTCGCCGACTCGCGGCGTGCATGTTCTGACAAACCCTCCGAAGTTTCTCCGGGATATTTCCCGTGTTTCAAACCGAGCCCATATGCTGTGTTTCACATCCAAAATGGTAAGTTGATGCCTTCCGTACATTACCAAATTATCAAGTACAAGACCCACTGGGAGTCGAAGTACTGCCATCCTATTATGGGAAGGCAACACTGTACTGGTTGGTGCTCTGGAGTGGCCGGGTCTCAGAAGGCAGGCAGCAGGCAAACACTTCACCAGATCCACATGAATGAATTCCGGCGACCAGAAAAACAGCAAAACATACAGAAACATGACATTAATGTGCTTAGAATGAACTGTACACTTTCCCCATCGCAAAATTCGTACCATCCCAACATGCAGAAACATGGCAAGACGGTGAAGACGCAAGATGATGGCATGGCATCAACTTGAAACAACACAACATCAGCGATATCGGAAACCACCACGGTCAAAATCTACCAGTAAAGGCTGCAGCAATAGTAATTGGGATTGAAATGATTTGGGTTAAAACGAAAGAATGTTACGAACAAATTTTTTTTTATCACATCCAAACTAGACAAGCGGTTGTTTCTTGACATTCGACATCGGTCACCTGAAGCCCGCCGAAATCTTCAAATCTCCACCTCATCCTTCCTGTTAGATCAGAGGATATCACCGAGTATTGCTCCTTTTAATGATTTCTGGGTCGCCCACAACATATCTCAAACCACCAATGCTATCTATCTATGTAGCACTTCTACCTTTCTTCGACTTGTTCTTGTTTTCTTGTGTCTTCTTTTTCTTCTCTTCAGGTGTCGTCCACACGTAATCAGCAGGGATGGCAAATGGATCCTGGATGTCCTCCACACGGCTGCTAGGGCCTGGCACTGTCGAGAAGTTCTGGCGGTAAGGAGCCTTGATCCACTGAATCCAGGAACTTGAAGACGACTGTGCTGCTGGGCTCGTGCTATTGTCAGGGCTGGAAGGAGGCGTGGTGAACTCCTCTAATGGCTGCAGCTCTTCAAACTTTGTGAATGTCACAAGCACCCTGATTGTAGGTACAACTGGAATGGCAACCTGAAAAAAATAACTTGTTAATGAATTTCCAACTCATCACACTAACAAATAAACAATGCCAATTCAACAAAGAGCAACAACAGACAGAACATTAATCATACTGTTCAATCAATATTAATAGGCATCTATGGCAAATAAGATAACCGATTTCATTTAACAATTTTGCCAAGCACTAATATTTCCATCATTCGTTACCTACTTACTATCATCATTGGATCTGATAATAGAAGTGTTATCATCAACACTATCAGATAACATATCCTATTGCATCAAGAATAGATGGTGATTGTCGAATGCATACTTCACCGGAAAAATATATCCAAAAGAACAATGGATCTGACAATCTAAGCATACATACATAAAGTTGATTTATGGCACTCTTTTGGTAAATAAAAATGTGAAACTATCAGGTCATGAAACTAAAATATATCCAAAAGAACTATGAATCTGACAATCCAGCACAAGAAATGGCGAGTGCGTAGGCATCCAACTTGGAGAAGAGATTTGATAAAATCAGCCATACAGATATAAATTCAAAGCAAAATATACAATAGTTAGTTCTGTCAATCTTACACAATAAAAATGGATCAAAAGGGGACAAAACTCCATATGGTGAGGCATCAGTTGCTTCTATGAGATCTGATCTAGTCAAGATGACTTAGAATAGTTACAACTACCAGCCTGAAGTGCACATCCATATTTAGTGGTTAAAAACAATATCATGAGTTGTATAAAACATACAGGCTGGCTTATATTCTCCACTAATGTTCTCTTGAAGAGCATGTCAGATGGCTTAACAACCCAAAAGAAAAAATATAGATGCAGATACAGCAAACCTAAACAGACTAGGCTGTCAAAAGGAGATCTAAGTTAATAGATAATGATATGTAGATGCAGCATGTTTTTTTTTTGGTAAGGTTTTGCAGTCACTCATTAGAGTAAGAGTATTAAGATAGCTTTCAAGCAAACAATGAGTTAATTGATCCAGAATGTTATATAGGTTGAATCACACGAAAAACAACCTACAATGACCAGAAAGTACCAGATTATGCATATGATTTGAAATGTGCTGGAACCTGCTTGAATAATATTTGGCTGAGTTCTTTTGAACTTTCAGCAGGCTTATGCTTGTATTATCTACAGTATCTAGCTTTTAAACGGTGCGTTTTTTCAAAGCGGGGTCAGCAGAAAGATTATAGTAAAACGTGTACTAAGTTCAGCTATATCGGCCAAAATCACATGCGACTATTTTCCTGTATATACTAACTCTCACGAACAATCAGAATTCAAATATTTAAGCCATAAGCCATCAGCCCAAAAGAACCCACCCAATATAAAGTTTATCTTGTGATCACCCAACTTGTTGGAACTATTTGGCTACAGATATTAGGTAATACTTTCAGAAACCATTTAGATTCTAAACAGATTGTATTCTTACACTCAAAACTTTCAAGCTATAACTACAGAACTTTCCTTTGCTTGCTGCAAAACCTGCAGTGGAATGGGCGAGTCATCTTCCTCCCAGCCCACCTATCTTTATTGGCTCAATGGTAGGAATAAATGTATGTTCTAATTCACTGATCCTTACATGCTTATGATGGTAGGAATAAATGTATCCGTCACACCCACATTATTACTTGCTTCAGTAGTATACTTCATATACTTGTACAGTTGGATAAATAGAACATGTTTTTCCTAGCATGCTGTATGCCCTTGTGTTTGTGCCAAATTAGATAAAAAAACATTTCGCACATATGCTTATGCTTTCTCAAGTTATTATAGTACACTTGTATAATTGGATAAATAGATCAAGTTGTTGCTAGCACGCTGCAAAGGCCTGTATATTTGTACAACCGGATATAGGTACCAAATTGTCGCCAGTATGCTTCTCTTTTGTTACGTGAATTTAGCATACTTTTGAGCCGCAAACAAACAGGTAGATAGGAGTAGGACATAAACAACCAGGTATGTGGACAACAAAGGATCAGTTACAGAGTGATGAAAACAAAGCTCGAATTAAGAGGCACTACCTATTGATCAAATACGCACAAAAGCACTAAGAGAATCACAGCCATACAATCTATATATATATATATATATATATATATATATAAGAAACACCAGGGAGAAATTAAACTATGTATGTGTATTACGAGGGCATTTTTATGGATAACATCAAATGACAGCATAAAACTAGAATACTGCAGTGTCCTTTAGCTCTTTTAGTCCTAAGAATGATGACAACTTGCACAGAATGCTGTCCACCCAGACTTTCAAATCACCCAACTATGAAAATTCATAATATAACAACTGTTGGCCTAGGGACGGAAATAGATGCACACACATGATGGTCGAAACTCACACGAACACCTATGCTCAACTCAAGACACACTAGAGATTTGCGCTGCGTCAATCCGCCACCACTTTTCTATTTTCTCATCATATTTATAGACACAGGTTACAAGTACACGGGCTAACAAAGTGTCTGACTCTTCAAGCACGATCTCCATGACTCACACTACCCAAACAACTCGTTCCACTAACCACCTCACACAGCATAGTGGATACGACTGATTCGTGTAGACATACTGCTACCGGACCAAGTCTATGATTGCACATAGACTTGACCTTCTTCGAGTTCTCCTTCAAGTCCTGTATCGAGTCCTTCGACCATGTCTTGTCGACCACAGTGCCTTGACTATGCCTCACGACCACGGCTGCTTCGACCACGGAGCCTTCGACCGCTTCACCGACCATGACTTATCGACCACATCTTCGACCACGGCTTGTCTTCGAGCACAACCGGAATACTGTAGCATACAAGTACCGACCATACAATACTCGACAACTCTACACAGTACTCAACATACGAGTACTCGACACGACTAGAGTACTCGAACACACCCAGTACTTTACACACAATACACAGCACTCGACCACACAAGTACGACCAACAAGAAGATTAGTTTCAATAATCATCCCCCTAATTTTGTTGTCATAATTTGACATGTTGACTTACGACACTAATGACACATTGTCTTCTTGCCGCACGCAGCAGCCTTCTTGCTCTTGCTACACGCAGCAGCATTCTTGCGTGTCTCACGCGCCTTCTAGTGATGATGGCTACGACCACCATCATTGGCCTCATGCCAACTCTCCTTATGGCTTGTCCGCACCGGCGCTGTTTGTTGCCCTTCGCCACTGGCATCGCCACTACCGCTACGCATGTCACGTGTGACGCCGGTACACAACCGGTCTCGCCGTGGCTGCAAAGACCTCGGTCATCGTGTTCCTGGGTGCTCAGTGCTACAGCCGGCTCGCCGCTAGCACCCTGTGCACCTCCGCCCGACGCATGCTGCTGCATGAGCCATCACACCGACCCGAACGCACGGCGCCATCTGACCGCCACATGGTCAGCTGCAGCTGCCTCTCACCTCAGCCCCTCGCATCCGACCAACGCACAGTCAGCTACAGAAGCATTTCCCTCGGCTTATTATCCGACTCACGGGAAGAACACCAAGCTTTGATACCAATTGTTAGCCCACGGACGGAACCAGACACACAAACACGGTGGTCAAAACTCACACGAACACATCTGCTCAACTCAAGACACACTAGAGATTTGCATTGCGTCAATCCACCACTGCTTTTCCATTTTCTCATCGTATTTATAGACATAGGTTAAAGGTAGACAGGCCAACAAAGTGCCCGGCTCTTTCGGCACGATCTCCACGACTCGCACTACCCAAACAACTCGTTCCACCAACCACCTCACACAGTTTAGTGGATACGACCGGTTCGTGCAGACATACTGCTACCTGTTAGTCGCTGGACTCTTGCTCTTGGTGATAGCAAGATCCTTACTCTCATGGAGAGGATGACACTAGGAGATGGGGCAAGTTTTCTTGTTTATTGCTCACACAATGCCATGCCAACTCGAGGGTTGGGGATACAAATTTATAGGTGAGAACCACCAAGCATATGCTACGATGCTATCCTAGATGCTGTCCTAAAGCGGTCAATATGCTGTCCTAAAGCGATGCTGTCCTAAAAGCAGATCTGTCCTAAAGCGATGTCTTTGTCCTAAAAGCGATGTCTGTCCTAAAGCAAAACAGATGCTGTCCTAAAGCAAAAGCAGATGCTGTCCTAAAGCGATCAAAAACAAAACTACCACACGGCCCCACAAAGACCACAAGATGAGAGACTTATTCATCATTCTCCCCTAAGTCTTGTGCGCTGCGTTTTGTGGGAGGGTTGAACCACTGATCTTGGAGCAGAGCTCAAGGAACTTGATCCTTCCAAGAGGCTTGGTGAGCGATCCGCAAGTCGATCCGTGGTGTTGATGTAGCTTGCCTTGATGCTTCCTTCATCCAAGCGACCTCTGATGAAATGGTACTTCACCCGGATGTGCTTGCTCGCTCATGAAAACGGGTTCTTTGCCGTGGCTAGAGCGGACTTGTCGCCCACCCCGAGCTCCATCGCCGATGTCCCCGCCGAGGAGATCACCAAGCGCCGAGCGAGCCGAGTGCTCGAGTCGGCGGTGGAAGCCGCTATGTACTCGGCCTCACACCGACAGGCCACCACCGCCGCTTGATCGATCGCCGATGAACGAGACACTTGCCGAGGAAGAAGAGAATCCCGCTTGTGCTCTTGCCGTGTCAATGTCGCCGCGTGGTCACCGCCGCCGCATTCGACGGTGTGCCGCCAGACACTCGGTAATGGAGGCCGTGGTCAAGGGTCCCCGCAACGTAGCGATGATCCTCTTCACACCGCCGATGCTCGTCGTCGGCCGTTGCATGAACCGACTAACGAGCCGACGGAGAATGCCAAGTCCGGCGTGTGTGGGCGAGGTAGCGAAGGCTCCCACAAGACGCGCAGATCGCGTAGCGCCCACCTCTCCGCCGTCGGCCGTCGCGCTCGGCTTGCCTCTCCTCCACGGAGCGAGCGGGTTGCGCCGGTGAGCCCAATAGCTCAACGACGCGCTTGGCGTGGCGGCCCGTCGGCGTGATCCGGAATCATCTCGTGCACCTCGATCCCTAAGTAGAAGGAGAGACCCGTGTCACTCATCCGAAGGTGGCCTTCATCTCTTCCTTGAATGCCGCCACCTCCGCATCCTGGTGCCGTGATCACCAAGTCGCCGACGAGACACCCACCGCCAGGCGTTGCCGCTTTGCCCCGCCAGATCGCTGCGCCTCGTGTGCGCTCCGCCGAACCCCATTTGCTTGAGGTGGAGTCCACTTAGCGCCCGCGCCTGTGCTCGCCGCAAGCCATGAGGGCCTTGCGCAGCGAGCACCTGTTCTCCTTGCCGGGATCGCAAATCCCGGCGCACGATGCACGAGACCTCCTCCTTCAAGTCGCCGTTAAGAAATGCCGACTTGACATCCATGTGATGAACACGCCCGCCTTCCCGGCAGCTAGCGCAGGAGGAGTCGCGACGACTCCATCCGCGCGACGCGTGCGGCGCCATCGGTCGACTCTCCCGCCGCACGAAGCCTCGTGCCACCAAGCGAGCCTTGTGCTTGACGATGGCGCCGGCCATCATCCGCTTCCTTGAACACCCACTTAAGGGTGATCGCGCGGTGGCCGGCAGAAGATCCGCCGCTCCCACGCCCGGCTACGCCGACGGCGGCCCATCTCTCGCTTCATCGCGACACGCCACGCCGCGTCTCCTCCGCCTCGGCGGAGGCGGGGCTCGCCGCCGCCGCATGCCAAGCGCAGCTCCGCCTCGCAGCCGCGCCGCGCCGATCCAGGACGGGTAGCTCGCCGAGGATGTTGTCCATGGTACGATAAGCGCAGAGGCTCGCCGTCGTGGTAGGCGCCGACGCGGTCCTCGTCGTGGGGCAGCGTGAGTAGCGAACTCCACCATGCGCCTCATCGTGGGACCGGCCGTTGGGGCCGATTCCGGTGGTGTGGCGCCGGTGCGGTGAGAGCGCGAGCCGGTGGTGAAGGCGGGGCGAGCGGCCGGCGGGTGGCGGAGCACTCGCCGAGCGGTGGCGAGCAAGGTGTCGAGGTGGACGAGCTCGCCAAGACGAGCCGCTAGCTCCCGCTCTCGGCGGACGAGTCGAAAACAAAGTCCCCGAGTCGAGGCCGAACCGCCGCCCACCGCCTTGTCTCACGCCCGCCCGCGCCGTCGAACACGCGCCACGCGAGATGCGACGCGCTGCGGTGACAGTGGTCGAGGATGCGTAGGCCTTCGAGCCTCGCGTAGCCGGCGAACACTCGAGTGCTCTCGCGCCGAGCTTGCCGATGTGGCCTAAGCTCTGGCGAACGCGAGGAGCCAAGACCCGCAAGTGGAGACCGCCGCTTGCGCCATGCCAAGCCTCGTGACGGCCTCATTGCCGAGCGCCTTGGTAGGCGAAGCGTTGAGGATGTAGACGGCGATACCACCGCTTTCCCGTAAGACACCGCATCCCTCGCTGAGGAGGGCCCGAGCCATCCCCACAACCGCCTCGTTGCGCCGCCGACGACGCTGCTACGCTGCGGTCAGATGGCGCGGAGTAGTGGCGCTGAATGCCTCATCGCCGCAAAGATGACGCGACCGGCCGCCGTGAATTCGCCGCCGTTGTTCGTGGCGCAAAGACGCGCACTGCGGCCGCACTCGCCTCGCAGCAGCGACTGCGCGCGCGATGGCGCCCGCAGCCTCTTCCTTGCCGCCGAGGACCATCACCACATGTAGCGGGAGAGGTCGCCGACGAGCGCAGGAAGTAGCGCCGTCTCCGGGGTGGCGGTGTCACCGCCACACAAGTCCCGCACGAGCTCGAGCCTCTCCTTGGCTCGAAACTCGCCGCTGGGAGCGGAGTCGCCCGCCGCCAACACGCAGACGCCGCAGAGCCGCTCCACATGGTCAAGGCACCGCAGCCTCGCACCATTTCCGTGGCACCGAGCCGCCTGTGGCCTCGGTGAAGGTGCCCAAAGCGCTGCGTGTTATCGCGCCACGCTCGTCGCCCGACGAGCCGCGAGACATGGGTTGTGCCACCGCACGTGAAGAGTGTACGACCGACGGCGCCTCGTTACCTTGGCAAGGAGGCGGCGTCGAAGATCCCAAACCAAAGCACCGTGCTCGATCTCGACACGCGAGCCGTTCTCATCCACCGCCCAAGTCGATGATGGAGTTCGCAGATCGGGGATGTAGTAGACGCCGATGAGCGGCGGTGCTCGCCGATCTTGGCGATTTAAGACGACAGAGCCGACGCCTTGATCTCCACACGGCGAGGCGTCGCGAACTTGACGGTGCCTCGAACGCTCGAAGTCGAGCTCGAGAAGAACTCCGCCGCCCGGCCATGTGGTGGGTGGCGCCGGTGTCGAGGCACCACCCGTCGGTCTTGTCATTGCCGAATCGCCGCCGAGGAGGCGGTGCTTTGGCTCGTCAAGGTGGAGGAGAGCCATCGCGCGGCGGCCGCCGAGGTAGTTCGATGCTCGCATGAGCAATGAACAGACCGCCGCCTCCTCCTCTCGCTGCGCGACGTGGGCTCGCCGCGTCGTGGTCGCCGACACTCCTTGGCCCAATGACCAAGCTTGCCGCATTGTGGCAAGAGTCGCCTCGCGTCCGCTTTGCTTGCCAAAGATCGCCGCCTGGCGCTTTGCGCGCTTGCCGCGCTGCCACTCTTGCGGCGCCGTCGTGGAAGAAGGCTCCCTTCTTCTTGTCACCTTGGCCGGCATCCCACCGCTTCCCGAGCGAGGAGGAGCTTCCGCCAATGGTGACGGTCCCGAGGGGCGCGTGGCTCATCGATGTCGACGACCTTGAGGCGACCCAACGCCTCCTCGATGGTCATCGTGGAGAGGTCCAGCAGAGACCCGATCAAGCGAGCCATCCGCTTGTACTTCGGGACGCAGCGGAAGAGCTTCTCCACGCCTCTCTTCGCCGTAGGTGTCGTCGCCGAATCGCACCAACTTGTGCAACAGAGTGTTGAGACGAGAGCAAAGTCATCAACGCCTCACTGCTTGAAGGCCGTGCACTCCACTCCGCGCGTAGTGCTGCGCAGCAGACTTGCGCGCGCCGCCGCCGCCGCGTCCGCGGCGATGGCGCCCCAAGCCTCTTTGGCGACCGCTTGTTGGTAGCGAATCGCATCTCGGGCGGATCGCAGCGATGAGAGCATCCAGCGCCGCCGATCCTGGTCGTAGTCGACGCCGCCGCACGGATCGCATCCCACATATGCCGCACTGGAGCTTCACCTCATCACCGCAGCCCACTCGACGAGTTGGTCTTGGTGAGGTAGGCCACCCGCCGCCGGGCTAACGCCCTCGACGATACCGGTACTCGTGGTGACCACGATGCCAACCGGGAGAGAGTCGCGCGTTACGCGAGGGCGCGCTCTCCGCCGACCGTCGCGCGCCGCCGCCGCGGCGTGCCTCCTCCAGAGCGCCACCGCGTGCGCGCTCTTCAGAGCGCCGGCCGCGCGTCGCGCCGTCACGGCCGCCCGCGCGCGTGGCGGCGCGCTACCATTCGCGCCGCCGCTTGCGCGCGCCTCCCTCTCCAGCGGTGAGGGTCGCGTCGGCGCCGCCATCAACAGAGCCGGAGCCGCTGTTGCACGCCGCGCAGAGCCTTGACTCTCGCTGCCGCCGCCGCGCGCATCTGCCGCCGCCGCCGCTTCCACCTCCGCCTCGCCGCCGCCGGCCGCCGCGCCGGCCGCCGCGCTCTTTCGCCGCCGCGCGTCGCCGCCGCTGCCTCGCTGCGCCGCTGCGCGACGAAGCTCGGCCGTCACGACGCCGCATGCTCGAGGCGATCGAAGCGCCGAGATCGCCGCGGACATGGCGCGCACGGGGTCATGGCGTGGAGAGAGGGTCGCCGACGAGCCGCCGCCGCCTCCGGAGAGAGAGCGGGATGGCCGAGCCGCCGCTGCTCACGGCCGGGGCTGCGAGGTCGAGAAGGAGATGAGCAGAGATGCTCAGCTACAGGATACTAAGGCTCGATACCACTTGTTAGTCAGCTGGACTCTTGCTCTTGGTGATAGCAAGATCCTTACTCTCATGGAGAGGATGACACTAGGAGATGGGGCAAGTTTTCTTGTTTATTGCTCACACAATGCCATGCCAACTCGAGGGTTGGGGATACAAATTTATAGGTCGAGAACCACCAAGCATATGCTACGATGCTATCCTAGATGCTGTCCTAAAGCGGTCAATATGTTGTCCTAAAGCGATGTTGTCCTAAAAGCGATGCTGTCCTAAAGCGAATCTTTGTCCTAAAAGCAGATGCTGTCCTAAAGCAAAAGCAGATGCTGTCCTAAAGCAAAAGCAGATGCTGTCCTAAAAGCAGATGCTGTCCTAAAGCAGTCAAAAACAAAAACTACCACAGCCCCACAAAGACCACAGTACAGAGACTTATTCATCACTACCGGACTAAGTCTACGACCACACACAAACTAGACTTTCCTCGGGTTCTCCTTCGAGTCCGGTATCGAGTCCTTCGACCATATCTTGTCGACCACGGTGCCTCGACCATGCCTCACGACCACAGTGCCTTCGACAACGGTGCCTTCAACCGCTTCACCAACCACAATTTATTGACCAGCATCTCCAATAGTACTGCTCACACAGACGGTACTACCGGTCTTCGAGCACGACTGGGATACTGTAGTATACGAGTACCGACCACACAGTACCCAACACACGAGTACTCAATACAACCACACAGTATTCAACACACGAATACTCGACACGACTATAGTACTTGAACACACCAAGTAATTTACACACAATACACAGTACTCAAACATACGAGCACGACCAACAACAAGATTAGTTCCAACAATAACAACAACAATAATGATAACAATCATGGTTATCAAGACGTCGACTAGGCAACGCCAAGTCATCCTGGCGACCGGCGAGGGACACGGTGGACAATCGCCCAGTGCGCAACGAGTTAGCCGGTGTGGGCGACGCTCAGGCATCCACGGCGACGCCTAGCTCTTTGTGGCGGCCGTCAAGGGGCGAGATGGGGGGTAGGTACCTGACCCGAGTCACCCGAACACTCATTAGTCCAGCCGCCTCCCTAGTAGGGTTTCACCTCTCACGGTCATGGGGAGACCTCCCGCTGCGAGCGTCGATCTGCAGCCTCCTCCTGCTGTCGGCGACGATCTGCAGCCTTTCCCGCCGCAGATCTGCAGTCTTCTCCCGGCGCTAGCCTCTTCACCACCGGATCTGGCGTCTCCCCTCCGTCGGCCTCGCCTCCCCTCCACGCCACGGATCTGCGGGAGAAGTGGGCGAGCCGACGAGGGGAGGTGAGTGGGAGAGGAGGGCGAACCGGCGAGGAGAGGCGAGCGGGATAGGAGGGCGAACCAGCAATCTGTAGCCTTTCCCGCCGTCAATCTATAGCCTCCCGCTGCCGGCCTCTTCCCCACCGGATCTGGCGTCTCTCCTCCGTCGGCCTCACCTCCCCACCATGCCACGGATCTGCATGAGAGGCGGGCGAGCCGTCGAGGGAGGCGACCGGGAGAGGAGGGCGACCGGCGAGGGGAGGCCAGCGGAGATGGTGAGGGGAAGGGAGGAGAAGGCGAGGCGTGTGTGCACGAGAACGGAGAGAGGGAGAAGAAATAGTGGGCGGTGAGAACGGAGAGAAAGAAGAGATAAGGGGGAGAGGTAAATGGGCTGCTAGGCCAAGAGTTTTGTTATATTAATGCTATTTGCTATTATAAATCTTGTTATTTGAATAATTTGTACTATTATATTGCATAGTTATTTAATTTTCAGTCATATAAGCTATTACTTGTATTTATTACTACCGTATAACTATTATCATCTATCTTCATGGCGGACGCCTAGTCAACTAGATGTCCAGGTGCTCCGGGCTCGCCACAACTTGCCGGAGCGCCGTGACAACCGTGATAACAATAATCAAGTTGAATCGTTATTCGTGAATAGCAGGAAATGTTCTCGGTTCTTTGATCAACACATCCAAATAGAACTAAGAAAATTAAGTTGCATAGTTTTTTCTATTAAAAAACATCCTTTTTTTAACTGAAAAATGTAAACCAAATGCTATGCATTGATCAGATGACAGTGAGAAGTACGTGTCCAGTTATAGGGTGCTTAGAGCAAAAGTATCCAGCTAACATCATTATCGAGCACAAGGTCTTTCTGCAGTTCTTAGAGGGAGTGGTTTGCTTGCATGTACTAACAACCTGACTACCACAGTGTAGAGCACCATCTTAACTAGCCATATTGTGGGTAACTGCAGTGCAGCTATCAGAAAACGGAAACAAACACCCAACAATCTGATACTTAAGACTTCCAAGTGACAAACTGGTAGTTGCTTCGTATGTCATCAGTCAAACAAACGAAAAGGGGTTGATAAAATATGATATAAGATATAGATTCATTGATGTCAGGAATGGCAAGCAACTAGCAAAATAGACAAATAAATCTACCTTGCTACCTACTATGCTAGTCTATTACCAGAGAGCTTGTCTGCATGGTTATCAGTCCGATGTTCATCCAAAAAAAATCTATGCTTCATATTGTTATTATTTTTCTTTCACAATGCAGGATACAAGAGTATCAAGAAAGAACAGACATAAAAGAGGAAAAGGAAGACCTCTCTTGTAATTCACGCATAAGGCATACAGATAACTAGAACCAAACATATTAAAGACTAAACAGTATTGAACTAATAATCAAACAACGACATGATTACTGTAGTTTTGGCAACCAACAATAAACAGTATGTTTGCTCTAAAAAGGAACTGTAGCAAAGATATTGCATCACAAAACAATTACGTTGGGCCCATACCTTGACTGGAAAAGTTCCTGGAGGCAGTTTTGTTGTAAGTAGATCCCTCAAACGACGAATTGCCTTGACCTTGTTTGCAAGAATATCAAGAAGAGGCAAGAGCTCCTCAGTCCGAAGAGGGAAGTTAGGCGAAAGCCAAAGAACAGGCCTTAGACCTTTCTTATACTCGCTTTCTTTGCTACTTTCTTTGCGCCTATGCCCACTCTCTGATGAAGCAGCAGGTTTCCGATAATCCCTTTCCTTGCCCCTTCTGTTCTCATCCCCTCTTACTGCATCTACTGAATGCCTTCCTGGTCTTGTCTGTACACTTGATGAAGATTCAATGAGGTCGCTCACCTTCTCATCTACACAGAGCGAACTCCTTGGAGGTGCCATCTTCTTCGTCCCCTCCTGCTTGCTACTCTGCCCCCTCTTTCCCCAATTACTAAACCAACCTTTCCTGTCATGCTTACCCTCCCCAGTTCCAGAAATGATCAAATCCTCAATTGGTATCTCCCTCTCCCTTGGCTCAAAGCAACTATGTCTAGGACCTACAAACGCATCAGACTGGCCTTCACCACTGCCATCTGGAGAATCCATCTTAAGCGCGGCTTCCAACTGCTTCTTCTCCTCCTCAGTCAGAACATCATCGAACCCCTCACTCTCAGTATCATTCTCATTGCAAGCTGAAAAGAATTCCTCATCCGTCATCGCACCAGGGACCCTCCTTGACTTCACACTCACCATCACATGGTGCATATCATACACCTTGGCCTTCCATGGGCCAACCGCCTCGGTCTTCTCCTGCCGCCGCCATGTGAGCTGCGGAAGCAGCACAGCTTGTGTGACATCTATCCCCGGACGGAAGATATTCGTCTGTGACATCGCAGTGACCTCCTGCTGGACCTCTGCTTCTGAGGCCGGCGCACCAGCCCCCTCCAGAGCGTTCATCACCTCCTTATCCTTGTGGTTAATCATGCATAGCGACCCTGGCGGCACCTTGCCGTCCTCCGACCCCTCCCCAAGAAACAGTATGGTCTGGTCAGAGCGCTGGATCTTGAACCCATCGAAGCCGGCGAGCGTCATGTCAGCGCGGAGGTTGGCGCCGCGCTTCCACACCCTGTAGGTGTCAGAGGGCGCGATGCGGGAGATGAAGGGTATGACGGAGCTCTCGAAGTGGAATGTGATCTCCATGTAGAAGTCCCGCATCCGGCGCATGGCGGCGACGACGCGGGGCAGGCGGCGGCACCACTTGGCCCAGGCGAGGGGCTGGTAGTGGCGCACGATGACGCGGGCCAGCGCCTCCTCGCGCGCGCAGATGGCCTCCTGGAGCGCGCTCCAGCCCTGCTCGTTCTGCAGGCTCCAGTCGGCCCCCGCCGCCATGAGCATCTCGACCGCCGCGGCGTCGCCGAGGCGGACGGCGAGGTGGAGCGGGGTCTCGCGCCCGGGGACGTCGCGGCGGTCGATGACGGCCGAGACAGCGTCCGCGCGCGCCTCCTCGGCGACGGAATCCGCCTCCGTCCGGATCTCCTCGGGCTTCCGCGCCCGCGGGAGCGCGCCCAGCACGCGGCGCAGGGCGGCGTGGTCCCGCGTCGCCACGGCGTGGTGCGCCGGGCTGTGCGCGTACCTGGCCGCCTCAACGCCGGCCATCCGCCTCCACCGCCGGCGCTTCTCCGGCGAATCCAAGAAACGGCCCGAGCCCAAGAAACGCCTCGCCTTCTCGGCCTGATCTGTAACAGTAGCAGCAGCAGAAGCAAAGAATTGAGCGTAATGGAAGGGGGAAGCAAGAATCCAGGGAGAAGAAGGGCTTCCTTTCTTGCTCACCGATTGCCCCCCAATCTTGCGATTTCTTCTTGCCTTGCCTCCCGGGTTCTCTCTCCTAGTCTCCTGTCTTGGCTCTGTTGTATTACTCCCTCTGTCTTCTCTCTCTAGACCCAGGCTAGAGTAGAGCCTCCTCTCATGATGGCCTTTGCCCAGGAATAGGGGGAAAGTATTGGAATCTAGAAAGAGGAGAGGATGGGGAAGAGAGAGAGACAGAGAGAGGGACAGCAGAAGCAGCCTTGGCCTTGCAGGGGAGGTGAGATTGAAAAGTGAGGAAGAGGGAAGGGGGGAAGAACTTTTGGTTTCCGTCATTTCTCTGAAGAAAAACTGTTCCGTTTGCAATTTTGGATTGCATGCATGACGCAACAGTGTCGTGTTTTTTTATGCTACTGATTAATTTTTCATTAATTAGCCGTTTACGTCTAGTCGAAATGTTTAGGACTCGTTGAATGAAGAATTGGATTTGTTTCTTTGGGTTTGCACGATGCATGAACGACGCTTTGGACTAGAGCAGGTTTTAAGTTCACTTCGTATAGGTTATTTAATTGAAAGTTTAAAAATTTGAAGAACTGGGCATGATCTTTTTGGCTGCAGCTTATGGTTTTTGAGTTGTTCGTGCGAGAGATTACAGAGTAATAAAAACTCACGTATAGTTTTTGCAGATATAAATGAAGTCGGTACAATATGTACTATAATTAACTAGTAGATCCTATTTTGAAAAGATGTTCCATTCAAAAGCTAGTTACTGTAGAAAATCCAAAAAGCAACTTTTAGAAACTGAAAAAACAGAACCTATATATCTTTATGGAGTAGAATATATTTGTTAAAAATAAAAAAAAAGTAAAAAAGAGAACTTGTGAAATCTTCTAACCATACCGAACATGCGAACATGATCCTCGTAAGGCCTCCCCTTGGTTTTCTCGAAACCCGCGGCAATTTTGAGCAGCAGCTTTTTTTTTGGTGGTGATGGGATCGGCTGAAAAGCTCGTGATTTATGGTTAAAAACAGCTGACTGAAAAAAAACTGTGAGGCTTATTTAGCATAATTAAATTTAAAAAATTTAAAAATAAAAAAATACATTAGCCCATTATGTATAATACAAACAAATACGGGAAAAAAAAGAACCGGCAAAAAAACTCAACAAAAAGCCAAAAGTTCAGAAAAAGACGAAACTTATGAATAGTGAAAAATAAGTCAGAAGCCAGAAGCCGAAGTCGAGTTGATCAGAGATGTGTGTGTATTTCTATACCGATGGCAATTTGTGCCACAGAGAAGAAGAGAGTTGTAATTCGCATATGCAACATGTTGGACTCGCCATTGCCTGCTTTTGTCATTTGCGAAATTTCGAAGTTGTGCCTTCTGGACGCGACAAAACAGAAGGCACGCACGACTTTTGGTTCAAAACTGTCCAAATCTATCCCTCTCTACTTTGCAAAAAAACAGTGAATTATTTTTGTAGTGTACAGTCATCTACCGTAGCATAATAATAGTGGTTGATTTTGACATAGACTTATATCTCTTGAGATGCATAATAATAGTGGTTGATTTTGACATAGACTTATATCACTTGAGATGCCAGAGAGAATTAGTGCGTAAATATTAAAAAAACAATTAAACGTCAAATTTGATGTAACCATAGGTGTCATACAGCAAAATTACACCTTTTTACAGTGTGTTCTGATGTAACCATGTTTTTGGATATCCGTGGGTAAATGGTGATAATTTGCAGTATCATATAGCCAATTTCCCTTTTTTATTTAGCGAACAAGTAGATAATGTACTCTAATAATGTGCCTGTAATTCCGGTTAAAAGAGATGTCCAATCTAGTGCCTTCAAGTAAAAAAAGGGGAAATAAAAGGCAGAAACAGAAAGTAAAGATTATGATCTGGATCATACCGGCATGATTCAAGACCCCACAAAGTATCAAGTCACTTTGGACCACAAAATTATACTACATTCAAAAAATTTGATTAACTCCCAGGAAGGGGACACTGAACCGGTGGCCGGAGTTCTGGCTTTTATCATTTCAATCCTCTTGCAGTTGCCCAACTGCTCAACTTATGCAGAAATTTTTCCTCTTCTTCAAAAAGGATAAAATAAAAGAAGTGTTACTTTTTTTCCTCTTCTGTTCTTTCCTAAAAAAAAGAGTTGGAGGAAATGTATGATTAATGGTTTAGATCTGGGGCACCATGTGGTGAGAGATCAATCCCTCAAGGTGTCACATGGGCTTGATTCAGAGTGGTCCCCAAGAGTCAGCCCCTCAGTACATTTCTCAAACCTTGCTTAATTAAATCTGTCTGATGATGCAGTGATGTTCTCTCATGATATGCATGATATGATGTGTATTCCTGCCCAAAGAATTAATTTGAGCACCCGAGGTGGTGCAAATGCATCTGTGTCCTTCAAAATCTTAGAAAATGCAAAACTCAGACTTGTAGTAGTATTTACCCTCACCACTGGTGAATTCTTTTGAGTTATAACTTATGGTTTAAATTTTTAAATTTTGGTTGTTCATGAGAGATATTCACAGAGAAAAATAGTCGTATACGATTTTGGCCAGTACAACTAAACTCAGTCCACATTTTATTACAATTTTCTGTTGACCCAGTTTAATAAAACACACTGTTTGGAAGTTAGTTACTATAGCATAATTTATAAGCCATAAACTATAAGTAAAAAAGAAGGCACCCATAGATCACGTGCAACTACGTTAAACAGCTATAAGGAAAGATACAGTTGCCAGTGGCGAAGCTAGAGCAAATGGGTGGGGGGTGCACAACTTCTGAAACGTGGTGGTGCAGTGGGCTTGTTGGGCTACCGGACTGGTGGGGGGTGCCTCGTCTTGGGCATGCGGGGTGCCTATAGGACCGAATTTTTCCAATCCTTAAGAAATTCTGGAGGTGAGGGGGTGCCTGGGCACCCACGGGCTCTATTGGGCTTCGCCCCTGACAGTTGCAAAAAGAATGGAATTTTTTAGTGATAATAAGATTATCTTGGCATATAAGCATCCTCACTTGACAGCGATATTTCGGATTTTCCACCAATGCTTTGTCGACTTCAGGGTTTAGCAGCTAACCTCTAGCTAATCTAGCTAGCCAGTTGACACTCAAATAACGAACTACATTTGACCGAGTCATTAGGTCTTGCAACGGCATATTTAAAATTGCATTTTTTTTAGTAGGGATACTTTTGCGATGATGTAGCTCTAAGAGGACACGGATGGAATGAACTGCCAACTTTGCTCACAAGTACTACCAGTGAGATAATTGATGACAAAGTAGCATTTTTGTCACGTGACTGTTATCACATCCGTTCTTGCTAGGCTTTTTTTTTTTTGTACTTGTGCCATCATGTTGCATTGAGATTATAGCCAAAGCTAGATGTTGCTGTTGTACATAAGGTTGTAAGAATAGCTCGGAACTCGCAAGCTACTCGAGCTCGGTTCAACGTAGGCTCGATTCAAGCTCTACTCGAGCTCCAGACGAGTCGAACTCGAGCTTGATCTGAATCTCACGAGCCTATTCGAACTGAGCTTGAATAGTTCGGCGGAGCTCACTCTGTCGTTCACGCACGGAATCCCCGAGGCCCACAGCGCGTCGATTGCACTCTGGAGACCCCAAGGCCCAAGGCCAAGTCCCCGACTCCACCCCATGACCCCAAGTCCCCAATCAGGTGATGCTTCATGGTTGTGATGGTTCCTGCTGCTGCAGCATGTCCAACTCCAAGAAGCTACTGGCATCATGTGATGGTTTATGGTTGTGATGAAGTGATGGACTAATGGTTTAATTTGTTGTCATGCTGCTGCCTGCTGGCCTCCCATTCAAAACTTTCATATGTTATGGTTCTTAACCTGTTTAGTTATCATGAACGTCCGTCCTATTTTGTACCAGTATTACTACAAATTTTCCAAACCTACCTCTAGTTATATATATTACAAGTGATGTTATATTGCTCTCATTGCCTCATTGCCCATTTGCCCTGGTTAGAAATAGTATGCTGATTTTTACTTATTCTGTCATTCATACGCTACCGAACCTATATGAGCCGAACTCGAACCTAGCTTAAGTCAAGCTCGCTCGTCGGCTCATTTACAGCCTTAGTTGTACACTTGTACCTCAATTTATCAGATCATGCATATAGCATGATGCTAGGCATATGGACCTGCAATTCTCAAACTTAAAGGCAACCATGTGGTATTATCAGGATGACCGTTGTGGCAGGGGAAAAATGCTGATAATCCTCCTCTACTAATGTTTTCGTTCATAGAGCGAGGAAAAATCGTTGGAACGAATCAAGTGGAAAATCATTCTTAGATTTGTATACTTTGATACATTGATTTTACTAAGCCCGTTTGGAACGTCTGAATTTTACAAGGGCTTTATAGGAAACAGTTTAATTCTTATAGGAAAGAGGAAAAGTGCATGGCATAAATTTTCGTGGTTGTATGGACTACGGACCAAGAACTTTCACATGGTAACCTCCCACAATCTCATTGTCGCAAAAGAAAAAAAATAATTTGCTGGTTTTGTATTCTGGGATGCTGATGTTGCTAACTTTTCAGGGTCGAATGGGTGAAACGCTTTCTCATGCTAAGGGCCTGTTTGGGACTGCTCCACTCCAGATTTTGTAGCTCTGCTTTAGCTTTGTCCTGCCAAACACCTCCAGCTCCTAAAACTCCGCTCCGAGAAAAAAGTGGAGTTAGGGACCAACTCCACGTTTTTTGTGGAGCACCTCAAGAGGTACTCCAGGATTTGGACTTTTGTACCTCCTTATGGAGTTATGGGGAAATTACCCACCATTGCCATTACACAATTTCTCTTCCGTACCGTTTCGATTGTTTCTTTTCCTCTCCCCACCCACCCGCGACTCCTCTTCTCCCCACCTCCCGCGCCGGTCCCCGCCCCCCTCCTGCGCCGCCACTCCTCTCCGCCCCCTCCCCGCGCCGGCCTCCTCCTCTCCGCCCCACCGCGCGGGCTCCTCCTCTCCGCCCCACCCGCGCGGGCCTCCTCCTCTCCGCCCCCACCCGCGCCGGCCTCCTCGTCTCCTTCCCCACCCCATGACGGCCTCCTCCTCTCGCCCCCCCGCGCGCGGCAAGTAGGAGATCTACCGGCTACACAAGGAGGACCCGGCGACGTACACCGTGGAGAGGCTCACCACGGACTTCTGCGTCATGCGGCAGCGTGTGTACGCCATCCTGTGGCTCAAGGAGATGGAGGAGGAGTGGAAGCGCGGCAAGCCGCTGGACGACTCCGTCGAGATCCCGCCGACACCGCCACGAGTACGCGCGAATCACCGGATCGATGCTTCCTTTTATTTTTATTATGAGAAGCTGTGTAAGCTGCAACTATTGAAAGCTTTAGAATCGTAGAGGTGAACCTAACATATAAAGGATGAGAAATTTCTCATTAGTTATCACAACTTCAGTAGGCTAAAATTTTGAATTGTTACTTCAAACAAATTCCTGATGGAGAATGCCCCTGTTCTCTCCATTCCCACTGTCAAGAAGGATAATTTCATGTCTCAAATCCCAGAAGATTAATATCTTCCTAAGTTGAACATGAATTATAAATGATAACTAGGCATAGACATGTTGGAACATGCAATATCCCAGAAGATTAATATCTTCCTAAGTTCTAATTATTGGTTACCTATTAGACTTTTCAGTACATATTGATAGCATAAATTCGATGATGCATAAATACATGGATGTTCTTTCTTCTAAGGAAATGTTGGATTTTAGAACTTGAGATGCTAGTCACATTTCCCACGTTACATTTGGATAGGACAACTGCATGAAGTTGAAGAGGGAAAAAACTTTGTTTCTAATAAATACTTCATTGGTTTCTAGATCTGTCATCTGTCAAAGAAAAGAATCCACAATATTTTATTGGAACATAAGACTACAAGAGAATGCCTTGGAAGTAGGCTAATTAGTTTGAGGGCTTTTTTGGCTTGTCAAATGAGAACCTTACTGGAAAAATCGTGGAATTCATATTATGCCTGAACCACATGATCACATTTACATATGACTGGCTTACGAGGCAACATGATTCCATTCAATTTCTTTAACCCTCCGTTGTCCTATGATATCACATATTTCTGCTCAATTCTACGTAACTTTCTTTTATTGCCTGTCTCATATTTTTCATGTGGCATCTCTGCCATATAAGCCGGACTTTAAAGTTATGCCTGAGGGATGGGATGTGATGGTACCACAAGAGATCCTGATGAGGTTCTCTATGAAATTTCCATGAAGGAAGACCGGATGTTGTGTGAAGAATTTGTTCAACTCTTGGAATTCAACAAAAAGGTATGGAATGTGGGTCTCTTCCCTTATTCACTTCCACTCTGCAATGGTTTGCAATGTTAAATTCTCAATGCATGGAGGTTAATATTTCTGGTATTTTTTTACATGTTGATCTAGCAAGGCTGAGAACAGAACTAATTTTACAATGTATTTGTGCCATCAAGCCAATTAATGTATTTATGCCATTGAAGTATTTTACAGTGGGTTGTGTGTAGTTAAGTTGGCATCTATGCATCTTTATTTACACCCTGAAGTATTTGATATTTGCTATGGATCATTCCTCGACTGAAGAATTACATATATTTTTTCAGGTTGATGCCGATGTGGAGCATTATGTTAGAATGCCATCAAATCCAGTTGCATGCCATATCTCAAGCTAAAAACATAGACTCCATGATATTGGATTTGGTCAAGCTGATGTGGGAAGAATCGTAGTTGATCCCTGATGCTGGGGCACATCACATATGTGATGCTTCGTATGCTGATTCACAAAGAGCCTTCGCACCTAAGTCTTTTGTAGGGTTTACAGAGGTTGATGAGCTTGTAGGATAGATGTCCTCACCCTTCGCAGTCCGCTAACTGCTCGTGCCATCATCAAAAAATTTTGGTTCTTGTTTATTTATTTATACATGCTAATTCATTTGTATCGTTGTACAGCCGTTGGCTAACTCAAAACCTTTTTTTGTCATATTTATGGGACAAAAGGATGGAATTATTTGACCAAAATATTTGTTTTTTGGTTTTCTCGAATAAATTAATTGCGATTATAATATTTTACATCATATTTCAATTGGCAACAAAAAAATTCAGTTACATATACTCCGCAGACATCAAAACATACACATTCAGGGGCATATTGGACCTTTCTCAGGGAAACCTCACATTCCTGGAGCTGGAGCTAGCTGCGTGCCAAACAGGACTACCTGCTCTAGGAACTCCACAGTGGAGCTGCTCCATGGTGGAGTTGGTGGAACAGAGCTGGAAAAACTGGAGCAAAATAGTCCCAAACAGAGCAGAGCTGGAAAAACTGGAGCAGAGCAGTCCCAAACTTCCCAGGATTTCAAAAAAATAAAACACTAATCGGAATTTTGTATTTGCAAAAAAAAAAATCTGTGATTCGAGAGAGAGTTGAAAGCCACGGGGAGTGCGCCTGATAGTAGATAAGTCTATTTGAACTAATTTGTTTCTTGGGGATGCTGACGCTGCTAACTTCCCAGCATGGTTGAATGGATTCCACAAACAATGCTAGTCAATTTCTATTATTTCCATAGATCTTTAATGCGAATTTTGATGGTTGTAAGGGCATCTCTAATGGTTATAGCTAGCAACTAAGAGCAAGTATTATAAGAGGTCAAGTGATTGTATCTTTGAGGTGGAGAGAGAGAGGAGGAGAGAGAAGAGAGGTGGGCTGTAAGCTTACAACCACCAAGCACAAGAACCA